>LNAS01000052.1:422259-452438 GCA_001630605.1 Pseudogymnoascus pannorum
CCCCCCAAAAAAAAAACACATCATAGCCAACGCCCGATTTGTTACCAGGACCATACAGTTATGTCCCAGGAAACAGAGACGTTGGCAGGATGAAGATTCATGGTAGGGATGTATGTATATGGTGGTCGAGATAGGGGATGTAGTTGAAGATGAATATTATTCCATAGCATCACTAAAGGAAGCCCTTCGATTCGCCGCAAGGAAGCATAACATATCCTATATGGGGATATTAATAACTCCCATGTAGTGCTGCCAGAGCTATCACAGCTCATTGACATTGATATGGGTGGTGGTAGTGGGGGAATGAGGTGACAAGGAGTAACCGTCGACGATAACTTCCCACTAGACGAGAATACCTGAGACCAACAGCATTTCCCTCAACAGCATCACCATACAGCACTTACCTCTCCCCAAATTTCTCCCCCCATCTCCAACTCCGCGTACGAATCAGACACATCCCTCCCAGGCAACTACCATGTTATGAATTCTTGAAGTGGAGTTTACTTGATATCACATCAGGAATTAGACCCTTAATATATCTTTCAAGCAGGTGTGATATGCTGAAGGCGTGCGTATGTGCCCGAGGATGTCCGAAGGGGAAGGATAGAGGACGGGGGGGGGGGGGGGGAGGGGGGGGAGGGGGGNCAACGTCCCTCAAACCCCTAAGAAATAACCTAATCACAATCATCTGGTCACAGTTAAATTAGCCAGTCCTGCGCGTGTGTATTTCCATCCTACCAGCCATACCCACCCACCCTCACCCATCCGTGTATCTTCGCATTCGTTGTGTGGAAGGTATTTGGTGGTGGGGTTGTGGGAGGTGAGGACAATAGGATGGTGGACCTTGACAGTGGTGGTGAAAATTCGACGACGGCGATGATGACGAGATTAACCCGACGGCGGCAGCAGCATAAACGACGGCAAAGACTACAGGACGACAGCAGCGTCCCCTCAATAAGAACACCCCTCCCTCCCAACCCCACTCCACTCCTCTCCACTCACTCCAAAAGCAACCCAACAAGCCCACAGCGTCGCCGCAGATAAGGTGGATTCTTGTTGGCATCCCAGTCTTGCTACAAAAATGTGCGTATACCCTCTTGATGCGGGGGGGTAGGGGGGGTTTTACATCTTTTTCTTTTCGTGGGTTTGTGGTTGTTGGGCTCTAGTGGTTGGAGGTGTATGGAATAGGGAAGGAGAGATGAAGAGATGGAAACGAGGGAGGAGGGTAGAGGGAGGGGAAAAGGGAGAGGGATGAAGAATGGGAAAGAACTACCCTTTCGCCCCATTCCTTCCTATCACATCACTGCTCACATCAGCACACATCGCATCATGCATCCACGCAGTATCACTAAACACATAAACTCATCAACACGTCAAAGGTAAAAAGCAAACCCATATCAACAACTAAACTCACTACTATACACACATCCCTCCTCCCCCCAATCATCATCCCCCCACACAAACCGACCCCTCCCCGTCCCAACCCTCACCCACCCATCCGTTCCCAGCTCCATTAGCACACCACCCGCACAGCACAGTCTCAGACCCTGCAATGCGAGGACACACGCCTTCAGACAGGAACCTCAACGAACGGGGCGACGACAAACAACAGTGAGGACGGGACAAGACAAGACGAAGAGACGTACAGCGCAAGGGGGCAAGCACGTAGGCGGCGACGGTGGTTGTTGGTTTCCCAGCCGACAAAAAAAAGGTTATGGGAAGGCAGAAGCAAGAATGAAGTAAATAACGTGAATAGGATAAAAACAACAACATAAACAACTCCCCCTCCTCCTTCTCCTTCGCAGCAAGGTTGGTTTCGTGAAGTTCCGGATTTGCAAACACCATACACACCGCACCATACGACGTCACTCACTCACTCACGCACACTAGACCCCCAAAACGGAGAAGATCTAGATGTGGCGAGCGTGACGGTGAGCGTGCCTCCTCGCGTTAGCAGCAGCAGTCACAGTCTTGGTCTGGGGCTCATCAGTGACGGTGGTCAACTCCTCAATGACGATAACCTCGACGACGGATCCGCCCTGGGTGATGTAGCTAGTCTTGCTGACCTTCTGGTTGGCAGCGAGGCTGAGGGAAGGCGCAGCAGTGGTAGATGGGGTTGGGGTGGCGACCTCGACATCAGCGACCTTGGCGTTGTTCTCGTTGAAGACTCCGCCGATGGCGGCGGTGGCGGAGGCAGAGACAGTGGAGCCGGCGGAGTGGGAGAGGGTGGGGACGACGACGGTAGAGGAGGAAGAGTCAGCGGCAGCTGCGGCGCCCTTGACGACGTAGCCGGGGCCGGGGGTGAGCTTGACACCGCCGGGGAGGGAGACGATGGGGCCGACGAGGTCCTCGGCGGCGAGGACGGCGGAGAGGGCGGTGACCTTCTGCTCGATCTTGCAGGAGTCAACGGTGGCGTCGTCCTGGATGGTGAAGAGAGGGCAGTCCTGGATGCGGCCAGAGGCGTTGGTGCAGGTGTCGACGGCGGACTGGAGGAAGTCCTCTTCCCAGCCCATGATGAAGTCACCGTGGTAACCGTAGCCGGTGGGGTCACCGTTGGAGAAGACGAACTCGCCGTCGACGCCGTCGAACGCGGCAGTGTTCCAGATGGTCTCGTAGAAGAGGCCGGGGAGGCGGACGGGGAAATCATCGGGGCAGGTGCCGTCCATCACGCTGCTGGGGTAGGCGACGTGGTCCATCTTGTTGGCGGAGGTGACGTCCTTGCCGTTCCAGCACGAGGGGAACATGAGCTCGGCGCGGATGCCGTCCTTGCAGTTGGCGTCGAGGTAGGCCTTGTCGGGCATGAAGTGGCGGTACAGGGAGCCCTCAGCCGCAATGTCGTAGTTGAGGCAGTTGAAGCCGAGAGCCTTTTGGGCGAGACCCTTCTGGGATGTGGGCTCGTTCTCAGCGAAGGTGAAGTTGCGCTGGTTGGTGTCACCGGCGATCATCTCCATACCGTGGGGGAAGGCGGTGATCTTGGTCTCGCCAGGGGCGTAGTTGAGGAAGTAGTAGCTGGGAAGGATTAGTGGGAGGATTGGAAAGGGGGAGGGGGTTGTGGAAACTCACGAAAGCATGCCTCCAACCTGGTCGACGAGGGTGTACTCTCCGGTGGAAGCATCTTTGAAGTACATGGGAGGAGTCCAGTAGGCGGACTTGTCCTCGGAGACAGCACACGAGGTGCAGTCACCGGCAAGGAGCTCATCACTGCCAGCGCTCTCGGTGAATCCTGTGATTGTTAGCTGTGTATTTTGGTGGTTGAAGTGAGGTCGAGTCTGGATCAAGTCATCGTCGGTCGGTTTGTTCACCAGTCACGACAATGTGAAGTTGAATGGCGCTGCCGACGACAAGATCGATCCAAACACACAACACCAAAGTGAACATACCAGAAGAACCAAAGATGGTGTGAGCGTGAGTGGACGCAACACCTGGGTTCACGAGAGGATCGATACGGGCGAGGCCTGAACGACCACGGCACTCCATGCGCCAGAAAGCCTCAGCAGAGCCGGCGATGACCGCGGCAGCGATGGCTGCGGTGAACTTCATCTTGACTGGAAGGTGTGAAGTTTGGAGGTGGTTTGTGTGTAGATTGTCTCGAGAGATCCGTGTGAATTTATCTATTCGAGATCCGAGGAGAGTGTAATTTCGTTTCTTTTCGTCCTAAACCCGTCGAGTACTCGGTACTCTTTCTGTTCACAAATTGCACAAAGGAATGTCCTGGCTATACGGCCTTGAAGAAAAACGAGTGTTTTGCGAAAAAGAAGCTGGTTCTTTTTTCGTTAAGGAGCGTGTCGGTCGGTGAGGAGTGAAGAAGGGGGGGGAGGAGAAGGAAGATGAATGGTTTGACAACCCGAAAAGAATGTAGAAGCGCTGCTTGCTTGGCTCGAGGATCCGGTAGGCGGTAGTGGTGATGATGATCAGAATCAGGATCAAGATGAGCGTGTGGAGGCGAGATAAGCAGTGTTTGGGGAGAGCGAACGGGGAGTGGGTGGGTTGTGGATTGGGAGTTGGGAAGGGGAGGGGAGTGAAATGGGCAAGGGGATGTACCTAAGTAGCCTAAGTACCTGGGAGTATATGAGAGGAACGGGTAAAAATGGAGGCCTATCACAGGCTAGACACAGGGGGGAAAAGGGACAAAAAGGGACAAAAAAGGGACAAAAGGGCTAGATTTGGGTAGATTTAGTGGATTGGGGGGCGAGGGAAGAGGAATAAAGGAACAAGAGGGGACATGGGGTGAACATGGGGGGACAAAGGAACGGCAGAGAGGGGACGGGGGGGAGGAAGACACACAAACAAGCTAAGTTTCAAGGCTAATACTGATTGGGGTATGTATATGAGATGTACACACAGGCACAATTTGATGTGGACCAATCCGAAGACGATGGGTCCTGGCACGGGATGGTCCATGAGACTGGGAAATACAAAAGGTACAGTACGAAACAGTGTCTCAATGCAAGTACACATGCTGTACTGTGTGCAAACTGCACCAAAACCAACACAAAAAAATAAAACTAGGCTTTCTTAGTATTACTGTAAACTTACTCGTGCAGCTGTGGATTCTCTCTCTTTTGGCTTTTGCTGACGACTGACGACGACGACGACTAATTTTCTTTCATTTTGGCTCTATTTCTTTTTTTTTCTTCTGTCCCTTGGCCGTTGTCGTTGTCGCTGTACCACGGGTTTGGTGAGACATTCCTATTCCCGAGGATAGGACAGGATAGGACAGGATAGGACAGGGTCTTTGTCATTGTCCGGCTCAGGGACCATTGGCCACTGACTGGCTGCGCCGTTATAGCCGTTGATGAGATGAAATGAGATGAGATGGTGGTATGTCAGGTACGGCTGATTGTCAGAGATGAGGAAGACGGGATGAAAGGATCAAAGGATCAAAGGATGAAAGAAATGCCATCTCGGTCGGGTATTTGTACCTGACATTATGAAACAGCGACACATTTGACGTGTGCAAAACAAACGAGAAAGAAAATGACAGACGACAAGCGACAAACACGACAAAGCGATATAAAACTGCCGCGGCGCATACCATCACTGCTGGCTGTGGCTGTCTCTCGGTCCTCCCTTGCGTGCGTGTGCGTACAAGACAAACAGCCCCCAGCCCACGAGGCCGGGTGGCACAGTGCTGTATTCCCAGTCCCACAGTACCCGTACAGTCCCACTACCAACCCAACTTCCAGCCAACTTCCAGTCTTCCCTCTCCATTGTGCTGGTCAGCCTCGTCGCATAGTCGCACAGTAAACGAACTGCTGGCACTGGCTGACTCTCTGCCAACTGGCTGTGTGCCTTGTGCCTTGTGCCTTGTGGTGCTGTACAGTACAGTACAGTGCTGTGTTGTAAACCACAGCATGAACACTATCAACAGTACTTCCATCACCATCACCATCACCATCACCATCACCGTTGATCCCCAATCCCACCATCCCATCGCACGCATCGCAATCTCCGCCATGCGCTTGTCCCAATATCCCATCCATCTTGCTGGCGCTCTCCTCTCACAACCAGCACACAACAACCTATCACCCACAAACGCTCACAAAGGTACAAAACACCACACTGCATTCGCATGTACAGTACCTCCCACCGTCCCTGCGCAAGCGTCCCCTCAACCCCACCACCAAATCTCCGCCAAGACCCGCCAAGACCCGCCAAGCACCCACCCTTTGAAACCCTCTCCACCCCCCCTCCAGCGAATCACCACGCCGCATTCAAGCCATAGGGTCCGCCGAATCTCACAGCACGACGCAGTGGCGCGTTGATGGGCAAATTTGATACTGCGCGATGGCGCTGGTGGTGGTTTTGTGGTGTGGTTGATGGCGCGGTAATGGCTGAGAGGGTGACGATGGTGGTGACGATGGCGTGCAGGGGGGTGCGAAAGCTTGGTGGTTGGGAGACGTATGAGGCGCCGGGGGGGTTATGTTATGAGGGGGGGCGTGAGGTGAGGGAGATGAAGGGGGAGGGAGGAGTGGTATGGGCGTGTGAGATGAGACGCGCAGGTTGGGTGAATGGTGTTGGTGTTGGATGATGGGAGTATGGACGGGTATGGGTATGAGATGGGTATGGGGAAGAATGCATGTCGTTCGTCTGTCTTGTCTATTTTAGTCAGGTACAGGGAGGGAAGTCAGGTCAGGTACAGGCAGGGAAGTCACGTGACGGTGGTTTCATCATATGAGCTACTGTATAGAGGCGGGGTAGGGCTATTCTTGGGAGGGAAGGTACGATGGAGGCTTCCTTCCTTCTTATATATTCGAGATACGGTGAATGGGGATATGAGGAAGGCGCGAGGGAGGCTCTTTCCTTGTGATATTTGAGGTCATGTGATGCCTGCAGTGGGCAGTGAGGAAGGCACGATCATGACGCCCTTTCCATTTTGGGAGAATGGGATTTGACATGTGAGGAAAGTGCGAGGAAGGGTCGCCCTTTCCTTCCAGAGGGCTTGGGGTCATGTGATGATAGATCGAGGAGGT
Source organism: Pseudogymnoascus pannorum (assembly GCA_001630605.1). Lineage (NCBI taxonomy): Eukaryota > Fungi > Ascomycota > Leotiomycetes > Thelebolales > Thelebolaceae > Pseudogymnoascus > Pseudogymnoascus pannorum. The sequence continues at coordinate 428,733 of LNAS01000052.1, forward strand.
AACTATACATCTTTTATTCCGTTTTAGGGTATTCACTTCTACTCTCTATCATTGTTTCTTGGTATCAGACTTTTCTCTACCATGTCTCACCCGAGGTACTCTAGAGATACTTTCAACAATTTTTCCCCCTTCCTTCTCTCTTTCTTTGGGACGTGAGAACTCTTTACCCGAAGTTTCTGGGTTTCTTTTGGGTGTGCTTAGTTGTGCCTTGTGCCTAGTTTCCTCCATCGGGGGGAACCAAAGGGTTCTAGAGGGTGTTCTAGAAGAATACAGAGTTTGGTTTTCCTGGTTATGGATGAGGTGATTAGAGGACATGACTCTGTGCCTTCTTTCTTTCTTGGGGTTGGGGAGTGGATGGGGCTGGATCGAGACCGAGATGCCGGGCTTGATTGAGATGGCGACAACTGAATTAAGGTGACTGAACAGATGGCGAGGGCCCTACAGCATTGGATTGGGATGGATGGGGAGGGAAGTAGTGGATTAAGACGGCAGTGACTGGATGGGATCACTGGACCTGGAAATGGAGTACTGGACGGGCAGTGGTGTGGTGGATGATTAACCTTATTTCTTACTGGCGGAGAAAATCTGTAGGGCTTGTCGAGGGTGGTATGATTTTTGGTTACGGTTCTAGGAGGGTATGGTATGGTTTGTTCCTGTTTTCTTTTTCTGGGCGTGGCTTACTGGTTACCGACAGGAGGCTTTGTTCCTGGATCTTGCCGTTTGTGAAGTCATAGTTTGCTTTCGCTTGGCTACAGACAGGGTCTTCGTTTCCGTTCCAGCCGTCTGTGAAGGCGTGGTTTCCTGGTTACCGGTAGAGGCTTTGTCCTGTTCCTGTCCTACCACATTTTCTCTTTCCGTTCGTGAAGGCGTGGTTTCTTGGTTACTGGTAGAGACTTTGACCTGTTACTATCCTAACACACCTTCGCACACGCAGTTGGTTGGTTATGGCCAGGTTGTGTTCCTGTCCTAACCATTTCTGACACTATGGTTGTCCGGTTCCGGACCAGACATTGAAGGTATGACTCTATTTTCCTTCTTTCTTTCTTGAGATGGTTGCAAACAATAGGCGGAAGATGTGGATATTCGCTACCACCGGAGACTTTGTTCCGGTTACTCTGCAAAGGCAAGTTGTTTTGCCAGTAAAGGGAAGCGATTTATTCTGTTTTCTGGTTATTGGCTACGGGCCTGGCTACGGGCCAAGTTCCGAAGTTGCGAGGGAAAGACGTGGCTCTGTTTCCTTTTCACAATGGAGTCGCTGAGACATCACGGTGGGTGATGGGCTTTTTCTACGGATAAAGATGGGGTTCCAGATATGTGGGCGAGAATTTGCCCGTTTATCCGTTTCTCGAGCATTTGCTATCTTCTCTGGTCGTTGGCGGAGGCATATATTTTTTTTGTCATTTGTCACGGCCGAAAACCCTCTGAATTTTGCAAAGACATGACTCTGTTTCTTTAAAATGGAGTCGCTGGATGGTGCTGATGGTAGAGTTCTGGGCGCATCAATATTTACCAGCAAGAGACTACTATTTCGCCGATGGCGGAGGCATTGGTTGCGGGCAAGAAAGTCGCGAAAGGGAGACGAGACTCTCTTCTTGATGGAGTCGCTAGACGGGACTGTCCGCGGATTGGAATTGACATGGAGATACCAGTCGGAGACAACACAATTTCCCTCACGGATACAGCGGAGTTCAAGATACTTCAAAAGACATCAAGTTTTTTTTACCAATACACAAGAGACTATATCCATGGCGTCTTTGAAAGGTAAGTTTTTCTTTACTCCAGGCAGAGATGGTGTTCTGGCCATCTACAAGAGTCATGGGCTTCGTCCTAAATATTAGTTATGTCCCTACAAGTACTTTTTCATACACTCTTTTCAACCTCACTCCACCGGAGTTCACTCGGCAGTTCCCATACCATGCTACCATCCTTCTATCCCGTTCAGGTCCCTGGAAAACTGAAGAAGCTTTGCTCCCTCGGTCGGGTGCCTGAACAAGCGTTCCAAACAAATTTTCCCTTCCTTTCCATTTTTACTCCGAAAATACCGAGGAAATGTCTCACCCGCGGGCTCGGGAATGAGATAAGCATGACGCCTTCCCTCTCCCTCCTCGGAACCCGACTGGTTCCTCATACTGGGTATGAATAAGCCAACTGCGACAAAAAAAAAAACTCCCGTTTTTCCGTGGTAAGGGGAGAAGGGGGTGGGGAGTGGGTTGCACTGAGGGTTAGGATGGGAATTGGGATATTGGAGGGGTATTTTGGATTTTCGATGAAGTTTCCGATGGTCTTAGATGCTGAAGAAAAAATGTCTCACTCAGAAACGTTGGTACAGTTCACTGCCAGGTTTCTGGGTTTGGCGTGGTATGCGGTTTGAGATGGCGAAGCGGGATGTGTCTCAGTTGGCGTCGTGATGTGAGTACAGTATGACGCAGTTCTGGGTGGCGGGGGATGACGGTCTGCTGGAATCTACACGTCGAAGTTGTCAATTTCAGTCTCTTATACAATGTTTTATTTCTTCAAAATTTGTTGGTGTCGACATGATACTGGAATTGATGTGATGTGCTGGCGATGTGAATACATGTGTTGACCACAGGCTCGCAGCAGCGATGGCGCAGGATCTGGTATAAGTGACTCAATCTACAGTGTTACGAGAGATTTTTCATCCTTTCTTCTCACCCCCTTTCCCATCAAGAAGCGCGCACAAAGCTTGAGGGATGGAGATGGAGTGATGGGATCACTTCAGCTATTAATCTGGACGATGCTGCGTTTATAACGCACTCGTCGCTCGGAAACATTGGAATCCAGAAACCACGAACAACCGCATGGTACATCCGGGTACCAACACCCTCAGAAGCAGCCAACGCAATTCTGCTCAGAGGGCTTTCATTATCCGACTTGGCATCCTGGACATTCGTCACGGTGCCTCGCGACGAGAAAACTCCCGGTGGTGAGAGCGCTCGACAGGGGTTCCGAATCGACAGCAGACTTTCCGCGGTGAGAATCTATCGGCGACGAGAATGCTACAGCAGCGAGAAACCGAGCTACAATAGACAAAGGAACCCTCGACTTCTTGTGTACACAGGAGACTAGCTCCGGCCAAACCAAGTCTCTCCTTGAAGAACAGGGCCGAATTCTCTGCTTTCGAGACCTGTTTTGAGAAGATGCTTGGTTGGGGTTTTCGAATGATGGGGGTTGAAGGGAGGTTATATAGGGGAAGTTGGTGGGGAGTGGGGTTGGAGGAAGGGGGACACGTCAGGTTAAGAGGTGGGTGTGTGATTGTGCTGAGTGGGTGTTACCATATTCACTGGTAGGCATGATGGATGTGATAATGATACCTTCCAGTTATATATTCCAGGATGCGTAAAACAGGGATGTTACAAAGAGGGAAGCTGTGTTATACACAAAAGAATGAGGTAGGGACCCCCCCGGCCTCCTTTTCCCTATCCCCCCTATCCCCCAGTCTGATCCCCTGCCTCCCCTGTTAAGTTAAACTATTACGCAAGAAACCTCTTTGCATCCTATCGCCGTAGACACAAGTGTGCCTGGTTGTGATGCGCCGACCGACTTCATCGTTGTGATGCACAGGCACGGGCTACAGGAGGGGATACTCCAGGCCAGGCTCTTGGGTAGATACAGCCCATCAGCCTGGCTGAATTGATTCTGGTCAATGTGATTCGGTAACCCGGTTGGCCAGCGCAGAGTTGATAACAGAGTTTATAAGGGGGTTATAACTAAATTGCTTGTCCCGAGTTATGTTATCAATCCAATGATTACTTATCACTTCACCCCCCNTTACCACAGTATCGCAAGTGCTCGGCACCGTATACGAGCGATTAGGGTCAGACTCCCAGTTCACCGCCCCAGAAGTCTGCACGTTGATAAACTTGTACTCGAACGTGGTCCCCGCAGCAAGAGTTATTGTCGTTGACCACAGATGGTTGGAGCTTGTGTATTGTGATGCTGACAGCGCAGGCGCACTGCCTGTATCCCAGTTCCCTAACTCGGGGACTGAGCCTGCGATTTTGATAGTCTGGCCATAGGTTGTGGTGACTACTTCATTAAAAGTAACAGCGACGCTTGAGGCGATTGCACAAGACGAGCTCGTTGGGCTAGCCGTGCTTGTGCTAGAATGGGCCACGGTGCTTGTACTGCTGATCGAAGCCACGGTGCTTGTGCTGCTGAGCGAGGCCACGGTGCTTGTGCTGCTAGGCAGGACCACGGTGCTTGTGCTGTTCACTGGGGTGACGGGGAGCGCGAGGATCTTTTCCGAAGCATGTTCTGCAACGGTAACAATAAGGGCTGAGGGGTTGGTAGTTGGAATTCCAGGAAAAATGCTCGCATCTACAACGAAGATATTGTCGGTGCCATAGACCTTGGTATCTGTATCAACGACAGATGTTCCGCCCGCGATCGCACTGTCAGTTCCCATTTTGGCGGTGCCAAGCCAGTGATTTGCTCTCCGGGAACCGATGTTTGCGTATGTGAGAGGAACCTATGGGATTCATTAGAGATCGGATTTAAAGCGAGTAAGCTGAAGCGACATACACTGGCGAGAAACTCAGCTCCGGTCATATTGAGAGCCGATTGGGCTGAACTAGTGCTAGCTTTAGGCCCATATAGATATGTTAGCCCTGGCACCTTTGTCAGAGCGTTTGCCATGTTATCAAGTGCTATAGCAACAGCTGCAAGGTCGTTAGAGTCTCCGTATGGAATAGTTGAGACTACCATATTTAACCCCTTTCCAATAGTAAGACGTCCTCGAGAGATCGCGCCTCGCCCAAGATAGAGACTTAGCGTCATTACATCTATAAACCTTTAATTAATAATGAAATGGAGTAGGGAGTAGAAGCCATACCATTATCTACTGGTGCAACGACACCATTAGAAGCTTCTACCCTAGCTGTCCATTGCATCTGCCTTACAATACCATCAGGTCCTGTAACTTCTTCCCACATCATAGGCCCAATATTTGCTGCAGCTTGGGCTAGGGGCCCAATACGATTATCTTTACTAGTTAGTAATAATGCTATCTTAGTAGGGAGATTCTTACTCAAGTAACTTGTCTTATCTGCTTCTATTGGTGTAGCCCAAGACCCCTGCCAATCGTAATACGATGCTGAAATATTTGGATGGGCAATTACTGTATCAGTCTATGTTTTTGTGTCAGATTTGTATAAAATATAGAATCATTCAACTTACATTAAGATGATCACCAAGATTATATCCAACAGGAAGAATAATCCAGTCTGTCTCATTAATCATTTTAGGGCCATCAGAGCTTGACTGGACAACCTCGAGCTGGTCTTGTGGTCCAATACCACCTTTGTCCATGTTAGGAGGTACTCAAAAGTCAAGAAGGGCTAACTTACTTCTAAAGAGTAGCTTCGTCGTCCCAAATGCACCAGCAGATACAATTATTCTCCCTGTATTCGGGGTCAGCTGTACTGTACCAGTATAGCCCCCGCTTTGAGTAGCAATAACATCAAGGCCAGTGGCATGTCCTCCAGTACGGACAATCCTCTCTACACTTGTATTTAACCACATCTCAAAATTTGGTCGCTCCATAGCAGTGACTAGATACGTAGCCATAGGCCCACCTCGTTCGCCATTGCTATACATATAAGGGGTATGGGAGTATGTCCTGTTCTTTTGATCAGGTACGTCATTTGCTGTCACGCTTGTCCAGCCAGCACCTGATAATCCTTGTGATACAACATCAAAACCAGTTTGCAGATAGTGTTGCCCGTCCATTGACGGATGGTCTGTGCCTGGAATACGTGAAAATACTCGAGATGATGCAGATGCCATATCAGAAGACTTCCAGCCTATAGGAAAATCGTAATCCCAGTCTTCAGGGTTTGGCTATTGTCTTGTTAGTCAAATACCTAGGCATCTCAAATAATAAGGACCTACATTCCACCAAAGGCCAGAATTGACTGCTGTTCCGCCCCCAAGGACACATCCTGCCATTTGGTCAATATCAGTGCATCCAGCTGCACACCCCACACAACTTGTATCGCCTGCTCCACCATTCCACATTCTATTACATTCTCCAGGTACATCAAACCAAGTCAGATTAGTACCGTCGAGCCATCCAGCAGGGGGTCGGATTGCTAAGAGTGAATTGTTAGCTCTGACCAGAGAACGAACAGTTGTAACTAACTTCCTCCCCACCTAGCTGACGATGCAACACCCTTTTCAATAAGCAGTACGGATTTCCCTGACTCCGAGAGCTTATCAGCAAGAGGAATCCCACCAGCCCCACCTCCAATTACCACGTAATCATAGGTAGAGGTAGGAGCTGGCTTTGAAGTAGCAGTAGAAGTAGGGCTAACGGTTCTACTAACAGAGGTTGCTGTTGTAGTCGCAGTCATACTTGCCCAAATAGAGTACGAGGCCTGTGTGGCGGACGCAACCTCAACTTTGAACTCTCCCATACCATTGTTGTGTTGTAAAATAGAAGAATCTGGGTCAGAAGGGTCACTTGGGCCTTCTGAAGACTGAGCCCAGCCCTGCTCAAATAGGCCGGCAGAGGTTGAGATATTAAAGGGCGTTTGAGAAGGATCATCAAAGATAAGACAACGAGTACACTTGTAAACCATCACCCAGTTAGTATCGTTTACGTGCGTATATAGCTGAGTTATTGAGGCAGTTCCATTGTAGATCGTTGGGCTTGCATAACCACTGAAATATATTAGTTGGTTAGATTTGATTCAAGCAGAATAGAGTACATACGTGGCATATCGTAATGAAGTGGCTATCTCATCACCATTCCCTGTTGCCCATGCTAGCAGCATTAGGTGGTTCGGCATTGAGGCGCTAGAACTCTGGCCCTGAACCACCCCGGACCACCCTGTGCCATTAGGGCGAGACCCAATCTAGTAGGTAGATTTAGCAACCTATCCACCACTGTTATATTGAGCCAAACGAACCAGTAAACCGATGTAATCATAAGAATCCACTGTTAAAGCATTCTCTGGAAGTGCTATACCCCAGGTAAACCCTCCCAATGAAACAGGCGAAAAGAAGCCATCTCCAATAACAGTACCGTTCGGCTCGGAGCTGGTATAGAAGGTAATCCCAGTAACTGGTTCAGTATAGTATCCATGGACTGCGACGTCCCCCTGTGCGACAATGCCATGAAGAACTGTGTCACTGTAAGGATCTGCTATCAAGACTGCCAACTCTGCAGTAACTTACAATATGAGGCAATGCCTAGAACAGCACAAAGGAGGTTCATTTCCTTTATTATGGACGTAAAATTGTCTCGAATTCCAGATAGGATGCTCGTAGCAGGACTTGAAATAGGGGTGAGGGAGGAGGGGTGGGTTAATACCCGGGGCGCGAATGATAACTTTATACTACATGGCACTCTCACTCGTACAGGCCAACTCCGACCAGCTCCGTGCCGTATTTTTAATTAACTCAGTCCTGTGTTGAAATTCATGCTAGGCGGTTGCTCATTTAATGGCTTGTGAGCAAAAGCTTCTGTTTTGCGAAGCTTTCGAGAAGCCATAGAATAAAGGGCCGATCTTTCATATAAATTCAGCTCTGATAGTCTTAGTGTCACCCGCCACGGGATCTACTCGGCACTTCTCAACCCGTCCAGTCTCGCCGATTAACAATCGCCCCGGTTCGCCGCCAACACGAAGAAAACAATAAAAAATCTACTATTCATCATACTACCTTTGTGAAACACTGAGGAGCCTCTACGAGGAGAAGGAAAAAGTTACCACGAGTCAATGCCTCATGGGTGATCATCGATCGGTCGCTTGTTTATACCAGCCTTTCGCATGCCTTTTACCCTTTTTTTTTATCGCGCTAGCTTCCGTTAACAAGGTGACAATCAGGGCAACTGGCAGGACATAGTCGACCCGCCAACACTGATAACTCCACAACGTCCACAAAACCCCACAAACTCTATAGACTTGCATGTGCTCCACAGACTCCGAATGCCGCCGTCTCCACAGATTTCACAAATTCCACGAGCTCTACACATGTCCTTCGTTGTGGAGATGACACGTTTCACGACCATGGCCCTCTGACCTTCACAGGGGACTGAAGGTCTTCCTTACGCCGCGTCACCACCCGAATTATCCCTGCTCTCATTATTAGACCATTAGACCCATTCTCTAGTCTGTGTTTACCAAGACTTCTAATACCGCTTTGGAGTAATTGACGCACATGTATCCTTTGTCTGGCTTGGTGATGTATTCTGAAAGTTATTATACAACCTTGTTTAACTTTATCTTCTTTGCCCTATGTGCCATAACTTAGGACATGGGAAATCGTGGGTTCTAATAAATGGGAACAAGGGCCGTAGAGAAGAATGCGCGACGGAGAGGGAAGATGTGTGGCGACGGACAAGTAGAGTACAGTCTCCGTTTACTACATTCGTGTTTGCAAGAAGACAACTCCCTCTGCTTCAACTAGCAGGTTGTAGCCTGAGATAAATCGTATTTCATGGACACTAGAAGAGGATGTGGCGGTACTTGAACATGAAGAAGGATGACTATTCTACTTCATACTAAACTTCGGAGACTTATGTAGACGTCTTCTCATCGATATAATTTGATATCCTATGATATATCAGTAAAGAAAATCCTATTAGCAAAGTCATCATCGGGCTTTGAACGGACTCTATTAAATTTCCATCAGGGTCTCTGCAGTAGAGGCTCATGATCTTCCCTCGCGCGCCTGTTCGCACAACGATTCCATCATCAGATTTCTCAGCCCCGAGATCAACCATCTCCACGCCAGCATTCACTAGGCGCTTACGCACTTCGGAAATAATATCTGAAGTCAAGAAGCATAAATCTGCGCTTCCTGGTAGCACTTTGAGGGCTTTAGGTTCAAATTCCTACTCATGATAGTTCAGTTTACGATTGTACTGTGATTCGAGATTCCTGCTTTAAACACGTGACTCGGATTGATGTACAGTACCTTGCCTGACTCATGCAAGTTGATTTTCTGACATCCGAATATCAGGGAGTGTCGTGTAATGTCTGGAGATGATGGCGACCTGAACGACTCTGCCCGCATACCAAGGTTGTTCACATACCAAGCGGTGGAGGCAGTGATAGAGTTGACTGTCAGGACAAGATGGTCTAGCGAGTTGATACGCGCTGCTGGACGTAATGGGGACATTTTATCGCGGCGTATATTCGAGATCTAAATAATGGTGGTGGTGACATGTTAAGTAGTCTTATAGTTTCCGTGAGGGTGGAGGATGTGGGCACTTTGCCATTCCCGCAACGTTAGGGTACTGACGTAAGGTGTGGCTGGTTAATCCTCCCATCACCCTTACATCACCCTTAGGGGCCCAGTACTTCGGCGCGGCGCGGCACGGCAACTTACCTCGTGTGGCCGTTTTGCGCAGGTGCGCAGTGGTAAAGCGGAAGTTACCTGCTGGCCTTTGAGTGGCTTTGTTACCGAGCAACAGCCACACACGCAGACGCTACTGGTTCTTGGCAGTGTGGAGAACAAGCAATACCGAATACCAGGGGAGGGCAGGGGGATAATGTGAAATATTCATCTTCAAAGCCGCTCCACGTCTCTTTCAGAAATATTCTCGCCCCATATACTCTGGGTCAACAATATGGCGAATAGTCTTCCCGGATTCACACTCCCTCTCAATTATCAACCTGAAACTATGCGCCCAAGGCATCGCCCAGGCACAGACACGGGCAAGCAGTATTCAAACCGGCCGTTATTTCCGACTGCATTGCAGGTTCAGGATTTGGCAAATGGATTCAGCGTGTAATTTTCCATATCAAGATAGGCATGCACGTCGGGTTCTAGTTCTAATGCCTTTTCACATAATAGGCTCCCTTTGAAAACCATTCGGGAACAGACCATGCTCCGATTGATGGACCATATCACTGATAAGAAGGGCTGGGAGAAAAAGGTATATCCTATACCAATATCACGTGCAGTTCTCTTATAAGCTTGGCACAGGTATTCAAAGAAACAATTACGAAGAAATGGCGCGAAGAAATCCAAACTTCAAACCAAGAAATCTCCTCGCTAATGCTTGAATACATCATATCAGAGCTTCGTGACAAAGCCGAATTTTACAAGCAAACCGGTGGGACAGTCGTCGTGTACGAGTTTGGAATCATAAAATCAGATTTTGCAGTCCCTGAAGCCACTCATCGAGCTCTAATAGATGCAGTGCGCGTCTTAGAAGAAACAACGCCAGTGGACTACCACCCGGGATCTGATAATAGAGTAGTTGATCTCGTGCATCCATCTATGTTCCCGCTCATTTATGGGCGGAGCCGTATTCTGCGTGATCGATCTATAGGAATGGAAGATTGTCTTAAGGTGCATCCTAGTGAAGGGGAAATAATCCCTATTCCGCCTGAAGAGGAGTCGAAACTGCCACCTCCAAAGCCGAATGTTATCGACTATAGCCAGTTGAAGGCAATTCCAAAGCCCTATAGTCTGAAATTTCAATGGCTTCCATGCGACGTGCAGATGGAATGGCCTTCAGGCTGCAATGTTACATCTTACATTAACAACCTCCATCCGACAGAACACGCCAAGTTGTATCCAATCATCGAAGAGATAATCGCCTGCGCGATTCCTCTTTGGAACTATACTCTAGGTCCACTCGACGGGCAAAATTGCCGAAAGGATGGCGTTAAATGGAGCTCGTCACCCACATGGCCACCTACAAGGATCACATATTCTGATGTTAGTTATCATGCAGAGACACCCACCAATGGACGGCGATTCACTGCAGCGGACGTCGTTCAGCCCGAACCACAAAAGTACATACGTTGGGAGCCGCCAGCTGTCAATCTCAGGCTTGACTACTGGGGCAGCCTACAAGTAATCGTCAAACTTGCCAATATTGAACTTACACCTGAGAAACCAGAGTACCAGGGTGGGTCCTGGCATGTAGAAGGGCAACTGGTACGTCCTAACCACAAAACCTCCACTTAAATCGGTACAACATACTAACCAAACCTAACTAGAACGAACATATCTGCGCCACAGCTCTATACTACTACTCCAACACAAACATTACCGAAAGTCGCCTCTCCTTCCGTCAAGAATCCGACTATGATGTCCCCCACTACGTCCCGAACCAAATCGACCCCTGGATCAGCGCCATCTACGGCTGTGAAAACCACGGACCACGCGTGCAGGAAATCATCGACGTTGAGTGTCGGCAGGGCCGACTCCTCACATTTCCGAATGTCTTCCAGCACCGCGTGCAGCCATTTTCGTTGCGGGATCCCACCAAGCCTGGATGTAGAAAGATTTTAGCTCTGTTTTTGGTTGATCCTGCCATTACTGTGATTTCAACGGGGAATGTGCCGCCGCAGAGGGCTGATTGGTGGCTTGGGGGTCAAGGTGAGGGTGGGGAGGGTCTAATAGGAATGGATGAGGGGAAGGAGTTGCGAGTTGAGCTTATGGATGAGAGGAAGGTGTTTGTTGGGCATCAGGATGCGGCTTTTCAGTCCCTGAGATTTAATCTTTGCGAGCATTAGCTTGTTGTAGGCATACCCATATAAAACTTTTAGGCTCTCTCTTTTATTAGATAGAAAAAATAGTCAACTAGGCCTATTCCACTTACTAATAGCTAAGATCTACTTAATCCTCAAAGTACAAATAATGTAAAAACACACCACTCATGATCATGTTGAAAAATGAACGTCGTACCATAGTCTCAAAAATTTAAGCTAACCCCAAGATTAAACCATCTAATCTAAAATTTTACTAACTCTCCCTTCTATCTGCCTATCTAGCCCCTTCTATCCGAAAAATTCCGCCACGTATACAGCTTCATAAATGCTAAGACGAGTATCATATTAGAGACAACAAATCCGATAAATATCCCAAAGTAGGGCCAGCCCTTTGAGGCGTCGAGGTTTAGTCCGACGAGGTACTGCAGGGTTTCGTCAGCCTTCATGGACAGGGAATAGAAACATAGGTAGATGGACAATAGATTAAGAAGGGGGGTGGGGGAAGGGGGGCCCGACAGGAAGGGAGAAGACTCACATCATCAGCGGTAGAATACTTGCAATACGTACACCGTGCCGTGGATCCCGGATCAACCAAATAGCCCGTCGTCGACGACAGCCAAGCTTCCGCATACATGGCACATGTCTGCCCCTCTGGGGGGACGAAGAAGCTCAGGTCGTTTTCAGCACAGATGATGGGTTGGCCCGCCAGAACGGTTGAAAGGATGCCGCCAATCCAGTAAGTGAAGGGAGCCGCGTAGTACATGGTGTATCTCCAAACGACGGGCATCTCCATCTGTGGGCGGAGGACACCGTTGAAGAGCTCGCACATGATGACCATGAAGGGCATAAGGTTCGCGGCTACGGTTGCGTCTTTGCTGTACATCATAGATAGTCAGTACACTAATCTACAAAAGCAGAGAGATGGAAAATCTTACCTTAACGCCCCGACCCACTGACCCCAACTAGTGGCGAAGAGATGGAAAAACAGCACCATCAGGAATGTATACCCAGCCGGGAGACCAAGCGGCAACCCCACAGGAAAGTAGAACAGCATAAAGAATATCACAGCACCTACAACCGCGTACGGCAGCTCCGAAACTATTTGCGCAACCGTGAAGGCGACCCAGCCATAGAGCCTACTCGGATACTCACGTGCCTCCCAGATATCTCGGTTTGCAATGAACCTCATGGATGTGGCGTTCATGAACTCCGGGACCAGCATGAGAATGAGAAAGCAGGAGAACATGCGCGACTGCATGTCAATGATACCGTTGCCGAGCTGGAAAAAGGTGAAGCCGTTGAGCACGGCGTGCAGGAAAGAGCCATAGAGCCGGGAGTAGGGGTACTCTGGTGTGCGCCAGTACTGTCTGCTCACGCGTTTGGTGAGGAGAACTGTTTGTTGAAAAGTTGACGCTGAGAAATCTGATGACGATCCGGATGCTGGCGGTGGTTCTTGACTGCTAGACTTAGCTCGGCCGCAGATATTCTCGATATCCATTTTTAGTGTCTGTGCCTCTGATGAGTTCCGCCAGACTTCATTGAAGTCAATGGTGGCACCACTTGTCGGCTTCAAAACGCCAACGCCGACCTCGATAAGGAAGTCTGCAACATTCTTCCCATCTGCTATGGGGACGCTGTGGGCTGCGAAGTACTTGAAGATCGTCTCTCCGGAATGGCCAATGTCACCAAAGTAAAACGTGTTTCCGCCGGGGTTTAACGCCAAAACTTTGTCAAACTTGGTTGATTAGCTTATGAAATCCCAATACGATGCGGTTTCTTACCAGAGTAAATTGCTGTTGCGTGGCTTGATGAATGGTGCAAATGATTGCCAGGCCCGCCCCAGAAAGTCTTTTGAGCGTATTCAAGATATTCAATGCACCCTGACCGTCGAGACCACTCGTCGGCTCATCGAGGAACAATACATTCGTCGGCTTCGCGCACAACTCGACACCAATAGTCGTACGCTTCTTCTGCTCCAGTGGTAGAGACCAAATTATGGCATCCTGCATCTCCACAAGCTCTAGCATCTCTAGCACAGTCTGGACATATGCCAACTTTTCGGCGCGTGGAACATATGCGGGTTGGCGGAGCAGGGCCGAGAATTCAAAGGCTTCTCGGATCGTGCTGCTTTCATCGTGAACATCCATCTGCTCGCAAAACCCAATCTTCCTTTGGAAATCACTACCGAGTGGGATTCCATCTAGGAGCATATCTCCATTCAGCTCGCCAACACGTTGCCGTTGAGATAGAGCTTTCAAGACTAGATTCGGTGAGCTATTATTCTTAAGGAACTGGCATTTAAACTTACGTGTGGTCTTTCCAGCGCCAGAGGATCCTACAAGTGCAGTCATTTGACCTGGTGCGCAATATCCTGATATTTTGTTCAACAACGTCCTTGTACTACCGTCGTATGGAATAGTATAGGAAATATCATGCCAGGTGAAAGTCGACTGGCTTATTGCTAAGTTTGGAGGAGCCTCAGAGTCTTCCAAGATTGTCCGATCCGTTACCGCTGTTGGTGCTCGATCGTCGAAGTCCACTGGATTTTCCTCCTCGTCCTTGCCCTTTGACCGGTCGGCCTTAGGCTTAGTTGTCTTCTTGTACTCGATTGCGCCGCCGCCTCCCTGGCTCCACTCAAACAACTCGCTGAACCAGGCTGCGAAAATGATGAACGCGATAGTGAAGAGCAACAAAATACCAAAATTCCGCCAGACGTGACTGTACAAAAATCTGAAACTTTCCAATACATATGAGTCTCCGCTCAGTTTGAGCGAGCCCGAGGCACTCCCAGCAATGGCACAGCTCTGGTAAGCAGTCTCTTGGTAACCTAGACCTTGAGGTATAATGGAGCTCGGGGAGCAGTTTAGATCCAATCCGTGGAACTCAGTAGCCATCACTGCTTCAAACGTATAAGTTATAGGTAGTAAATACTATTTATTTGTTAGCTATACTCCGGACTGTGGCATGAGAACATACGGAAATCCAGCCAAACCACGGCACTTGACTCATAAGATTTTCTCCGGAGATCACATAGCCTCCCCATATAATGTAGATTAGCAACAAGACACCGCAGTATCGAAGTGCAACCTCAAAATTAGGCGACATTGACCCAATGAAGCGGTATTGAGCCGTCATGCAGATAGAGGTTAGATATATGAACAGGACAAAAGTGAAAAATGGTCCGGGCTATAGAGATATGTCAGTGCGTTATTCTAGGGACTCATGAAGATGGACACCAGAAAAGGGAAGCAAGAAAAACTTCCAGCGAGAACGTACTAGTTGTTGCATCCCAGCAAGGAAATATGCTATAACAGAGTATAAAACTGCTTGCACCAAAACGACCAACAAGTCCACAAAAACTCTTGCCAAACTAACTGAGCTTGGCTTCACAAAGGCAAATCTCTTTTGCCTGTTAATAATGTCCCGGCCATGGAACTCATGTTCCAGTTCTGCAAGTTGGATCCATCCGAGCAAGATTGAAGAGTAAAACATGAATCCGCCTCTGGAAAACGCGCCGTCTGATGTAGTCGGCTGGTCATAGAACATTGAGCCGATAATTAGCGCGTTAACGATGGTTGATATGGTCTTGACATAAAAAGGTGTGGGGTTTCCCTTTAGTTGCCACAATTCGCGTTTTGTGCAAATATAGACCTGGCGGAGAAAAGATGTAGAGTATGACGAGTTAGGAGGGACGTAGCGGGACTTTGAGGCCCGCACTGACACCTTGAATGATTCTAGGTTAAGGTCTTCCGTGGAATCAACTGCATCCTGAGCATTTGGGTCTGACAAGCCCGCCTCGTACTGGAAAATACGTTTCTGCACATCTTGGTAGAATTTGCTGGAGCGGAATACCTTTTCCAGCTCTGAAGCACCTTTCGGAGCGCGACTCTCAAATCCTTTTCTGAATCGACGTTCTGAGACAGAAGTCACACTCGCGAGGAAGTCGGCAGTTGTCTGCCTCTCTTGGCATTCGTATCCTAAACTCTCAAAGTACGTCTTGGCCAGTTGCGCTGGCCCTTGGAAAATCATGCGCCCTTCCTCAATCAATAAAAGATTGTCGGCCAAGTTATAGATGGCGTCGGACACTTGATACAGCGAGACGATCGTGGCCTTGCCGCAGGTGTCTGTCAAGATCCTCAAACTTCTGGCGTAATCCAGTGCTGAGGCTGCATCTAACCCACGGGTAGAGTTATCCCAAGCTACGACGGATGAATTGGCAGCGAGAGACTCAATGATCGAGACACGCTTCCGCTCACCCCCAGAGACGCCACGAATATACTCATCCCCAACTAACGTGTTGAGCACGTGGGAGATTCCGAATACTCGGGCAAACATCTCAATGTATCTTGGGATATCAGCTCTATGACGCTTTGGTGTTTTACTCTCTAAGGCGAATTCGAGGGTCTGGCGGACGGTGAGGGTCGGGAAATGGACATCATCTTCTGGGGTATAAGCGACTTCTCCACGATACTTGTCCAAAATCTCCTGTGGGGTGAGACCAGAATAGTCTAAGGACCCAGTCACCCCAAGAAATGATGCATGGTCATTCGCTATGGTCCGCAAAAAGGTTGAACAACCAGATCCAGGCCGACCAAGCACGCTGAAAGATATTAACCAATTGGTCCAGCCGACATATCATACTAACCTACAGCATTATCTCGCCGCTTCGGACAACTCCGGAGAAATTGCGAATCAGCGGTCGGCCCTCTTCCGGCCGAGGACGGGATATCAGACGCTTGAGAGTCCATTCGTAGATATCTTGACCTGTTAAAGTACGCCAGAGCGCCTGCTTCAAGGTCTTAACTGGGGCGTGTTGGCCTCCCGCTCCCCAAGTTGAGAGATCCTTAAAACAAACACCCAGGCGAGCAGGTGCTCTTCCGACTTTCTTGAGCTCCTTGTTCTCCTTTTGCAGAAACTCGTTAAAATCCTGGTGTGTATTGGGATACTGGCTTGGCGGCTGCCGAGAAAGCACCTTGTAAACCTTGGCGATCGCATCCTCAGAGTCCTGGGTTATGTGGACATGGGACACATTGGCGCTACAGTTTTCATCGGCATGGTCTGCGTCGGATAGCCGCCGGCGGGTATGAGGCGCTACTGTACCCGGCATCGCGGCGGCGGGAAGTGGAAGATCGAAATCAAGGGCAGGAGAAAAGACCCCAAGAGAATCTTGGAGATGGAACCATGTACTTGAAATTGAGACTTACGAAACTGCATGAGCGTGCCTCGACACATGCCTTTATATAAAGTGCAGGGCACCAGCAGCAAAGGCAAAGGCAGTAGTGGAGCTACAAGAGAAAAATGCACATCCGAAATAGGAAGCCAAGAGGAGAAAGCTAGATGCTTGTATATGAATGACAGCTAAGATCCTACCAATGCACACTACTTTAACTAGGTATTGATTTATCTCCATTATTCCGTATTTTCTTGCCGGAAGGCTGGTGCAAATGGATTTCTTAGAATCCAATTGATCCTTTTTTTATTTGGTGGGGCGAGACCCACCTCTCCCAAAGAGGCAGCCAAGACAACATCACGTGCAACCACGAGGCGTTCCAACTGTAAATATTTTAGCGGCACATTTGACCTCTGTATTTTTGGTGGTAATAAGTTTCATATGAAGTCCGTCCAGGCCGTCCGAGTCATGATTCCATCGATTTGCATTTAGCTACACGTACCCTAATTTTCTAACTTCTACCTTGCCCACTTTTAGAAACCTATCGCGAATAGATTATTAAGAATATTACTATAGTAGACATATGCAAAACGATGGTTAGAAATATTAGAAAACCTGATCACTCTATTCTGGCCTGACGCAGCTGCGAGGACTATCGAAGTAGTCTACTCACGTGATATCCACTTATCTCATTTCTTGTGCTAAAACCCCAGTCCATCTACATCATCGCACCTATATTGCCTGTTTCCACATGCCTACCATAGGCGGATTGATAAACGGATCACCCGCACATGGAGAAGCATATTCGCCTTCTTGTTGCCGATCCACTCGTAGAGTGTTGTTCACGAGGCCCTAGTGAAGGCATCTCAGGCTCAACGGTTAACCAGCCGTACAAACCACTGGATAGGTCAGAAGTACCTTGCTGGAGCTGCCGTCGCCGTCGAGTTCTGTGTGATAGGACCCGGCCAACATGTACAAAATGCCATCAGTCAGGGCGAGAATGTTTAGGTTACAAGAAACCACTTGTCTGGAACAAGGGGGTTGCAAGCAGAGGGAAGATGATGGGGAAAGACTTTGAGGTCGCTAATGTAACACAGATGCAGGAGGCTAAAAACGCAAAGAATGTTAGGGAATCGCTCCCAAGTACCTTCCAGAGGCCTAATGGCAGCTCTGCCCATCTCGATGCAGCGATGCCCATAGAGATTGCGCATCAAGATAACCGAATTTTCAGAGCGCTCGTGGATCCCATTTTCCAAGGACTTGGGCCCGTGACTCGGTACTACCTAGATTATTGTATGTAGACAACCATTTTGCTGCTCCTAGCTTCACTTGACCTAACTCCTATATAGACGCGAATATTTTATGTGCCCAAGCAGTCCTCTATGATATTCCTGGCAATAACCCATTTCGAGACCTTTTGGCTATGATCAGGAGCAGCCCTCTGATCTTGAACTGTATTCTCGCCACGTCAGCCAGCCACGCGACAAACTATCTCTACCCATCTTCTTTCTTATCAGATACCAACTCACCTTTGGCTGTCCCATGCTCTAGCACCGGGATACAACCGGTACCGAAGCCGTCTCTCTACTACGCACTGTTATATAAGCAACGGGTTCTCGCCCAGTTGCGGAAAGACATCCAGGATCCTTCCGGGCTGCATGGCGATCTAGTTATCGCTCCCATCGCATTGCTCGTGTGGATAGAGATGATTGAGTCAGGCAAAGATACGTGGCGGATTCACCTCAACGGGTTGAAAAAGTTAACCGAGATGAGGGATGAAGGTATTGCTAATAAGATTGGAGGGTCTAGAGATGCTTCGTCTCCTAGCCCCCTTGTACACTCCTACTTCTTTGATACCTGTATTATGTAAGTGCAGTAGCTCTGAAGACTCATTCTAGTCATATCTAATGCGGCCACCTTAGAATAGACATTATGGGCACGACGCTCGCCCAACCATATAAGATCTCCCGGCCTATATTTCCCTCTCCAATTAGTCTAAACTATCTCAGGCGGTCGGAGAGAATGTCCTTTCTCGGCTGCCCCGCCGATCTTCTATATCTGATCCTCGTCGTGAACTGGCAGTGCTGGTTGAAGGCACAGGCAGCAGTAGCAGTATCAACGAGTCCGTTCCAGTCACCTATTTCCGAGACCGAGCTCTCCCTCGCCACTCCCACCGCCATGGGCGCAAACTCCATCACCAACGAAATTCTCACCTTTGACCCTGTCTCATGGAGTCAAAAGACCAGCACCACCGCAACACCGTGCTCCCGTTCCGACCTCTACAAGCGCACCCGCCTCGCTTGTGCCTATAAATCCGCCGTCTTCATCTACGCGATGCGGGTGCTGCGTCCGGAAAACCCAGCACACCATCCCACTGTGCCTATCGCCCAGCTCGCAGACCAAGTCATCGCCGACATCCGCATGATTCCGACACACGACCCGCTCTTCAAGTGCCTCGTATGGCCGACGTTTATCAGTGGTGCGGAGACGTGGGATCCGGCGCAGAGAGACGTCGTACGTGGCTTGCTAAGGGATTTGTGGCTTGAGCTGCGGTCAGAGAATATTGCGAATGCGGCGGGTGTATTAGAGGGGATTTGGTACAGGGCGGATAGGGAGGAGGGGGAGGCGGATGCCGGGAAGGGAGAGGAGCGTACTAGGGATGGAGGATGGACGGATCATTTAGCAAGGGAGGGGGTAGATTGGTTGTTTTTGTAAGGTACTATAATATACTCATGCTGTTGAAAAGTCTAGACAGAGACTGTATGTCATTGGGACTAGCAGAGTTCCTGTAAATTACAATGATAAGATAAGTTATTATCTTTCAAATGTACATAGCTAGTAATTCTTTTTAATAGCGTCGCTTACTGGAAACTATTGGAAATATTACTGTTGATAATGACTGTTGATAACGACTAGAAGCACAGTCCTTGTATAGACTTTTCGGCGGCACGAGTAGTATAGTAGTTTCCTAACTACACGTGCACCAGTATCTAAGACCTTTAATATTAGAGAATAGTTATGAAGTTTGACGTATTTCGCAGGCGAGCTGGCCACCCGAGCGAGTTAGTTAATTCTGGCTCCACGGTCAAAAGGCTTTTTCTACACTTTATGTTTGTTTGACCCGAAAGCGCCATGCCTATAGGCAAATTACTAGGCCATTTGATAAAACATCCCCTATATTGCTTGTTAGCACGTGTAAATCGGCCTACTATGTTAAGAATACCGTACCTCAACCCACATCGCTGAGGCCCCAGGCTTGACTATATCTTTGAATGGAGTGACTTCGCCATTAACAATGAAAGTATGCTGAATACCATCAATCTTCCCTTCCTCATAGAGCTTAATTGCTGCGCGGATATTAGAATGTTGGCGTTCTGGCTCGTATTTCGGATTGTTTGGGTCAAGGAAACTCCCAAGCTCTTTGATACGTGCTTTGGTGTTGATGACGTATTGGATTGGGACTGCGGGGGCAATTTCGATTTGCTTGGATTCTTCTGCCATGTTGATAGATGGATTTGATGCCTTGTATGGTGTTCGTAGGTTTGGATCCGATATAATAAGGCTAGCTGCTATTGTTGAGATTGGTTGGCATGGCCTGATAATGTCGTCACAAAAGGTTGATAGTTAGGCCAACTGGTTGGTGGTCGGGTCAGAACGAATGCACTTGTTGTAAATCACTTCACCTTTAAAAGAAGTCCGTGAGAACCGATTTATTGTTTCTATTACGAGGAAACTGTCACAATGACTGCTGTTCGTAAGATTCATTTGGCGTTATACAAAATATGTATTAAGCCTCACTCCAGCTTGGCACGAGACCTTTGATGTGTCTGAAACTTTGCAATCTTACGTTTCATTGATTATTACTAAAGAGAACAATATCAGATACTAGGAGCTCTATTTACTCTATCCTAACTTGCAACACCTTAATATCAGCTTTCCGAACTATGAATTCGCTCTCGTCCACAACCTGCATCTCATTTTCCGTCGAAGTATCCGAATTTATGCCATCAAACTCGATCCCTTCTGTCTGAACCTTTGCTCCTGCAGTCTTGACAGTCCATCCAGTTCCAACACTACCTTTCAGAACGCGAAGACTCAGCTGGCCGTTGCTTACCCCGATCTTGAGCACAACTTTCATCTCTCCCAGCTTTTCATCATCAGGAATCCCAACTTCGACATCCATACCCTCAACAGGATTAATCAACACCTTAAACTCAGAAGCCCAGTCGTACTGGACAACTTTGCCTCCCTTTCCTATAATTACTGCTTTCCCAGGCCTCAGCAGCAATGGTATGCTGTCAAATCCATGATTTTCCGTAATATAACCAGCCCCCTCCCTGAACTTCCCGTCGAGCAATCCATACCATCTTCCAGATGGGAGGTAATACTCAACCTTCCCTTCAGCATTAAACACTGGAGCGACGAGGAGTGACTCTCCAAGCATATACTGCGTATCCAGATGCCATGTACTCCTATCGTTTGGAAATTCCAGGAAGAGGGCGCGTAGCATCGGGATTCCTGTTTCATGGGATTGAATGGCGCTATTATATAGGTAAGGCATAAGTGTGTGCTTCAAGTTGACAAATTTTCGAAGAACAGCAGAGGCTTCTCCTGTGGAGTCGATGAGCCACGGGACTCTGTAGCTGCCGCTGCCATGTAGTCTCGAATGGCTTGACAGCAACCCAAACGCAATCCAGCGTTTGTACAGAGCCGCATCTGGATTTCCTTCGAAGCCTCCGATATCATGGGCCCAGTAACCAAAGCCACAAAGACCGAGACTCAAGCCACCGCGAAGAGTCTCTGCCATCGCTTCGAATGTACTAAATGGATCACCTCCCCAATGAACCGGAAACTGCTGGACCCCTGCAGTGGCAGAGCGGGCAAATAATGCTGCATTATTCTTACCATAAGCTTTTTCAAGGACTTCGAAGGTTACTTTATTGTAGAGGTATGGGTAGAAATTGTGCATCTTCTTAGGATCAGAACCATCAAAGTAAACAGCATCGCCAGTTGGGATGCGTTCACCAAAGTCCGTCTGTTGGAATCAGCGTCAAGTCTATACGTAAAGTAGTGGATCTAACCTTGAAAGAATCAACGCCTAGCTCGATGAGGCCTTCAAGCTTACTCTGATACCATTCACATGCGGCCGGATTTGTGAAATCGATAAATGCCATGCCGGCTTGCTGGTATTGCATTAGCTAAAGAAGAGGAAACATTAGATAGCTAGACTGGGGGTGACAAACCCAGAAATCATACTGCCAGACACTTCCATCGCTACGCTTGATGAAATACCCTCCTTCGACACCTTCGTCAAATATCTCGCTTTCTTGCGCAATATAGGGATTAATCCAACAGCAAATCTATATTCCAAAAATTTCATTAGTTCTGTTTCTTAAAAAAAAACAACAAACCTTAACTCACATGCAATCCCCTCTCCTTCATCCTCTTGATCTGGCCTCTAGCATCAGGAAACATATCCTTGTCAAATTTGAAGTCACACCATTCGAAGCCCTTCATCCAAAAACAGTCAAAATGAAAAACACTAGTTGGAATATCTCTGTCAGCCATCCCGTCAAGGAATTTATTCACAGTAGTTTCATCGTAATCGGTAGTAAAACTAGTGCTGAGCCATAGCCCAAAGGTCCAAGCAGGAGCTAAGGCTGGTCGGCCTGTAATTATGGCGTATTTCTGAATGATTTCTTTTGGCGTTGATCCATAAATAAGATAGATTGAGAGGCTTTCTCCGGGAATTGCGATGTTAATTCTTGTGGCACCTGTGAATGTTAGCAGGCTAAGAAAAAAGCAGGGAAAAGGGGTAGGCACGCTCGGTTTGAATCTCAAAGGAGATAAATGATGGGCTTGGCACGAAAACACCATATCCGGCTGATGTTAGAAAAAAAGGGATATTTTTGTATGTGAGTTCTGAACCAGTTCCTCCATCGTCATTCCACATCTCAACAGTCTGAAATATAAATTAGCATGATACTAATTACGATTTGTATACTTAGATGCACACCTGGCCGTTTTTCTGAAAAGGTCCAAACCTCTCCCCCAGGCCAAATATTTTTGCGCCAACTGCAAGTTTCAACTGGTAAGTTATCCATCTCTTCCCTTTGTTGGGATCCGTGTAATTGGCTTTTGGGTGCAAGGCGGTCGTTCCTTCCTTAACGTACCCAATGGATCGCCACCCCAACTGTGTCAGCAACTCTCCGCCGGCCTGAAAGTCGATATTGAAAGCTTTCGACGCCGTGTTAACTGTAGACTTTAACTTCCCAGCTTCAATTGTCAAAGTTGATCCTGTTGCTGATGTGGTGCCACCAGAGGAAGACTTGGACAGCCCATGAGGAAAGAGTTCAAACTTAGGGCCGTTCGTGATAGATTTTTGTGCTTTCCAATGAGTTGAAGATAATAGTAAGACATCATCCATAGGAGAACTCAAATTATGCGTTAAAGTAGGGTTATTGAGAGAGTCCCCTCTGTGGTTGATGGGTTTTGAAGCCTGTTCTATTATCAGATGAGATACTTTTATTGAATATGATCAATGACCTACAGTGACGAAGTGGAGTGAATCTGGTCGTTTCTCATATTTCACAACCTCTACTGCCCAGTCAATGATGGTATCTTGGGCAGGGTGCCAACAGCCATGTGAAAATTTCACCATGGCTAATCAAGTTTTATGGTACGAACGGGTGTACCGCGGGATTGATTGAGGTTTCAGTGGATGAGCGCTCTTTTAAGTATTAAAGTGGTATAGTAAACGATACCCCATCGGCATAACCAACTTCAAGTAACACTAATCGGCCATTGTAGAACCCCGAAACCGGAGATAAATAAAGCTTGTTTAAAATAGTTGGTTCTGACTATGTAATGGTAGATTCGTGTTTTCATCACCAAATCTGATGTCGTGATTCGTATTTCCATTGTTAGTTTCCTTAGTAAATTCTATGAAATAAAACGGCTTGTAGAAATATGGACTCTTGATGATGTGTAACGTCCCACACCCACGACCGGGCCACCCCCCCGACCGGGCCACCCTAAAATTCCACACCGCCACTTCCTACC
>LNAS01000053.1:0-110062 GCA_001630605.1 Pseudogymnoascus pannorum
TGTGCTGGTCAATTTCACTGTAAAATGGAAATAGCCGGTATGGCCATGTAGCCGGTATGGCCACGACCTATGTTAGGCCATGGCCTTAACGTAGGCCATGGCCTTACCGACTGTATGGCCTTACCGACATAGTGGGGTGGGCCGCCCCATCAAACCCATCAACAGCTTCATAACAATTGCAATTAATTCATCTATTACCACCCTAATTCATCTATATCACTATCAAATTGATCCTCTTCACCCTCATCATCATTTAGATCAATTATTGATGTGATAACTTGGGGTGTTGTTGATATTTTCGACTTTTGTGATGTAGCTGTTGTTGCTGCTTCTGCTTCTACAACTTACGACCGGAGTTCTTCTGTTGAGATGTGGAATTGACCCTTTAAAACTGCTCTTTTGCCCTTATTCTGTACTCTGCGCTTCTGAATAATTGAGCGCAAGTTATCTGTCTCTCTTTGTTGTAACGTAGGTAGAGGTGTAACCGATAGAGTTGGGTAACCGACTGTAAGTACCTCTACAGCTAACTTTGTATTCAAGAATACTTAATTTTCAAAATTTTAATTAATTAATAACGCCTTTAATAAAATTACTAGGGCTTATCCTTTTTATAAGTTGGAAATATATATTACTATCTACTATAGTTATGCAAAAACGCTAGCAGCTCTAGCATCTTTTTACAAAAGTTATTAAAGGTTCAAAGTTGTACCATATAAAATATTTGTATGGTAAATATTCAATTGCTTATAGCTCTCTTATAAATTTAGCTTACAAGCTAGCATTTTTAAGTATAATGTATGTGTATATAAAGAATATTAGTATAAACGGGCAAGACCTTATAAGCTATATTGTAGAAGCTATGAAGAGTTAAATTCTAAATCACGTGACCCCTAACTTTGCGTGGTTGACTGGTTTAATGGGGTGGCTATGTCGGTTACCCAACTCTATCGGTTACACCTCTACCTACGTTAGTATATGGCGTGTATTAAGCTTCTCTGTTTCATCTGCTAACTTGTGGATATATCGCTTTGTAGGAGTATTAAGAACACCACCACGACTTATTGTAGTAGACAGAACTGTATTTGCTTTGTGAAGTGTTTGAAAATCAGGTGGGTTAACATATAGCCCACTTCCTCTCCAAGCAGATGTAATATTTAAGTTACAGAATGTAACCTCTCGTGCGTTTATGTATGCTTCTAGCCACTCTGCTTTCTGTAGTTATGCATAGTAGTTGTGCCTCATTAAGGTGCGAGAGAGCAGTTGTAAGATGTTTTTTCAAAGGTCCAAAAATTGCATCAAGTGGTTGAAGTATATGAGAGGTATGAGGAGGTAGTATAAGGAGCGATATTCGATTCTGTATACAGTGTGATATAAAGCTCCCGCTTATATGGCTATCATGGCCATCACAAATAAGAAGCCTCTGTTGTAGTTGTCCATTTTGTGTTGCTTTTTCTCTTATAGAAGGCTCAAAAACACATTTTAGCCACTCTAATCCATGAAGATTGCTTCTCCATCCTTTTATATTTGCTGAGAAGTGCCATTTGCTTATAACCTCCTTTGGAATCCAGCTCTGTAGGATATTCTGTCCTTTGAAGATAATAAGAGGCTCAATAACTGTTCCGTCCATACGGACACACTCGACAGCAGACACCCATTCCTGTCTTCCTGGATGTGCCTGAAAACGTGTCCTGAGTGTAGAATCAACTATAATTCATGTAGATTGCATTGTTCCAATTGAAAATCCACTTTCATCCGTATTATAAACGTTAAAACCTTTGCAGCAGTATATAAAGATTTAAATTTTCCAGTCTTTACCCCTAAAATAGCTTCAGAAAGTCATAAATCAAGCTCTTGGGCCTTAATACTCATATGTTCAACCATACTATCAGTTATAGAAGTAGAAGTAACGTAAGTCGTGGCGTACTGGCCGCAATGGCGTACTGGCCGTAGTTGCCTTTACAAGCTAATTTATATCACGTGATCTGTATTTCAACCTTTAATACCTTTTTAACTAAGCTTGTTAAAGTTTAATGCTTTTGTACTTAGGGACTTAATATACATATACATTATAATTAAAAATATTGATTTGTAAGCTAGCGTAATAAGGAAGTTATTAGCCATTTTACATTTACCATACAAAAAAATTGTATGGCAAAATCTAAAACCTTTAATAACTTATGCAAAAATATGCTAGAGCTACTAGTATCTTTATATATAGTAGATGATTATATATAGTTTCTATGTATAAGAGGGCTAAACTTTTTTTATTTTATTAATGGAGTAGTTAAGGTTCTAAATTCTGCAATTATAAGTACCTTTACATACATATTTAGCTATAAAGATACATTACGGCCATTACGCCATTGCGGCCAGTACGCCACGACTTACGTTAGTCGTAGTAATATAGTTTTGATGGGGTGGCCCCAACCCCACTAGTTACCGACTTTACCCCACGACTTATGTTAAGCCAACAATAAATACTGTGGTTTTGGTATGTGATAAATATCACACTGTGATGATGTACAGTTGGTTTGGTTACAGGTACACGTATAGGTTGCATAGCACAGGTATATATATTATAATTATTCGACAGATAACCATCCAATTCGATTAGTTTAAGCATAAACCATATATGTCTGTACCTGATATATTTAAATTTGAACCTCTGGAGGTTTACGAGCATCCATCTCATCAAGGACAGCAATGGATCGAGGGATATAGTATGGTGATATATATATATATATCTGTCGATCGGCCCTCGTGGTCGTGGTTCTCATAATTGCCATTCATCTTCTATCATCTTCATTCATCATTATACATTTTTTTTTGCTAGAGCCGATAGACGGGGCAAAAACATGGTGTAGTGGTTCCTAGTGGTGCTATGTTATGATGAGCTGTAGTTCCACAATGTTAGCATGGGTCCACTGAAGACGTATGATGTATTGCTTACTTCGATGAGCTTATCAGTCATAACCGTGCAATGCCCGTCCCGCTCAGTTGAGTTGTGGAAGGTAGATGACACCCACAACCCGCCGAAGCCGATGTCTTCAAGGACATCTTCGAGAAGCTGGGCAGTGTCAACAGTGTCAGACAGCTTCGGATTTGTCGTTAAGGTTCGTAAAAGCATCTGTGCGGATTGGAGGGTCACAGAATTTTGGCATGATAAAAGTACCTCATCCAGTATACTGAGGATAGGGCAGGAACTAAGCAGGGTTAGCCAACGAGCGAACCCAAGGCAGAAAGGAAATTAAAGAACAGGGGGAAATGAACTCACAGATGCAGTATTACAGTGGGCCTGATAATAGCAACCTTATTCATCCAAACCAACCCGCGATTCTGAACACTGTCTTCTAGATATCGAAAATCAACCAGGCTTATAGCCGTGTTCAACAGCAGCTCCTTATCCTTGATGGTATCTAGGTTGATCATGGCCAGAACGTCTTCTGGGGTTCTGCTCTTGTCCCCATTGATCCCAGCAAGCCAAAGGTTGCCCTTCGCTTCCTCTGTAGTAAGGGCCCTAGACATGACCAATCCTAGGTATGGAAGGCAGCTCAAATCATCCGGAAATTTGCGGCCCCCTAACGCGCTAGAGCTAGCAATTTCAAGAAAGGTAGAGAGGACTTTGACAGTTGTAGCCTTTGTCACAGTATCAGTAAGACCCTTGACTAATGATGCACAGACCGCAAAGTGGAAGTTGTCGATGTTGAAATGTATCCCATAGCTTTCATCAAGCTGTGAGGCTGAATCCTCCAGAGCCAATCGCCCTTGTAGTAGCACAGGAACCATACGACCGCCTTTCAAGTCCCCCGATGTATTGATGTTTATGAGAACGGCTTCCAAGAAGGAAGCGGCGCAAGAAAATAGATTGAGGGGGACAAGCCTCACAAGTGCCATAGCCAACCAAAAAAGTTGCAACCCGTAGCGCGACGTTGTGGGAAGTTTCTCCATCATCTTTGTGAGAGACGTAACGATAGAGACGAGCATCTCATTGTCGTTTTCATCAGCAAAGCGGTTTACGCTCTTCCTGAGGGCAACCAATACTTGATAAAGAAGATCGTCGTCTACATCTTCACGTGCCAAGCAGCCCATGACAGCAAAGGCCCTAGGTTGTATGGCTGGGTTGCTTTGGAATGCTGTACTGGCGACAAGGCTCATCCACCGCGAACGCCAGGCGTTTGAAAGATCAACCGACGGCGCCGCAAGGCTGCTTACTTCCGAAAGAAGTAACGCGAGGGTCTCGGTTGAGCTTAGTACTTGCCATGTTGGATCTTGGGCGTGCGAAACCGTGGTGCCTTCTCGAGTTACCCCGCTAAGATTTGCTTGTTGACCAGTATTTGGACCAGAGAGTGACGCTAGAATAACCTTAAGCCGCGCGAGTTTACTCTCGTCAGTCGGGAAGCAAGTGCATAAGATGTGAACTGTGTTCACCAAAAGACCATGAACCACAAGCCTGATTTGTGCTGGGCCAGTGTTCGCCAGCATGGTGATGATATGGGATATCTCAGGGAGATACAGGTGTGCCTGTACACCGCTGTTAAACGATGCTGCCAGACAGAGTCGCAATAGTACGCATATCTCGTCCCAGACTGAATTCTCCGGCAGCAACCTCGTAGGTCGAAGAGAAGTCCGATTTAGTGCTTTTCGTAATCTACTGATCAATTTCCCTCTAACCGTAACAACCTGGAGGGATGCGATAATCGATCCAAGCCGTGAAATACGGCTCTCGCTGTTACTCGATGCCAATGCGCTCTTTATAATCTCATCAACCAAGATGTCAGTTAGGATTTCGTCCTCGCAAATAACAGGCCATATTATCTCTTCCAAGGTCATGGAGAGGGTGGAGTCCGGTACAGCAACATCTATGAGCTTCCTGAAGATGGAAGCTATTCGCTCTCTCGCTTTCTCGCCGTCAATCTCAACTGCTAGAACCTGGCTTCTCAGACCAGACAACCAAGGTGATAGATACGCCAGACTTAGTGGTCTCTGTTGTAAGGGAAAACTCTCCCAGCCAACAAAAAACTCGTTCATGAAATCTGCTGTAAGTTGAGGCTCAGAAGCAGCAAGTTGCCTGCTCACATTGACAATGAAATGGGATGCACTCGGTGGTATGGATAATTCTGGGCATGTTAGACAGAAGCACATGCAGAATATCAATATTAAATGGCTGTCTTACCTTTGGAGGCCATAAAACTTGAGTTAACGCCGAATTTGAAAGTTTGGCAGAGGGCACAGAGAAGATTGTATGCTGCTATACGAAGATTCTGGTCGAGGCTGGCCAGATTTGTAAATGAGATGTTAAGGAGAGTCCCTGGGATATCTTGTGGCCGGATAAGTCGCTCAAATGGCTGACTAGGCTTCAAATCCTTCGAGTATTTGATTTTGGCACCACGAATAGCTTGGATAACATCTGACTTCCTCGGGCTTGTGAAATACATGACAATCTTGCCGCTATCTGCCCGAAGTCCGAAGGCGGAGTCATCTTCGGTTTGTATTGATGTTGGAGCCTCATCGACCTCCGTTAGACGAAATATGTCGTTCACGGTAGCATGGAGCCTAAGGCCAGGAACGATCTCTTGCTTCTTGGTTGTCGTTACTTGTACGAACTGGCTACCCACTTGTATCATAACCTCGATTTTGCCTTTTGTCTTTGAAAGCCTTGTTACAGGTTGGAAGACAAATCTTGTATCGGTGACTACGCTGATAGTTTCTTTTGGTAAGTGGAGCTGACTGAGGTGGAAGTGTGTTTGAAGATCTTGCAGACTGCCGATAAGGTGATAGTCCACGTTTTTAGGATGGAATGCACTGTTCTCATTCTTTGCAGACAACCGTAATATGCGGCGGAAACATTTCCTGATGAATTAGTGTCGCGCGGCTATAAACGGGGTTGACTACTAGTGACCCTTACCTGAACGCGCTATTCATGTTATACACATAAACACACGACAAATTTTTGGATAGTTCTGTGGGTGTGAGCATGTCTAGTTTCTTGAATAAGGCATCTTGAGGCTCATTTTGCCCGCTATAGCATGTTGCATCAATTATTATCCCAAAAGGACGGTGCCACATGCGGCTGGCGATCTATGTGTTGTGTAAGCTGTTACAACAGAATAAAAACAACCTTGCTTGATGGGGATGCCAGCACCATACCTTTAGATAACAGTAGAGCAGAAGGTCATAATCATTGGCTTCGGCGTCGATGTTTCTCAAAATTATGAATATCATTGATAGGCCATCCTAAAAACATATCAGTACTGCGGGCGTGCGGAAAAGAACACTCCAACCTTGCTCTCGCCACCATCGTATACGGTTCGGGTTGAAATTGCTGACTCGGTACTTCGTCCAGCATGCCTCAACATGA
Source organism: Pseudogymnoascus pannorum (assembly GCA_001630605.1). Classification (NCBI taxonomy): domain Eukaryota; kingdom Fungi; phylum Ascomycota; class Leotiomycetes; order Thelebolales; family Thelebolaceae; genus Pseudogymnoascus; species Pseudogymnoascus pannorum. The sequence continues at coordinate 6,359 of LNAS01000053.1, forward strand.
AATGCTGAAATCTTGAGTATGAGGGGGGGCTGTTCATAGAAATCATAGGGCGATTCCACGAGATATCCATTGGTGGTGGCCCCAGATTGCTGATGAGACTCCGCAGTGCTTCCGTAACTGGGAGGCGGCCTTGTGCAATTTCATGGGGGGAATGAAGCGAGCCCTTTCGTTGTTGGGCTACTAGCTTTTGCCGTACATGATCCCAGTGATCGTAAAAAAACCTGTGAAGGGCTACACAGGACCCAAAATCAAATGATTCCATGTCGATACTAGTAGTTTCTACATGAGGAGCCACCTAATGTGTGTCAGTCAGATAGACTGCTCAGTGATATAGAGTAGCACTAACCGATATCGCCCGGAGAAAGGCCGTCACCTCATATATGTTTTGAGTAAGAAAATCGTTCAGGGGAAACATGTATGACTCTTTGGCTCCAAATAATACATTATTTGCGAGATTTTGAATAATTTTGGCAATTAGAAGAAGTCCACGACGCATTTCTTTGGATGGCGCTGTACTAATTAACCCCTCGACGTCCGGAGCGACAATGGCGGGGCAAAAAAAGCGCAAGAAAATGAATGCGCCCACAGCTGTAAACTTTGCATCTGGAAAACGTGTCATGACAGATGACGATATCTAAGGCTGTTTATTAGCAAATGACAACATTCAATTTGGTTGGATATAATCACAATACTACAAATATTCCTGAAAGAAATGGGAATATTTGGAGCTGAGCTGCATATGTCGTCAATGAAAACTTTAGCGACGACTCTCAGTTGGAGGGTATTGCGCTGCAATTCTTCAGGAGAACTCGTCCTGGAAGGGTCAAGCTCTAGGTCAAGGTCTTGAGCTGTGACGATGAGGCGTTCGAGAACTTTTTGTAACGTCGATTTCAAATACGATGAACCTTTCCAACGTGCGTAGACGGATAGCATCTTTGTGGTGACGCAGTTTCTCCTGAGTAACTCGGCTTCGTTTTCTATGGTGGTTTAGAACACATCCCTTCGATCTATGCAAAGGCTGCCTACCTGTGTTATCAACCTCGTGCTTAATCAGCTCCTCTAGAAGGATAAATCCTAATCCCCTGGAGTCGAAAATATTCAAAAGTGACATAGTCAGCTCGTCCACCTCATTACTAGGGCAGGCATCGCATAGAGCAATGGTTAAAGCCATGTCGTTAACTAGAACCTATCATAGTTTAGAATATTTCAAATTAGGTGGTGGATTATACATACTTCGACTAACTCGTCATATTTCTCTCCAACGGCAACATCAGAGAGATTATTAAACTCTGTGCCTTGGGCCAAGACATTGCAAAGTACCGTCACGAACGCAGTTCTTATTTCTAGATCTTCGTGATAGCCTATGCCGAGGGAATGCTTGAGGCCCACGTCAATGTTTGCGCCTAGAAGATTTGACAGCGCGATGATGGCCAGCTCTCGGATGGACATAGAGTCATCCTTGGCTGACAAATTAGATGCGACATCGTTTTTGCCCTGATCCGTGGGTTCAAAACTTAGAAGTGATAGAAATCTATTGAAATATGTATGAAACATTTCGGATTTCAAATCACTAGTATCGGCATCAGTTTGTCCATCCGGAGGTTGAAGAGGAAGCCGAAATGTCAAATCCGACAGAGCCTTCAGGCACGCCCTGTCTAGATCTCTCTGAAGTTTCAAAGCGTCATCTCGGTGAATGCCGTCGACCATCGCGGTATTATCGGCCTTCGGAGAACCTGGCCGAGCAATCCATCCAAACATGATTTCTAGAAGTTGATTCCTAATCCGAACATCATGTCGCAAATTAAGCAGCTCTTTTTTGCGGGTGACGACCTCGCACAGCTGGCACACTTTAATCTTAATTCTCAGAGTATGCAGTCCTTCGTTAACACTGTTAAGAAACCTGGCAAAATTTAGGGTTAAAGCACCGATATCAACAGACAGGGCGGCGCCCATATCCGCAGGGCTGCCGAGCCTCTCTATAATCGTCTTCAACAGCGCCGCTGCCTGCTCAGCGAATGCTATTCTAGAGTCAGAAAAGCGGTTCGCCGTATCGATTGGCCCATCGAATAACGTCTCAAGCTCAGATTCGAGGGTTTTGAACAAGGGGAGATACAACGAAGGAGATATCTCTGTTGACAATACCTCCCTCATAGCTTCGCGTATACGAGCATTGCCACATGCCAAAAGCTGAACGCTCTGTGTCATGTACCTATCCAACAAGGTATTGTCATAGCTGTCTTGTGAGGGCCGGTCGATCCATTTTAAGCCCGCAAGACCAGACTCTTCAATTACCGAAGAGGCCTGCTTTGAAATACATAAGGCGGCCAACGAAGCAAGGAACCCAGAGCAATTCCGCCACTCGACTAAAGATCTTTCGTCAAGGATCTCGTCCTGTCTATGTGCAGATGCCCGCTTCGATAGGTCGTACCATCTGCCGAAAACAATCTCCCATGCACTTAAAACTGCAGCACTGGGATGTTTCATTTGCCGCAAAAGTGAGCGAAGTCGTTTCTGAAAAGCAACAAGTCCTGTGAAGCGAAAGTCCCGAGAAGATAAATCCTGGTATACTTCGATGTTTCTCATGATGGTTGATGGGGACTTCGAGGAATCATAGGCGGCATCAACCATTTGCGTCTCTTCGCAAAGGAGTCCCACACAAACTGTTACAATCTGGCAAATCTCAATATCTGCAGAGCAAAGACGTACTAAAAAGTATGTCTCAAGCTTGGATAATGATGCTAGGCGCTGAGGGGTTTCCGCTTGAGATATAAGGTCGTCCTCCAAGTATCAGTTAGCATACGGAGGGTATCATTTGGGCATTTTTACAAACCTTTGCGGACCTTATTAACTCTACCCTAGACTCAACAAAATCATGTATAAACGACAAAACCGAGTCTCCTCGTCTGCCTAATTTCGCTGCATGTTTTAAAACATTGAGAAGTACCGCCGAGCTGAGGACCCAGTTAGTTATTGGTAGAAGCATACAGGAAAAGATATTTACGTTGACCCCCAAAAATTCGCGGGAAAAAATCTCGAATCCTTGCTTGCTCCTCCTTTATGGAGTAGGAAGACGGACCCGTTTTTCAGCAGTTTTCTGGTCACGGAACCAGCCATGCGCCTGACCTTGGGATCTTCGTCCACAAGGCAGCCGACGAGGATAGCAAAGTTTTCCTGAAAAAATACTTCGTAGTCAACGGGGTTTGAGGGCGCCCCGCCAAAAAAAGTCAGCGGGAGAACATTGAGGAAATCCAAGCATCTATATGTCATTTCTGCAAAATTTGAGCTTGATTTTGGAGCTCCATAGGGCTCATGAGAATGATCCTAATCTGATTAGCAAGTGCTGTTCTGAATTTGGAACTTCAGTTACCTTGAGATGACCCCTAATAAGAGCCGTGGTTTTTTCAAATAACTCGGAATATAAATGCGAGTTCGGTAATTTTGCCAGGTTAGAACAAGCTGACACAAATGCTAGTTTGAAATCGTTTGGCGCGTTTGAAGAGAGGCATTGAGGAGCAATATGCTCATTGCAAGATTCAAAGTCGAGATGCGTGAGGCTCACAAAGGCTGCAGTCATGAGGCCGTTGTCAAAAATGGCCCCTTCACTCCCTACTATGTTCTTTCTGAACAGAGCATCTCGTACCTCCTCCTGCACGTCTAATGCATAGCTAAGAAGTGCAGAGTCATTGCCCTCAAGGCTAAAATGTCTTGCGATTCGGAGCAATGAGATGAGACAATATGCCGCAGCAGGGTTTTTATTGCGTAGAGCTTTTCGAAGGCTCTCTAAAAAGGATACCTTTTTGAATATCCCGCTACTGGCCTTAGGCAAGCTGCCGTTTTCGAGATATCTACCCGTAGATGGCATGCTTGTTGCGACCTCGAAGACATCCGGTATTAAAAATAAAAGGAAAATCTGAAAAGGGTAAAGGACAGCTTTCCACCTGTTGCTATCAACCATTCCATTTGCAATATCAAAGAGGCGGTCAACTCCGTCAATTTTGCTATGCGAGTTATGCATCAGTACAAACTCTTCGGGGTTTTGCTCGACCCATCTCAGAATTAAGATGGGTAGGGCAAGCCCGAGTGTACTTTGGAACGTTTTCCGCAGATGAAAAAAACAACTGCATAGCTCCGACAGAACCAAACTGAGTTTCCGTTTGTCCACCCATATGAATGCTACTATACGCAGTGTAGCCAACGCATTCCTATCGTCATCTAGGACGGGGGCCGCTTGGGTTCCATTTCCTTGCAAGGGGAATACGACTTGGAGTAAGCGAAATGAGGTTTTTAGATGCTCAAAAAATAGATCCCAGTTGGAGGCCGACAAGAACTCGACGATAGTTCTTGCATGGGCTTCAATATCTTGTAATGTCCCATCCGTGGAATAAAGACCTGGCACTTTCTCATAAGAATTATTTTCTGGATCTGAACTTTCCAGGCGACCTAGTGAGTTTTGTGTATGCCTGTAATTGCTGTACTCTAAAATGGTGGATGCGGGCAGCGTGTACTGTCCCGGATAAGGGGCCAAAAAAATCTTGACCGCTTCAAGGATCCTTCCTGCGAGGACATCGTCTAATGGTTTTGGCAATACTAGACGTTTGGGTACGGGCTCTTGGGCTGCCTCTTCTTCATCTGTGCCGCTATTATTGTCCACACGTCCACTGTTGCCCTGAGGCACTGAGAGAGCTCCGCGGGGGATAGAGCGCTGATCGGCATTTTTTGTTTGATAATTCGGTACTCGATTCACGGCATCCCAGTGCGCTGAAAAGCAGTCCGCGAGAATATGGATAATGTACAACTCGGAGTTAACGACGTGTGGAGGGTGTGTGTCGAGGTCCTTGTACTGGGATGTCAACTCCTCCAAGAGTAACACAAGAGATTCTGCAACTGTGCTGAGGTATGTGCTGCTAACTTCAATCAGTGTTGCTCTTGTGAGACTAACCAGGTCGTCGCCCCGTAGGTCTCGAAAGCTGGATCCAGTGCGATGGGGAAGCTGTTCCGTTCAGTTAGCAATTGCGGGTTCCGATGAGAGGGCAACGGTACACGAGTAGCCAGGCGATCCACCAACGAAGCAACCAGGTTTAGATCGCCATTCGTAGCCATGAGGAAGTCTGTCGTCTGGATAGTACAGCTCGTGGCCTTTGAAGAGGCAGACGGTATGTTCCGTCTTTACATCTGTAACTAGGCGCGCGTTCGGTGAGTTGCAGGAGAAACGATAAACGACAATTCGACCAGGCCGACAAACTTCTATAAGCGACGTGCTTGTAGGCTTCCGGGGTTGTAGTTGCTTAGATAATGGCTGCTGCCCTCGGCGTGGAATATATTTGTATATTCAATGATGTGGATGGCACAGTGGATGATGTTCCGTTATAGCTAAACGCTCGGTTCTCGGGACCTATCTGGGGTTCATTTAGTAGAACCCTGTAGGAGCTAGACATGGATACTTTTCAATATGGGATTATATGATACCTCTACCTCAATTATCACTTTAGAGGGGGTTTTTCACAAAAAAAAGAAAGGGTAAGAAAGCGCGAGTACGAATTTATATTTGTTTCAAAACGGTGAACCTAGTTTCAAACATCGCATAATTTCTACAATTGATTTCGCTACTCTAACAAGATTGAGATCATTCAATAACGATAATTATCTCTTGGTCGAGAATTGCCATGAGTGTCATTCGGACGGTTGCTACCATGCTGTGGGTAATTCGGCGCCGCTGAATACTGTGAGCCATACTGAGGGTTTGAGGGTCCTCCTTGTGGCGTGCGACCTGGAGGGTATGAACCTTGCATCCCAGGTGGTGGAGGAGGTGGATTACGGGCGAAGCTGCCTACGCCAGGTGGGGGTGGTTGCCAACCATGTGGTGGCCCAGGAGACTGATTGTAGGAGGGCTGGTTACCATAGCCTTGTTGAGACGAAGGCTGTTGTCTGGGATATGGGTTCGACGAATGATTCCCATAGTTCTGGGATCCTCCTCCACGACCTCTACCACCATATTGACCCCTTTGAGAATAACCACCGGGATTTCGCCCTGCGTTTGCCGCGCGGCCCTTTGTAGCTTGGATGTCATCTTGGTTGAGGGCGGGGGTCGGAAACTTTACGCCTCGTAACAGCATTGACTTGTGGACATGTGCTGATCGTGGCATGTCATAATGGACGCTGATAATCATGTCAGATGCTTTGTTGAGGTTGTGGGGAGGATATGATGAACCTTACCTAATCGAGCGATCTTCATCGAGACTTGGCATACTATCGCCATCCAACGGATATGTTAGCGAACCATGGGGAAGGTAGACATCATTCTTTTCGACCTTTCCAGCCAAGCCGTCGCTGATACGAGGATTCAGTTGGTACTGAGGAGAGCCCTGTTTCTTTGAGTAGAAATGCGTGGCAATGTCATCGTAAAGGGTTTGATGGGCCTCAGACACAAGTAACACATCATTACCCATCGTATTTCGGGCTGCAACTTCGGGTGGCAGTAAGGGATATCTCTGCTCCATTGCCTCTAGAAGTCTCTTCGCATCTATGAAAGGCAATAGAGCGACGCCTTGCCAGGCAAATTTCTTGCCGTTAAGGTCGATAGGAAACTCCGGAGGATAAAATTCAATTATTTCACTGTCTTCGTTTGTCATCAAGTCATGGAAGACATCAGGTATAGTGTGTCGGGACGCTGCAGGCATGACACCCATAAGCTGCTCAAATGGTTTGAAGATTCGGCCTTTTTCAAAGCTGATCTTCATGTCGGCCAATCCAACGAAATCCGCTGCGAATGGCGCGTAGTGATATGGATAATACCACTCCCAAGATGGGCAACCCTGAAAGTAATATAATAATACCCATGCTAAGCCTTCGACATAAGCTCTTGCAACTTTGTGGCGAAATTCTGTGTCTCTGGGATCCGCCTTGAACTTCTGTTCGTAGTAACGGTCGGCATAGCCATCCTCCCACAGGCGAACATTGTCGACCGCAGCCTCGTCAACGGGAGCACTTGGAGTAACTGGCTCCGACGTGTCTGTTAAAGGCGTGTTTGACCCATCATCTTCGATCAGGTCCGCCTTTCTCTTTCCTAGAGCCGAGATAGGTGACCCTGCTAAAATGTTATTCTCAAAGGAAGCTGCTACGGTCTCAACAACTGGTGAAGCCGAAGAGGTATCATCCGCCGGCCCCTTTACCCCAGTTAATTGGCTCTTCAGAGCAGCCGCAGCACTTTTATTAGCTACATTTGCCTTGTCGATCGCTCCGCGATTGACGACCATTTCATGCGTGATAGAACGAGCCTCTTTGGAAATGCTGGAGGTCACATTTCCGGGAACAATAAGCGGGAAATCGACCGGAGTATTCGACGGTCTACCAGGGAGCCTCCCCTTGTTTGGAGTATCGTTTCTGCCACCGCGCCCATTATTTTGCTCCTGAAGTTTTCGTCGCTTAGCATTGGCGTCTCGACGCTCTTCTGTCTGGCGTCGGCGGCGAAAAATCGCGTCCTCCTGTTTAGCCAGTCCATCTAGAATGAACTGGGCCCGCTCTAGGTCAACATGGCCATCCTTTGTCACATAACCTCCCATGTGAGGGATATTATCACGCCAGATGGCCATTAGAGTGTCGATACCGTTCTCACGAATTTCGAGACTTGGCAGGTGAGGCAAGAAATCGTTTCCCACGAAAAAGCACATGAATACCCAGTCATCGATGGCTCTCTCCAAGTCAAATCGAAAGGGTTGGTTAGGGACGTAAAGTTCAGCTTCAAGATACTCTCGTAGTACTGATACATGTAGCCAAATAAACGGCTTCAATGGTTGAACTGTGTCTTTCTCGTCAAACTCGCCGTCCTTTTCCTTGGCCTGACCCCGACATTCCCTTGCTTCGTGTCCTTTCTGGTTGCATAATCTACAGGTTCGAGCCTTGGAGTCCTGGAAAAAGACATCTTCGCGCAAGACACGGAAGTGTGGCTCATGTGTAGCCAACCCCAGCATAATAAGATCAGCGTCCAAACCATATATTACGTGTCTTGTATTCGGATCGTGGTCCGGGGAGGACCTTTGGGATCGTATGAACTGCATAATCTTGTGCTCTCCTTCCCCAGGCACAGTGGCATCCGATAGGATGACCTTAACTTTTGCCCATGCAGGGTCTGTATTAAGCTTATAAGCCGTCCAGTAACGCAGACTTGCTGCAAGAATATCCATAAACGGCGTTCCTGGCGTGATGGCGTTGGAATCCCAAGTTTTCGTGATCATCGCCTCAGACGTCGATTCTTCGACTTGGCCTCCTGCTTGAGACCTCAGCATTTTCAGTAGTTCTGCTTTGTCCTCATCCTTCTCCTTGGCTTCTTGTGCGGATCGGAAACGTCTCGAACGTTGTTGGTTCATCTTTGCTCGTGGTGCAACGCCATCTGCAGACTCTTAGTAAGGTATAAGGTTACAGGGAAGAACCCTATTGTGGCAACAACATACCAACGGCTATCATTAGTAGCTTTCGAGGTCGAACCATGTTGAATACTCGTTCGGTGTATTTGAAAATCTCCAGCATCATTTCCTCCTCGTTGGCTGGAGGAGGCCTATCTTCAGGATGCGAGCATGGATGAACAATCCCATTCATGTCAAGATAGAGATTATCGAACTCTTCTCCATTTGGATTTGGCTGAGTAGCATCAACTGGAATCGCGACGCCGCCAACATCTTTTGGGTGATCTTCAATGACGGGAGATAGAATCTTGGGATATTTTGTGGAAAGCCACTTGAAAGCTGCTGGAATACCCATTTCCTCGAAATTCGCCGCTGTTGATGAAGTGGCAGAAGTAGAGTACCGCTGCGACTCCGAAGTCCTTGATATTTTTTATCCGTCAACGAGTCGCGTCGACAATGCGACCACCCGCTTGTCGATAAGAACGATATCATCACGTGACTGGTATTGAGAGGGCCTCCACGAACGACAATTTCGCAAACTACAAATCACAGGCGGGAGATATATGGTTTATTGCTCAGTAAATATAGATTATCATTTAGTATATACCATTTACGTGTATAAATTAATACTGATGTTTGTTTGTTGCACCATGTACCTTTGTAAGCCTTACTCTTTCTGGCGGAACTATCAAGGTACGCGCGAAATGCAGGACAGGCACCACCAATTTTGGTGTGGAAGCTCATTACGACAAGTTTCCTCAATGGCTCATTAATTTTGGATTCCTACCATAAAGTACCGCCAACTAAAATCATATTTGTGCACCCTGTTAGTCCCCTGGGGCCATTTGTATGGAGTCTAGGTTTTATTCCAATCTGTTCCTCGAAACGCGAAACTAACAGATCTACAGTTTCTATTGTAGCTTGAAGTCATTCGACAGTTATCCTTGTGACCAGCCTGGTGTCTTTACACTGCTTACGAGCCACTATTGTTGAACCTGCCTGCATCGAGATGCTATACGAAATATAACATTGAATTAAATCTAATGGCCATTTTGAAGAGGTTATAAAGAAGAAATGTTCGGAATCGCACAAGGCCCCACAAAACAGACAGCCACTGATGCTATCAATGTCTTCAGTGGTCGACTTCAGAGCGCGACGCTCCTCGAAGATAGGCGCAATGCTATTCTTGGTTTGAGAAGCTTTGCACGCCAATTTCCTGCGTCGGTTGCTTCAGGAGCGCTCCGTGGCCTCATTGGAAGCCTGGGCAAAGATGTCGAAGATGTGGACACCGTAAAGGTTGTGCTTGAAACGCTTATAATGCTTTTCAACCCCGACGAAAGCAGCCCAGAGGCCTCCGAAGAAATCTCATTGTGGTTGGCAGATGAGTTTACTCAGCGCCAAGATAACATTACCATATTGTTAGATCTGCTGGAAACCAGCGATTTCTACTCAAGACTCTATTCTCTACAGCTACTTGGCGAAATTCTGTCGGCCAGGTCAGAGCGTACGGAGGAATGTATATTTACCGCTCCTCTTGGAATTTCGCGATTAGTGGCTATACTAGACGACAGACGTGAGGTGATCAGAAATGAAGGTTTGACCCTACTCACGTACCTTACCCCTCATTCAACAGAATTGCAAAAGTTGGTCGCTTTTGAAAATGCTTTTGATAGGATCTTTACCATTATAAAGCTTGAAGGTGCATTGTCTCGTGGAGACAGGGTGGTTGAAGACTGCTTGATCCTCCTCGCCAATCTTCTTCGTATGAACGTTTCAAACCAGTCATTTTTCCGAGAAACCGGATGTACCCCAAAACTGGGGCAACTTCTCAGTGATGCTTTGAACTCTGAGGAGCAGGAAGAGGCAGTGGCCGAATGGGCTCAAGTGCAACGCAATCGCAATATCTATGCCCTCCTTGCCGTCCTTAGATTGTTCCTTGTGAGAGGGGCTGCGGGAACTCCAGCGAACCAAGACTCCTTCTGGCAGCATGGTGTTCTTAAAAGCGTTTTACAACTAGCATTCGGTAGTTCTACTGAAATGCGGATAAAGTCTGAGGTGCGCTTTTTCCGAATCCTATCCAAGTGTGACGACAAACTAATTCTTGGCTAGGCCCTCATAACTTGTGGCGATATCATTCGCGGAAACCCCAATCTCCAAGAAGCTTTTGCTCAACTGCAAGTGTCAGCAGTGATAGAAGCCCCATTCTCTAATGGCGATGCGAACCCCAAACAAGATCGAAATGCGAAGGTCTATGTAATAGATGGACTACTAGATCTTACGCTCAGTATTCCATCTCTACAAGCATTTGATGCCAGGCTGGCAGCTTGTGAGTGTATCAAAGCGTATATCTATAATCATCCGGCCATAAGACAACACTTCTTCCGCCGCGCTATTGACGGGCACTCGTCAGGGGCGGACGAAACAGCAAATGTCCTGACCACATTGCTCAGGCCAACAACCCGAGATACACCTACTGACCCCTACAGATACTGGTTCGCTGCGGTCATCGTGTATCACCTCATTTGCGAAGATGGCGATGCAAAGGCTATAGCTATGGGCATTGCTGAGGGGGACACCTCTTCTGGCGAGGAAGAAATTACATGCATACAGACCATTACTGCAAATCTAATAAACGGTCTACAAAAAGGCGACGACGAACGAATTCTTGTGGGCTATTTAATGCTTCTCTGCGGCTGGCTATTTGAAGATCCTGATGCCGTGAATGACTTTCTTGGTGAGGGAAGTAACGTGCAGAGTCTGGTTCGTCTTCTTGGGCAAGGGGAAAGGAATATGGTGATTGTTCAAGGCCTGTGCGCATTGCTCCTCGGCATAGTGTATGAATTTTCTACGAAAGATTCACCATTGTCCCGCCCTACATTGCATAAGCTTTTGGTATCCCAGCTTGGAAGGGACCAGTACATCGATCGTTTAAACAAGCTCCGAAGACACACATTGCTCCATGATTTTGAAGTCTTACCACAAAAGCTTGGATCAACAGGCGCTGGAACACTGCCTGATGTGTACTTCGATGGCGTTTTTGTGGACTTCGTGAAAGATAACTTCAGTAGAATACAGCGAGCTATAGATCGTGATCCGGGGCTAGAGATACCAGTCATCTCAAATGGGATACAAAAGGGTATTTCCAGAGAAATGGTGGATTCACTCCGTTCACAGCTCGAAGAAAAGGAGCAGACTCTGCAGAAAGTACAGTCGACCTTGTTATCGATAGAAAGGCAATTGGACCAGGAACGGGCGGACAACAGAAAAGCAAAAGAGACAGCGACGCAGGACACCGCAAAGTTACAAAATATGAACGAGACCTTGCGGTATCATCATACTCAGGAGATGAAGTATGGCCCTGCTACTCTATCTCTTTTATCTTTACTAATCGAACTAGTAAACTAAGGACTGAACTACAAAAAATCGAGGAAACTTCTGTGAAGAAGTTGCATCTTGCACAACGCGCTGCCGAAGACAGCTCGGAGCGGGTGAAAAAAAGGACAGATGCTGAGATCGCAGATTTGAAGCAAAGCATGACGTCCCTACAATCTAAATTAGAAAAGGTAAAGAGAATCAACCTTTGGAGATCATCTGCTGACACCCATTAGGCTGGCAAGGACCATCTGCAAGATCTGCAGACTGCACACGATGAATATTCCTCGCAGCTTGAGGAACAGGTACTTCGTGTACAGCGAGCGGAAGATAAAACAAAGGATTTAGAGGTTAGCGAAAGAGTGGCCCATGAGCGAACTTTAAAGGTGAACTATAGAGTGCGGTTCTGGACGGGGATGTGCTAATGGTTCATTTAGGCCGAGTCACTGGCGGCTGAACTCGAACTGCAAAAAGCAGCGGTCCAGGCTGAGCTGGACGATCTACTCATGGTGTTCGGGGATACAGAGGATAAGCTGTCGCGTTACAAGGTACTGTCGCCCATTAACCCTGATTTCACTGTAGTAGGCCATAACTAACATTCATCCAGGAACAACTTCGAGGGCTCGGGGAGGCCGTTTCAGATGGGGAAAATGATGATGAGGGTGATGATGAAAAAGACTAAAGTATTGCCATTCATATGGCACTTACCTTGTTCCATGGGGCTTGGTTGACTCCCTGGTTTGGACTCACCTTGGGCTGTCAAGGTGGTATACTGTACCCAGTTGTCAGATTTGATGTACACATAGTGCTATTCCGAAGAAAATCCATTGGTGTAGTCGTGCAAGAACAAAAGAAAAGAAGTCCTAGCTGCGTTCAGTTTGTTAGTATATTGTGATCAACATAAACAAGGGGTTCTGTGATGTTCGAAGGATCGAACGATTCGAGGATTAGTCAGCCTTCAGAACTTCAGCATTGCACTCCTGTGTCGCCCAAAAGTCTATACAAGGACCGTACGTCATTGGGGCCAGTAGAATTCCTATAAGTGGCAATAATATGATAGGTTGCTATCTTCAAAATGTATATAGCTAGCAATTCCTTTTAATAGTATTGTTACTAGAAACTGTTAGAATTAATATTATTGGTAATGACTGTTAATAGTAGCAGGAAGCACAGTCCTTGTACAGACTTTTGAGCAGGACGAGTACTGGACTATAGGTACTCGCCATTTCGCCCTAAAGGCGGGGTAGATAAGGAACCCCCACACGATAAACCCCGAGAACTGACCACAAATTCGCCATCCCAGAATCAACTCAAGTATTATAGTTGTATAGACACAGATATAGTTGAATTAGTGATTAATATATTTCGGGAGTTGGCAATTTCAGCCTTATGTTTATAAACAGCTTTGTAAAAATGTGCCACGTTGTGTTTGTTTTGAGGGGATGTTAGCTCAGTGAGTCAAACTATGAGTCGAAAAATCTGCCACCTAAAACTTGTACTCATGCTCACTTGATCACAACTTGCCCACTGACCCTGGTTCTGTCTCCGACTACGACGTGGTGGACAGCTATTCTCTGCACCATCAAGGCTTACAGAACACAACTAGCACAAATCACAGCTGGTGTCTTTTTTATCAAAGGCGCTTAACATGTCTGTCGACTTCCCGAAAGAGGAGGAGGCTGTGTTACAGCGCTGGAAAGAAATCCAAGCATTCGAAAGACAGGTGAGCAATAGGAACAAATACTTGACATGTAGAGCAATGTTGACAAATTCAAGGTTGAGCTATCCAAAGGGCGCAAGCCGTATACTTTCTATGATGGACCTCCTTTTGCGACGGGGCTGCCTCACTACGGACATTTATTGGCCTCGACAATCAAGGACATAATCCCCAGATACTGGTCTATGAAAGGCTACCATGTAGAGAGACGTTTTGGTTGGGACACTCATGGCCTGCCAATCGAGCACGAAATCGACAAGAAACTTGGAATTTCCGGAAGGGAGGCAGTGATGAAGCTGGGACTGGACAAATACAACGCTGAATGCAGAGCTATTGTCATGAGGTATTCGGCGGAATGGCGCACAACAATTGACCGCTTGGGGAGATGGATCGATTTTGATAATGATTATAAGGTATGAAATAGATTTAAGTGTTTCTTGCTTGGAGACTAACTGTACTACAGACAATGGACCCGACCTTCATGGAGTCTGTCTGGTGGGTTTTCAAGCAAATCTTTGATAAAGATGCCGTGTACCAAGGGTACCGTGTCATGCCCTATTCAACTGTCCTCACGACGGCACTGAGCAACTTCGAGGCGAATCAGAACTACCAAGACATCCAGGACCCCGCTGTTGTCGTCTCGTTTCCTCTTCTGGATGACCCGGAGACGTCCCTGTTGGCTTGGACCACCACGCCATGGACTCTTCCATCACACACTGGCCTCTGCGCCCACCCAGATTTTGAATACATCAAAATCCGGGACGAACTGTCTGGGAAGAACTACATACTACTGGAGAAGCTCTTGAGCACCCTTTACAAAGACCCAAAGAAAGCAAAATTCAAGATCATCGAAAAGATCAAGGGTAGCGACATGCTGGGGTGGAAATATCAACCACTGTTTGATTATTTTTACGAAGAGTTTAAGGATTACGGTTTCCGAGTCTTCAACGCAACATATGTTACTGATGATAGTGGTGTCGGCATTGTCCATCAAGCACCCGCTTTTGGTGAGGAGGATTACAACCTTGCTCTCGAATTTGGAGTCATTGACAAATCCCGTGGCCCACCAAACCCAGTGGATGAAACTGGGCACTTCACATCAAAGGTTCGGGACTTTGAAGGGCAGCATGTGAAGGCTGCTGATAAAGCCATCATAAAGTATCTTAAGGGCACTGGACGCCTGATTGTCGATTCTCAGATCAAGCATAGCTATCCTATGTGCCCACGGTCTGATACCCCTCTTATCTATCGCGCTGTACCATCCTGGTTTGTTAAAATACCCGAGATCGTACCACAGATGCTCGAAAACATTCAAGACTCTCACTGGGTTCCATCCTTCGTGAAGGAGAAGCGCTTTGCAAGTTGGATTGCGAATGCTCGGGACTGGAATGTTTCTAGAAACCGTTACTGGGGCACTCCAATCCCGCTTTGGGTTAGTGATGATCTGGAAGAACGAGTTTGTATTGGAAGCATTGCAGAGCTCAAAGAGCTTAGCGGATATGAAGGCGACTTAACTGATTTACACCGAGACAAAATTGACCACATTACTATTCCTAGTAAAATGGGCAAAGGAACTCTACGCCGTATTGAGGAAGTTTTCGACTGTTGGTTCGAGTCCGGAAGCATGCCATATGCTAGCCAGCATTATCCCTTTGAAAACCAAGACAAATTCAAGGCATCATTTCCAGGAGATTTTATTGCTGAGGGGCTGGATCAAACCCGTGGATGGTTCTACACCCTTCTTGTGATTGGGACGCACCTCTTTGGAAAATCGCCCTTCCAGAACTGCGTTGTGAATGGTATAGTTTTGGCGGAGGATGGAAAGAAGATGTCTAAGAGGCTTAAGAACTACCCTGATCCGACTATTGTTATGTCTAAATATGGTTCGGACGCGCTGCGTTTATATCTGATCAACTCTCCGGTTGTACGAGCTGAGCCTCTCCGCTTCAAGGAGGCTGGTGTGAAGGAAGTAGTTGCAAAGGTTTTATTGCCCCTTTGGAATAGCTACAAGTTCTTTGAAGGGCAAGTTGCTTTGCTAAAGAAGGTAGAGGGCGTTGATTTCATCTTCGACCCTGCCTCGGAGTCAACGAACACAAATGTGATGGATCAGTGGATCTTAGCGAGCTGTCAAAGCTTACTCAAATTCGTCAACGAAGAGATGGCTGGTAAGTTAAAACATTTTTTTTTTCACAGTGCACCTTACTGACTACTAAAAAGCATATCGCCTGTACACTGTCGTCCCACGCCTTCTTGACCTAATTGACACCACAACAAACTGGTACATTCGATTCAACAGAAAGCGTCTGAAGGGGGAATTTGGGCTTGACGACACCATGCACGCCTTGAACTCGCTATTCGAAGTCCTCTTCACTCTTACTAAAGGCCTCGCCCCTTTCACACCATTTATAACAGACAATATCTACGGCCGTCTTCTCCCCCACATCCCCAAGGAGTTGCGTGGAGAGGACGATCGCAGTGTACACTTCCTTCCATTCCCGGACGTTCGAAACGAGCTGTTCAATGGAGAAGTTGAGCGACGGGTCGGACGTATGCAGCGAGTGATTGAACTGGCTCGAGTTTCACGAGAAAGGCGTGGCGTGGGTCTGAAAACGCCGTTAAAATCACTTGTTGTCATTCATCCAGATCCAGTGTATCTGGAAGATATCCGCTCGCTGGAAGGATATATCACTGAGGAACTCAATGTCATCAGCCTTGTATTGTCATCAGACGAGGAAAAGTATAACGTCCAGTACAGTGTCTCCGCAGACTGGCCAGTTTTGGGCAAGAAGTTGAAAAAGGACGTGCAAAGGGTCAAGAAGGCACTTCCGGGCCTAACTAGCTCTGAGGTCCAGAAGTTCGTTGTAACGAAGACGATTACAGTTGATGGGATCGCGCTTTCAGACGGTGACTTGCATGTCAAGCGTAGCCTAAAGGAGGATGATTCGTCGAAAAACCTCGAGACAAACACAGACGAGGATGTCTTAGTTATCCTGGATGCTGCATTGTACCCAGAACTTGCAGAAGAAGGGTTATCCCGAGAGATCATCAACCGAGTGCAGAGACTGCGAAAGAAGGCAGGCCTTCAGCCTACAGATGATGTTAAAATGGAGTACAATGTCATCGCTGACCCAGATAATCTTGGGCTCGCCGAAATATTCAGAACCCAGGCGAAATCGATCGAAAAGGCCCTCCGTAGACCAGTCGATCAACACGTTGTGACAGAAGTAGACGGCGTGGCCACTACTAATGTGGGGGAGCTTATCATGGAAGAGGAACAAGAGATCCAGAAGGCAACTTTCATGCTCAGGCTGGTAAAACTTTGAGATGTTTCAAAAGTTGGTGGTATAGAAGGGATCGTATTCAGTATGGTAGAACTATGGATAAGGCGGAACCTTTAAATAGGTAGATTACTTCCAATATAGTGTCCTTGAGAGAATACTGTTCAATTTCCATGGCTGCGGCGTGAAATTACTCTTGCCTTGCAAACTCGTTACGGCCTCCTTGAGGCTGCCTACATGTTGTCAATATCCCGTGCCAATACCGATATGCAAAGTGGAAATACTGACAACATAACAATCTTTTAAACGTAAAAATTCGCTTAGGCACTTATCCTTATGAACATGATTGTAATCCTCTACTATGCATTTCCCATAAACAGACGCCTGTAAATTATGTGGTTAACACAGTATCATACATGGTGAAGGGGTGGGCGAACTTGGCCTGAGCACTGGGCTACTGCTTTCGCGAAAGTCTCGATAGGTCTCGATCTTCCTGGCATTGTGGGCTTGAAAGTGGCTGTATACCTCTCCTTGGGCACGTTTGGACTGCTGAGCCCAAGAGGGGAAATTCCGTCGTTGTTGATTTGTGACGGGGTAGGTTTGTTGACACACACCCTATATCACGTGCACTTATTGTGGCGCGTATTCTATACCGTACTCCGTAGTGGTAATTGACTTAAAGCGCGGTCGCGTTCACCTCCCGCGCCAAACAGTGAGTTCCCCGACGACGTCTACAAAGAGCACCGTTGCATCCCTACCCAACGGGCAGAGATTTTGATACCCTGCTATGCAACCCTCAAACTACATGAAGCAACTGACGGTTATGTTTAATTTATGCATTATGTGGCGTAATTGGAATCAGTTTACGGATCTGTACTAATTATTTGTCGCGAGACGCTCTGGCTGATGTCCTCCAAAACAAACCACAGCACACTTGCAAAGAAGCCGGAGCTGTACTATACAAACGAAGGTATTTACGCCGAGTTCTCTATCTTAAAAGGGGCTAATTAATTCTTGCGGTTACAGATGTCGCCATCCTGTACGACATCGTCTTACATGCGGAAGAGCTTCTTGGAAGTCTTCCAGAATCGGAAAGGATCCCAACGAACGCGCTATTCCAGGCATACTATGCGATACTCCCAACTATCGGCATTAATGCCGATCACGACAATCGATATGCGCGTGTTATCTTCAAGGTTGGAGGGAGGCGTGGCGGGGGATCTCTGTATCATAAATTTGAACATGTGCTTTCGGAGATGGGCATCGAAATCCAGTTCGACCAAATCGAGGAGGAAGGTCGTCGCACACCCTATGTTCTCTCTGAAGACTCCACTTTTGAGAAGCTGCCAAATTCCGACTTCAATCTTGTCGACAGACCTGACGGTTGGCGCCCAAAGAGGCGGAATTCCGAAACATCCATCTGGACGATTGGGAGCGAAAAAGACGGTGATATCCTGCGGCGGCCACGATCAAATTCTCTTCAATCAAAGCCTCGTCTCGGTTTCATCGAGAACACCTCCCGTGAGAGCATTTGGCCACCTACGACATTCCCAGCTGCTACTCTGCCGGACTCCCATCAGTCGTTCAGGCGAGATGATAATGCCCACAGAGTTGGATCCTGGTTAACTACAGAAGTAGACGCCAATGACCTATCTAAAACTTCTCAACGAATCAGTTCCGATCAATGTTCCCAAGAAAGGGTTATCCCACCAAGATCTAAGGGAAGTGAAGACGATACGGGCTGCATACCCTCCGAGGCTGGTGAACAACCACTCACATCAATTGGTCAGAAAGTGGACAATCCGCAAGAAACGCACGCATTCCCCATACCTGTGGTGGCTTCTGGAACCCACACTAGTGCAGTCATCGAGAATAGAAGGGCGTTCTTTCTTCAATATCGGAACCGCTATTTACTTCTCGACAAATTGGCATGCTGGCGACAAAAATCTATTCAAGTTATTGCAGGAAGTAGCAACCTTGAGGCCATAGCAAGGAGCAGAGATAGAGATGTTCTCCTGAAACAAGGCCTTGAAACCTGGGTTACAGCTCACCGCGAAAGACATCGAATCCTCGAGACTGAGAATTTCTTCTTTCACCTCGAATGCCGTGCCAATCGGGCCCGAGATATCTTCTTGCTTGCAAAAAGCTTTACTCACTGGGCTACGACCGCATCCGAAGAGATCCAGCGCACGTCAGTGGCTCGAAGGCACATATTAAGAACCCGATTCTTTAAAGCTTGGCGGGAGATTACAGCAGTCAATGAACTTAAAGTCCGCCGCCACATTCAAAAGAAGTTTTTCAATTCTTGGCGACGACGCCAAGAGGTTATATGTTCGATTTCCGACCATTCCATTGCGGTATTTCACAGAAATGTTGTAACACATGCCTTTTGGCTCTGGTGCAGATCCTTTCATGAGAAAATAGCTCCTATGAGGTGGGCGGATAGGGCAAAACGAAGACAAATGATTTCATGGATTACCAAATTAAAGACAGTAACAGAAATGAGCACATTTGGCCAATCTTACCGTCAGGAAAAATCAAAGAGATCTATATGGGGTATTTGGGCTAAGAAGGCACGAGACGTCGCCGACATGAATGTCGCCAGCTTGGTGCAGCAGAGAAAGTCCTCCTGCGCCAATGCACTCAGATATTTGCGTAGCGCCAGTACGCTACTTCCTTCGTCGAGGCAGATAAAATTGAAGGTGAAATACGGCCTTTTCGTCAAATTCTTAAATATATGGCATTTACGGACCAAGCAAGAAAAACAAGCCCGCGACCTTGACCGCCAGAAGATAAAAAGGGAGGCCTGGACAGCCTGGAACGACAAAATAAGATGCCAGAGCCTGCAGTTACGCATTACTGATAGGAATTTCCTCCAGGCCCTCTATAAATGGGTCCTGGCGGAACGACTGATCCTTGCACGCCGTATTTCAAACCAAAAGATTATCCGAGCCGCTTTTGAGCATATGCTACTGACCTCTACGATATCAATTGACACAGTGTCTGCTGGTGCCCTTACTGCATTGCAATTTCGGGAACAGAATGACAAACGGTCTGTTCTACGCAGGTGGAGTTCGAATCTGAACGTCCATAAGAGTCTTCAGAAACTCGCTATCCAGCACAATACTTTTCCAATTCAAACTACCATGCTCAAGTGTTGGTCTCGAAAAATGAATGACCAGCGACGGTTGGAAGCATGGGCCATTGATGCTAACTTTTACTTTGCTGCAACTAATGCTCTTGTTACTTGGCGAGGTGCGACAGAAGCGTCCCGAAGGGAGAAAAGACGGACTGCGTATGCAACTGTGCGCCGCCAAAACAAACTGAAGCTTGCGTCAAGGGTGCTTTATATTTGGAGGTGTCGGTCTAAGTCAGTGACCCATATTGAGGATCTTGCATCCGAATTCCATGACAACAAGATAAATAATCACCTTGTTAATACATTGGCTTGCTGGCGAGCTCGGAAGCTGGAGGTGTCGCGGTTAGAGTCTATGCGATTGCCAGCCATCCTCAGAACCAAATTTAATCTGTGGAAATCATCCTCCAAAGAATACTACCACTTGGGTGCTGTTGCTAACGGATTCAACGAGGATCACTTGTACATGGCTTGTATAAAGAAGTGGGGCCGTCTTGCGTTGCAGTTTAGGGCCCACCAACACCTTGTATCAGAGCTTCATGACAAGCATGCCAGACGAGCGGTCCGCAAAATGGTCTTGCACTGGCGACAGCAACTGTTCGACTATGAAGGAACGGGATCTGCAAACCTGGCTGGAACAAAAGTTGTCACAAACCGCAATAGTAACAGATACGATTTTTCAGAGAGGTCCGAAGCCCATTCTGATACAGGAGACGATTTTGTTCCTGAATACCTAACACAAAGGAGTGGAGGCTATCTGAAAACGCCCTCCAAGAGAACATTCATGAGTATGATGGCAAACCACACTTCCACCACACCGATAGCGCCGCTCTCAACCCCCTATGAAAGGCAATTGCGTGCAGAGCTCTCTGGCCGTCTGTTCCAATCCTATTCTCGGATTTCAAACGACAATCCACCAAATACTAACGAAGGATTCGAAGATTTAGCGGATAGAGAATAAACCTGGCTGAGAAAGGATAGTTAATACATCAATCTGGTCCCACTGATGCTCGAATTTCGACCCAAACCACGAGCCTATTCATTAGTTCCCACATCGAGAAAAATCGTCGTAACCTATTCGGTAAATACGATCGAAACGAGCTGCTGCGAGTAAATTATTTATCAGAAACCCCTTGCTTTCCTCAATGCCAAACCATAGTTTTTTAATAGCAAATTTGGCCCACAATTTACACCTATTTACACCTAGCCACCTGTGTGTATCACGTGATTATATAAGTAACCCTGTCGTTCTTGGCGGGTAGCGGCGGGTATGTAATAGCTAGGGGTGGATTGACAGCCTTGCCTTATCTGTTGTTTATGATCAGTCGTGATTGAGAAGTATAATGCTGGTCTCATCTCAGTTTCTCCTTTCCCAGCTACTATAATAAACAGCGGCCGACGCCAATCATTACTTTCAATCTCAGGGAACTTTCATTGTTTGTGTTCAGCAGCAAATGAGACCCATTTGGCTACCGCTTTCGGGGATCTGACGTTGTGGGAGAGCATAGGATTGCCATGGTCGTGAATCTTTAGTATGAGAGCAGTTCTGCCAGGCAAGCCACAGGCCAGGCTGCAAGCTGTTTGCATCGGGTACTGGGGTGACAGGCAACTCGCTGTAAGTAGCGCACTTTATTATGCTGGACCACGTCTGATGATTTGCCCCGTCACAGGCGTATATCACTGGAAATGCATTCGTTGTCCTCGAACCTCCAACAACACTTCTCCAAACGGTGTACGACGAAGACCCGTCATTTCTAATAGCTATTGCTTTTGATGAAGCTACCGGCAAGATAGCGACATGCACCGACCGTAATGTTCGTATTTACCAACCGTATGGTCAAAATGAGGAGGCCTTGAAAGTTTGTCACAACTCTGCTCCCAGAAATAATTTCTCTGACTGTTATTAGTGGTCACTTCAAGCCTCCATTCCTATCGACGACCTAGACCAGCCAGTGACTACACTCTCCTGGGGTGGCATTGGCGAACTTCTTGTGGGGAGTTTATCTCTCTCGTTATACTCGACTGAAAATGGCCTGGTGAAGCTCTGGTCCAAGGCAGTCGCGAATCCTACCAAGTTTGCCTGCCTTTCTTGTGACTCGGGGTACATTGCTTCAACAGGAGCTCACGATCGATTGGTGAAACTTTGGAGAAGGTTGTCGTTTGGTTCCGATGATGTACGATACGATTTGACATACCTTCCGCATCCTCAGATGGTGACCAATTTACGCTGGCGGCGCCCATACTATCTTGACCAGACTGTTAATAACGTCCTATACACTGTGTCTGCCGACAAGGTCCTCCGCATATGGGCTGCCACAGACACCCATGGGCTACGGATATTTCAGTTATGGGGTCAAATAGATCTCGAAGAATCTATTCAGCCTCGTTCACTGATGCCAGGTAAAACCATGAAATTCCGCTATACTAGTTTCATCGATGGCCGCGATTTTAGGAAGTCAGTAGAATGCTCAGCCAAGACAATCAAAAATTCAAGGGCCACCCACAATCATGAAGTGGAACACCTGGTTGAGATTGCCAATAGGTCTTCCGAGATCTGTATAATTTTTGATGAACAGGGTAACATGTCAGCGTGGGGATTGGAGAATATAGGCGGCAAGACTCGAAAGCCAACAGATATTTTCAACATTGCACACGTTGGGGGGCTGGAACCAATGCTACCAAAACTCGAGTCTGGAGATGACTCCTATATTCAATTATTTACATACTGTAGTAGGATTGATGGCATGTTAAACACCATCTGGCATAACTTCGATGGAACCATCCAACATTTCAACCGCAGTCTGGCCAACTTATTCGACAAACTATTGCGTCCTATCAGCACAACACCCAGAGCTATCTGGACGGGTCATTCGCGGCCACTGAAAAAGATGGTTCGAAATATTAGTGGCCGAGCTGTTGTTTCACGAACTGATGGAAATGAGGCTATCGTCTGGAGACATGAAGACGACGAAAATGGGGTGCCACTCACGACCCGAAGTCTGATTGATGTGTCTGAACACATACACCGGATCTGTGTACTTCGCCGAGGAGCGTTTGTTATTCTTCTTCACCACTCAACGATTTCGCTTTGGGACTGCCGGCAACATTGTGGCCAGCGGTTAGCATCTTTGCCGTATGTTATTCCCGGAAAACCGCTCTGTGTGTTAGTACTGCCCGAGGTCGAGAGACGTGGCGATACCGCCCATATTGCTACTATTAGCTCAGAGATGAAAGGTATCGTTTGGGAGCTACGCTTGCCGCCCCGGACAAACCAAGACAGCGAGCCGAATGATGATGGATCAGCATTCATCAGAGAGTTCTGTACGTTTGACTTGGGTGATGCTGATGATCTGGCTTATGTATTACCTGTCGATCCTGCAGGGTCGCCACCGGTCACATCTGGGTTTCTTGACACGTTCGCGCGGGATGTAGCCGTATCTTATACTCACTCCGGCTTTATACGATCCTGGACGGCCAAAGTAAACCTCAAGGATCGGAGTGTAGACTGGCTTCTCACATGCTCTGTGGAGACAGGGATACATGAACCTTCTTTAGCCAGCGGAAGCTCAATTAGAAAAGCTGCGTTGGTAAATTCTGATCGATCAGAGTTAACGATATGGGATGTTCGAGGGGCTCAGCTTGAATATTCACAGTCATTTGGATCCTCGGACGGCATTCAAGACCTTGATTGGACCTCAACTCCAGACGTTCAATCTATCCTGGCTGTTGGCTTCCAGCACCGTGTTCTTCTGCTATCCCAGTTGCGATATGACTATCTCAATGAAGGCCCTGCTTGGACTGCTATTCGAGAAATCAACATTCGAGATCTAACCCCTCACCCCATCGGAGACTCTACGTGGCTAGGCAGAGGCAGTTTACTCATTGGTGCTGGCAATCAGCTGTTTGTTTATGATAAAACATTCAATGTTCCTGCTTCCATCGCTGCAAATCTCCAACTTCCTTTACGGAAGGATGGCCAGTGGGATCTTTTCGACGCTGTGACGCGACTTAATGGTCCTCTGCCAGTATTCCACCCACAGTTCCTTGGCCAGTGTATTCTCGCTGGCAAGCTGACAATAGTTCAGCGGATACTGCTAAAGCTATACCGAACTCTAAGGTCTCACTCTGAAGGGGCACATATCGATAACCTTTTGGGCTTGGACCTTGAAGACTTCTACACCGACCCCCAAAGAGTTTGCATACCCATCCCTAGTAAGTACACGTGATGCTGATCTGCATAGATTAAAACATCGAAAAACGAGCCCGGGTCAGCATTTACGGATTTTTTTCAAACAGAAGATACGGAAACTCTAACGGAGGATATTGCCCTAGCACTAAATGAAAAACTTACGAAAGTGGCAATTCCACAGTTGTCAGGGCCGCTGCAGATTCAACTTGCAGACACCGTCGAGTGTGTTGCCATAGTCGAGAAGCAGCGCCGTTCTATGGATGACAACGCCGCAAGGTTCATGTTGTTCTTCCGTCAGCACGCCCTTTATAAAGGCCGTGCGAATGAGGTACAACTGTCATGGAGAGAAATTAACTGGGCTTTCCACAGCAACAGCCAAGACATCTTAATTGATGTTGTCACTCGACAATGCCATGGCCGTGTACTTTGGGAGCATGCGCGTGAGAGTGGTTTATTTATGTGGATTACTGATTCGACGGCGCTGGTACGCACCATAGCCCTGCCCTTTTCCTAGCCACGAGCTTACAGACACACAGAAGGAGCAATTCGAGATGATTGCGCGCAATGAATACACGAAGTCGGATGAGAAGAACCCAATTGATTGCAGCTTATTCTATATTGCGCTGAAGAAAAAGGCAGTCCTTCAAGGTCTTTGGCGAATGGCTGGCTGGAATCGAGAACAGGCGGCCACCCTAAAACTTCTCTCAAACAACTTCCAGGAGGAGAAATGGAAAACAGTTGCATTGAAGAATGCCTATGCCTTGCTTGGGAAGCATCGTTGCAGTGAGTGTTGGCTAACCCGTCTCGTGGATGGATACTGATAAACACAGTGTATGCCGCGGCATTCTTTTTATTAGCAGACTGCCTCAAGGACGCTGTAAACGTATGTCTCAACCAATTGAAGGACCTTCAATTAGCAGTCGCCATCACTCGGGTGTTCGAAGGCGATAACGGTCCCGTGTTAAGGGAGCTCCTGGAAGAAAAAGTTCTTCCTTTGGCAGCCCAAGAGGGTAATCGTTGGTTGGCATCGTGGGCATTCTGGATGCTCCGTAGAAGAGATATGGCAGTACGAGCGCTTATTGTAAGTAATTATTCCGTCACTAAAAGTAGTAACTATTTAATAATGCTAATTCCGAAAAGGCACCTGTATACACATTAATCGAGACACCCCAATCCCCCGACATGCATTCAAAGCTATATCTTACAGACGACCCTTCATTGATTATCCTCTATTCACAGCTTCGTCAAATGACGTTACAGACACTACGAGGCGCTTCACGGGTCACTCCAAAGGTCGAATGGGCATTCATTCTACACAGTGCCAGACTTTATGACCGTATGGGTTGTGATATCCTTGCTCTTGACCTTGGTAAGCTCATCGAAGCAAAATACCCTGCTACGTGGCTAGAAATGCTGACAATACAGTCCGCAACTGGGAGTTCCTTCTATCGGACTTCCCGCTTAATTCCTTCAATGACGACATTAATCCGCGAAGCGTGCCATTTCGACGCAGAGATTCTTTAATTATTGCAGATCTTCCGCCTTCTAATAATTTAATCGCAAAGGGCTCATCCAGTACGTTCGTAGAGCCAGAGGCAAACTCATTACTGGACAGTTTTGGATTTTAAAGCTTGGGTTCCAAATGGGCGTAGACTGGGGGATACGCTTCATGAGATACAGATGTATGACCCGCATTGTACTTATCGAAGCACAGTATCATCAATTAGATAAATGCACGCCGAATATGTAATCATTTAGTCCCACAAGACGCTCTTAAGACCCCTTTATAAGGGACAAGGTCCACCTACTCTAGTATTAAGTATTTAAGTATTCCTCATGAATGGTGTAAATTAATTTCGAGTACGTTATAGGTGAGGCACATCCATAGTGGACATGGCCAAATTTAAGATGCTCACAACACCCTCTCCAAGCACAAAGCCACTCGCCACGACGATAAGAGGGGTTTCTGGTCTCCCTAGGTATGACTTCCAGTACCAACTCATGAAACCACCCATTGCCCTCGCAAGGGTGAATGACGGGACATTGAACATCCCTGCATTGAGAAGTTAACATAGCACTCAATTATCGACGAGTTATATTATAATACGTACCAACAGCAACAGCAATTCCGCCTGGTATGAATGGATGCATCTTTTTACCAGTAACAACAATTCTGGCACATGTAGTTGCTGCGAATATGAGTCCTGTTCCAATTGCCCATTGCCATGCCATCGGTGGCAGCCCATCCCCCGTCACTAGTCTTGCCGTGAAAATCCAAACGTACCCAGTAGGAACTTGAAAAAGATCCCCTGGAACGGGATATACGTTCGTGTATAGTTTGTAAATAAGTGCGCTTACAACTGCGCCGACCGCACTCCCGATTATTTGGCCCCAAAATTGAGCGTTTGGCGCTGCACCTAAGAGATGTCCCGTCTTCAGATCTTGCATAAGATCTCCAGCCTGAAGTGCACCAGCCTCAGAGACAGCACCTGCAATGAGGTTAATCAGCACGGAGTTCTTGTTTGATTGTGGGATAATCAGAGCAAAGAAGAGTTGAGCCAATTTGCTGATTCCAGATACTGGATTAAGATCAGTTTCACCCAAGGCTCGGACTCCCATGACCGACAGCACCAGTGCTATGAGAACAGCTGCCACGGTTGCGTAAAGTGGAACGAGCGCCCCGAAAGTGATTCGGATGCATGCGATGCAGAAAAGGATCGAAGATATCAATCCTATCCACACAACGCGCCCGCTAACTAGATGCTCTGGAGGTGCATCAATGTCGGGGAGGCTTTTCAAATCGGCGGGCTGTCGCGATAACGGCTCTCTGGAATTGAACAAAGTGTCCGTTAATACCGTGGAATCCTGCTGCACGCTGTTAATTGGCGCATAACCGGCGCTCGATGAACCAAAGTTGACAATGTTTCTCCAACTCCTGCCAGCTCTTGCCTTATGAACAGACTCCAGCACGACCCATGCATATGGCGCCACCTGTTTACCGGCAATGTAAGCCAGGCTAACAATAGAATCTGCCAGCATAATCGCCAGTGAAACCCAGATGATCCATCCCTTACTCCCTGCTTCCCAGTCATCTATTGGCCCCGGAGCCCAACCTTTGTGTTTTGCAAGAGGGGATAAAACGGCCCATCCTAGTATCGCACCTATAAGCATATGGATAGTAGTGGCTGGTCCCATGATAATGCCTTGACCGACATAAGCCAGAGAAGGGTTCAGTGTCCATAACCAGTTTTGAGCCAAATTCAAACCGAATACTGGTAGATTCCGAAGGGTAGGGAAGAAATAGGTGCCAAAGGTATACAGCCCAGATATTGAAAACGATAATACCAACAGTTTAACGCGTTGCACCCAGCTTCCCCTTTCCCAACCCTGGACTTCTTCAATATCCGTCCCACCTACTCCTAAATGGGGAGCCAACGTGACGGTGCTCTCACTCTGAAAATCGGCCGATTCCCTCGGGGAATTTGATGCGTCACTACAATACCTGTCGCCGCCATCGCCTAGAATAGAAGCCGAGTTTTGGAGCTGTGTGCTTGGTTTCCAAACTTCATCCTTGCCATGCAATACGTTAATCATTAAAGCGGTTGCTGTTCCCGACGGGAACTTTAACTTCTCTCTTATGATTACTTGGCGCCTGAGTGGTACCGCAAAGACAACCCCAAAAAAGCAGAGTCCCAAAGCCCATATGATAAGTTTCCAAAGACTGAGGAACAATGGGCCTCCCTCCTCGGGTTTGAGCAGGTAGTTAAGTGCAGGCATGACGCCTACAAACCCACAGCCCAGTGGCATTGTGCCCATGGATCCAGCCACGGTCTGCACAAGAACATTCTCGACCGGCGTGAATGGGATATTGAGATGTTTTGACAAAGTTTTAAAGAATGCGAAACCAATCAGCGATGATGGCATACTCATGCTGCTAATCCACCCAGCTGCATATTCGTTAGCTTTGTGCATGGGAACCAGACACTTAGATATAAGACCTACTCTGAAGCCCAAAGTACATGTTCGAAAAGCAAATAATTAATCCTACCCCAAGTCCCACTAATATGCCCCGAACGGTGAAGTTTTGAGGTTCATGCCCATGTTCGCTGAGGAAGTTGAGCTCCTCCCTGCGCCGATCCTGCACCCCTATATCATCCAACTCATCGTCAATGACCGGATTATTCAGTGTTGAAATGGTCTGGTATGCTGGCTCTATGGCTCCTCTCCCTCTATCCGGTGCCATCTCTGGTATTGTTGCGGGATGGACGGGGATTGTAGTTTTTCCGCAGATTAGCAACGCGGCTCAGATACGTTGGCAAATAAGACCTCTCTTAAAAGACATGCGGAATTTATAACATATTTGGCAAGACAGTATAAATAACTAGATGAGCAGAATAAAGAGCTGCCGTTGTTTCTTAGCTACATTTTCGACTCACAGGATTGCTTACACAATCGACCCTTCTTATCAACCTTATCGGCACTCTAGCGCCCTGGTTTTAGCGCTTCTCACCGCCTTGGCTAGATGACGTGAAGATCGACGAATCAAGCGTTGCTCCCATTGACCTCCTTGATCAAACCTCGCGAGACGGATGCCTGTCTAACTGCTTTCTCAATAGAAAGTAACCATTTCACAAGGGGCTAGTCTAATCGAGTATAAATCACCCTCCTTTTTTTTATCCATTCGTTTTAGTATATAGCATTCGAGCGCTATCTATCTCATCTTCCAGGACTGAGTCGTCAGCTCCTTGTCTGGACCACTTCCCCATGAAAACTTGACGTCCAGTGCTCTAGAATTATCATCTGGCACGGCATACTCAAGACTCCCCTCTAAAGTATCCCCTACCGCAAAGCCTCCGCCGCTCTTTGCCCCCTCATGATCTATAAACATCACGCCTTGTCTCCAGTGAGTCTCTTTGCCGAACGGGCCAGTAGTGAATGCTACCCCCTTCTGTTCCTGCTTAGTCCAGTTCTCTGCTCTTGCATCTACGGGAACAGTATCGCCCCCAGAAGGCATGAAGAATGTATCGAACCAAATGTCGAATCCATCCAGCCTATCGATATCGTTTGTGAAGGTAGTCTTCCACGGCCTTGTGAAGACCAAGTCCTTCACGGTAGTTGTGTGAAGGCTTAACTGGAGGAAAGGAAAGGCTTCGCCACAAATGGTACTGCCAGGCATATGTAGGACTTGCGCATCCTCTCGAATGCCGGCCATCATCGCCTTCATATCGAAGCCATATACATCCCTCCAGAATGAAAAGTGATCCGCCACGTAGTCGGCATCGGAAACCGGTGCAACCCACATATTCATATGGCTTGGGACCATGAGCCCATCCGATTTGAGGTACTTGTCTCTGGCCCAGATAACGCTGTCGAGCATAGCCTCATATAATAAGCAATAACCCATCCATTCGCTGACAATGATATCGACCTTCTCCACTGGTAAAGTAACTTCTTCCACCTTACCTCTCAGGCAGGTAATAGTGTCAGCAAACCCATTGTTGAATATGTTCTCGCGAGCCTTGTCAATGATGTCGGAGTTGTCAACAGCAATAACTCTAGCAGCGCCAGCCTTCGCACAGAATAAGCTGAGGATCCCTGTTCCACAGCCCACATCAAGCACCACCTTGCCTTTGAACAAGTGCTTGTGTTGATATATAAAATCGCGGTATGCATCGGTCCTAACGGTGTCCTTCAACATAGTTTCATGGATGTCTGTGGGTTGTCAATTATATGGCCAGGTATAATCATGGTATATGAGACCTACCGTTGTATGAATATGATGTGAAGTAGTGGGAATCATCGTCCCTTTTCTCTGCTGCTGGTTTAGGATGGGCGCTGTTTTGATCCGTGGAATTATCGTTCCACCGGTCTGTCAAGGTTTTCTTCACCACACTCCTATAGTCCTCGAACTGAAACTGTGTTTTCCGAAGTTCCTCTTCGAGTTCTGCAACGCGTGCAAGAAGGTTGCGGTCATCGGCGACGGGTTCGTCACCTTGCTTGCCTGCAGGTGGAAGGTCGTCTAGATTGAAGAGTAATGCATCATCTTGTAGAACAGGCATCATGAACTTATCATCCTCAAAATCGGCTTTTGCAACGTCTAGCAAAGTAGTTTGCCCATTCCGGACAGTGGAGCGTATGTAATTTACCAACTTGATAGTTCCATAGAAATCTAGAGAGAATTTATTTCGAACTTCGAGAAAGTCAAATCCAAACTTTTCCTTGCAGTACAAAAGCATAGAAGGAACGTCGGTAAATGTTTTGTCGTCGAATAAGGAAACAATTTGATCCTGTTCCTCTTGGGGCTCAGCATCTTCCCAACCTTCTTCTTCCTCGTTCAAGTCAATGTCAGATGTGTCTGAGCCACTATGTGAGGGAGACCTTGTAGTTGTAGCCATATCAGTGGATTTAGGCCCTTGGCTAGCCGCAATATCTGTGGCGTTCTCCATTGCTGTTGTGAGAAAAGCGATCTTTTTATTTTTATGAATATTGCCCTTGGTGTGTGCATATTTACTATCCACGCGTATTTTTTTTGGGGGGGGGTTGTTGAATCACGTGCTGATAATGACCTCTGTACTATTGGCTGCTGTGTTGAAGATTCGCCAATGAGCTTACCTTATCCGATCCTAAAGAACGCATGGCGTTGACCCATAATACGTGGCGGGTTGGACTGGTATACAGCCTAGAATTACTCTAATTCTGGCAACGGATATGTGAGTGATACTTCATTAATGTGTTGTATGTAGGTGGGGTTGGACTGTCCAAGGGGTCGCAGTTGCCATCCCGGGAGGGATAAACTTTGTGGCCGTGCACCTCAAGTGACGTTCCAGGCTCTAATGTTATTGATCAAAACAATATAATAGTCACAGTTGCCAAACAACTCAGTTAATGAACGCATTCCTAGAGTCACTTATACTGAATATCGTTTGTGTACACCTCGGATGCTAACACAGAAAGTCGTTTAAGGTTTCACGGCATTCGCATAACAAAGACATCAGTTTTATAGAGCTGGTCTTGACCTGAACTGTGAGGACCCAACGTTCGCCAGAGAAAGGGGCCACGATGTCCTTTCTGTTTGGCAGAGGCAGGGCGAGGGCAAGCACAGTGGACTTGCCAAAACAGGCAAAAGAACAAATCCAAAGACTAGATGGCCCTGGCGGGGCGGCAAAGGTAGGACTCAGCCCGACGACCTGGATATGGTTGCATACTGACTGTGTATCGTGTGAAGACAGAGGAGCTTTCCAAAACGTTGCTACAAATTAAACTTATTCTGCAGGGAAGTCCAGGTAAATATGATGGCTCCCGACCCAGGGAAATGCGCTAATCGTCTATTCCAGAGACAGAGAGTAGCCCAGATCAGGTTTACCAGCTAGTTACTGGGATGATATCGGAAGACCTGCTATATCTACTTGCGACAAACCTTCATATGCTATCTTTTGAGTCGCGGAAGGATGCACAGAGTATCTTTTCCTACGTCCTTCGATTTCGATCATCAGGCGCATCTCCGAAAAGCGACCCTGTTGCCCTTAGCTACGTTATAAGTAACCGACCAGAAATTTTGGTGGCGCTTTGCAACGGATATGAACATAAAGAGAGCGCAATACCTGCGGGAACTGTACTAAGAGAAGTACTGAAAAACGATGCAGCTGCGGCAATAATCTTATACGACGACTCTGGTAATGGGGGCAATGGTTCGAAGGGCTTAACCGGAATACAACCGGAAGTGCAGCAGAGTGGGATCGGTGTCTTTTGGAAGTTTTTTGAGTGGATTGATAAGGGATCATTTGAAGTGGGAGCAGATGCCTTCACAACATTCAGAGTACGTCCTACCCTTGACTCGATATCTGAAGCGCAAAATACTCACATGCATCGCCAGGAGCTGTTGACGAAGCATAAGCAAATAGTTGCACAATACCTATCGACCAACTTTGACCTGTTTTTTGACAAATACAACAACATCCTTGTAAAATCGGACAGTTACGTTACAAAGCGACAGTCCATCAAACTCTTGGGGGAGATACTATTAGACAGAGCCAACTATGCGGTAATGACAGCATATGTGGACCGTGGGGAACATCTGAAAATCTGCATGAATTTGCTGCGGGATGACCGAAAGATGGTTCAGTACGAAGGGTTCCACGTCTTCAAAGTCTTTGTCGCAAATCCACACAAGTCGATCGCAGTCCAAAAAATACTCCTTATAAATCGAGAGCGATTGGTCAAATTTCTCCAGCATTTTCTTGAAGATAGGACTGAAGATGAACAATTCATCGACGAAAGGGAATTTTTGATCAAACAGATCAACAACATGCCCGCGCAACCAGTGGAACCTCTCCAGAAGCCAGCCTTACTTGGCTCTCAACAAAGGTAATGTCCGGATGCAGTTCTTCTGGTGATGTTAGTCCCGGTAGAAACTTATTTTATGGAGAGAGGCTATTTGGTTGGCAATGGGCTATTGCACAATCTTCGGCCTTTCTCAGTACGGCGTGGACCCTACGACAAGCGTTCGTCTTCATGGCGTTTTGGGTATGAAGCGGGTCTCTTGTGGCATCTCAAATCCTTTATAACCTAGGTCTAAGCTGGCAGGAGACTCAAGATTTGCCGTAGTATACCGTTCGAAATGTGCTTAACATGGCCTAGATTTTTGTAAATCACGTAGGTTCCTTGGAAAATGGAAACGGTTCCAAAGCTTCAAGAATATGAGTGATTGCGGTCGGTGGGTGGAGTCGTGAATAGAACCGTAATCTAAACGAATACCCAGGAATTGCTACAACTATGCCTCTCAATTGAATGGAATGTTGGAAGTTGAGTCACATATCCTCTATTCTATGCCGAAGTATGGAGTAATGCCATCTCCGTCGCCCCATACAAAACGCGTTCAAGACTAAAGTACAAATCACGCTAGTACTGAATAGAACTAGCATATTTCAGGCATTTAACAACTTGAACAGGACGCGATGCGAAGACACGAGTTAAGTGGCTAGCCACCGAGGTAAATTACAGATTCTGTAATCATTTACTGGTCTATTGACTTCTTTGGGCTTAAGTGATAGCCAGTATTCGCACACGAAAGTTTTGTTGTAAGCACAAACAACGACTCACCGCGATTTGGAAATGCAGTCTTCATATCGCTCCTTCCAGCCGCTGGCTGCACAAAGCCAAAGGTCTCCACACGCTCCTGTCGCAAGGAAGGGGGCTGGTACGTGTCATTCCCTCTCCGTTATATGTTACTCTAGGGTCTACTAGCGTGTATTTGAGTTAGCTCAGATCTCTGATGCAGCACATCACCAATGTCCCATCAGACGTTTGCGCCGAACTATTTCTAGAGGTAACCTTGCTAACGTCTCTGTTACTTATCAGGCCCAATGGCTCCTGGGCAACATCTCCAGTCAGCACCAACTCAGATGCAAGCCCAACATGAAGGCCAGAAGCTGGCCATTGAGCTTGCGAAACGCCGCAGTCGCAAGCCCACAGACAAGAACATTCCCGAAGGCGTAGAGAGCTGTATAATTGGAGATGGCGTACAGCGATATAAAGAATTGCGCGACGTCGAACGGAAACTGGATGCAGCCATGATGAGGAAGAGGATGTATATCCAAGATTCGCGCAATAGCAGTATGAAAAAACACAGGACATTGCGGATCTGGGTCAGCAATACCGTCGACGATCAAGAATGGCAGGGAGATGGATTGGTTGTTGATGCGTTTGATTTCAACACCAACTCTAATGCCTCATACAAGGTGAAGATTGAAGGAAGACTCCTGAGCGATGATGAGGATGATAATGAGGAGGATGATGACGACGATTCCGATGACGAGGAAGACATCGCCAAAAAGGGAACCATGGATAAAAAAGCGTTACGGCCATCCCAGAACTATGCCCTTTCGCATTTCTTCAAGTCGATGACTGTCGATTTCGGCAAGAGTCGATCAAGAGATGGAGCGGAGCAGACTGTGGAGTGGAAGAAACCAGCGTTACCTCCAAACCCAAGGACTTTACCTCCTTCGGCGGATTTCGATGTGCTGGAATTCAAGCGAGGAGGAGACGAAAATCAAAATATCACCATCAACTTCACCCGAGATGAGACGCCAGAACGGTTCACGCTCAGCCCCCCGTTGGCCGAAATCTTGGATATGAAGGAGGCAACAAGGGCAGAAGCCGTGACGGGAATATGGGAATACGTCAAAGTGATGGGGCTTCAAGAGGACGACGAGAAGCGCTCATTCCGATGCGACGATGTTTTGCGACAGGTAAGCACTTCGTAGACTTCGATTCATCAATTTCGCAGTACTAACCAACAACAGATCTTTCAACGCGACACCGGCTACATCCCTAGCATCACTGACGCCATCATCCCCCACCTCTCCGCCTTACCACCCGTCAGCCTCCCTTACACTATCCGTGTAGACCAAGACTTCCACAAGCAACCCGAACCCACCGTCTACGACGTCCGCGTCACCATCGACGGCGCGCTCCGCGCCCGCCTCCACGCCTTCAACATGAACCCCAACTACGCCGGCACGCTCCGCGACATCGCGACGCTCAACGACGAGCTCTCGGCCATCATCCAGGCACTGGCACACTCAAAGTCGAAGCATAGCTTCCTGAGCACGCTAGGCAAGGACCCTGCCAACTACCTGGTGAAGTGGATCAGCTCGCAGAAGCGCGATCTCGAGGTTATCTGTGGCGAGGCGTCGCGGGGCGGCGGCGAGGATGTCAGTGGTGATGAGTGGAGGAGGGGTGGCGCGGGGAGTGTGTGGGGATCGGAGAATGTGAGGGAGAGTGTCAATTTGATGCTTAGCAGCCGGGGAAGGTAAATGGTGTTGCGCGGGGCGTCGGTTGTGTTGGGGGTGGGGGGTTCAATAATGGTTAGGCGTTACTACATGGTGGTGTATGCTAGGAGGACAGTTTTTTGTTCAAGGGCTACGAAGGGATTCGAAGCTGTCGGTCGAGTCGTTCGACGCGATGTTTGATAGAAAACTTGTTTCTAATACTTGAATCACTGATCGTTAATATGTATTCAATGGGCTATTGCTCTATGCGAAGCTGGCGTTTGGGGCATATCTGAAGTGCAAATTGTCCTTCGGGTTAACTGAATGATCCTATTCTGCTGCTCTACCCCTCGTGGCGAATCTCAAAGGCGTAGCTTTGACTGTACTTCGATCTTCATGCTATTCACAGCCCAATGGCCGATGCTAGTCCGTGGAAGGGGGAGGACCGTGCATCACCGTCAACGGACAAACTCTATTGCGACTTTGAGTGTTCGCAGCAACTGTGGGTAAAATAACAACTCTTAAGTTACGTATAACCATCATTGTCACATCACAACTTTTCAATAATTTAGTTGCTCAAAAATCCTGTTAAATGGAGCAATCATATTAGCTTCAATTGTAGCGCACGTATCAGCTCCTAGCTGTGCAACCTCTCCTCGCACCTCTGTGTGTGAGGCGCATTTTTATAACATGCTACATGCCACCTTCCGTCCCAGCCAATATAGGCAAGCTGACTTTTAAGCTCCATCCATAAGCCCCAGCGCATTGGATTTATATCTCACAACCAGCCTAAAGGCTCAGCTCATGTCCATCCCATCGTCCGGATCCTGCCGGTTGATAGTATGAGTCCCAGCTCCATCAGCCCCCATCATCCCAGAGTTATTCAAGTACTCCTTCCTGCGATTCATCGAGCCCGCGTAAATGTGCGGCTCATCTACCATATCCTCATGCGTCGCGTCCGCGGACGGTTTCGCCGGCTCGGCGACAGGAACCAAGACCTCCCCTCCGTCAAAGACAGGCGGAGAAGTTCGGAGGTTCTCAAACGTCCTTTCCAGCGTCGTCGCAACCAGTCTTCCTTGTGTTAAATCCTCGCCGAAAAGGAACCATCCTTCCTTCGCCTCGACGAGATAGCTCGCGAGACCATTGCTCTGTAGCAGTATCTTCGGGCTGCTGATGTGAAAGTGGTTCTCAATGTACTTGGCCCAACCCCTAGCTGCGGCCTGCATATCTACGTCGTTGCTTATCCTACTCCATCCTATTCCGAGGTGCATCGTATAATCATCGACTGTCGGTCCTCGCATCGGGCTCTGCCTGGTCGGACTTGATGAGGGCGTCCAGCCATTCGCTTCCTCCGTATTTGACGACGTATTTCCCATATCCAGTCGCTGTGACTTGTGGCTGCGCAATATCGGCATAGGCGCTGTCAATGGAGGCACGACTGGAAGCGAGTACGGAATAGCATCATCGGCGCATGATCGTTTCTCGTTGCCGGAGTCGACCAGGGAGCCATTGGGCCCAAACAGAGTCGTTCCTTCGCCGCATCCTGCGCTCTGGCCTATCTCAATCGATGTGTTGACGGCCTGTCGGACGAGGTCGTTGTCTTCTAGATCTAGATTGATCCCAGCCTCGTCGCGTGAGCGTTTGCGTCCGGCGCGTTGCTGGGGCTGTGGCTGAGATTGGTACCCGGCACCAACTTCCATTGAATGCTGGCCCGATGGAGCGAAGAGTGAAGATGCTCCATAGTTTCCGAAGGAGGATTGAGCAGATGATTGTTCTTTAAAGTCGAGTGTTGGGAATGAAGCCGACGCGGATTGACCAATGGAACCCATGACCAGACGAGGCTACAACCGAGGAACACAGACAATCAACAAGGCAGCCCGAGAGTAAAGAATTGAGAAGTGGACGAGGAAGGAAGAGGAAGGTATTTAGTGAAGAGTGATAATGGAGTCTTTTGTAATATAGAGTACAGATAAAACAGGTAGATTAAACAGAAGGGTGAAAGTATGTGGGAATGTGGCGGGGACCGAGGAGAGGAAGTATGAGGTCCGTGGGAATTGGAGATGAATTGGAGAAGGAAGGAAGGATGGATGGAGGGAGAGATGGGAAAGATGGAGTGATAGTGAAGGAGGAAGGCCGATGGGGAAAGAGAGGCGAGAACGAGACGAGACGAGAAGATGGACAAATGAGAAGGTAAGGATGGGGATAGGGACTAGGGGATTGGAGGATTTAGGGAAAGGGAAGGGAAGGGAAGGGAAGGGAAGGGAAGGGGGGGATAGGGATGGATGGATGGATAGATGGGGGGGGAATAATCAACTGTCAGTGGTCAAGAGGCACAACAACAGGTGGGAAGATGATGGGTGGATTTGGATTCTGACGGGTTCTATAGTATGGATTCCGCTTATTCCCACCTTTTTTTCCCCCATTATCCAGACGACAAGACAGACAACCACAGTAACATAAAGTGACCACGCGAGCGAAGGGGAAGGAATGATGGTAAGTGGCAAGTGGTAAGTGGTAAGTGGTAAGTGGTAGGTGGGTTTCTGGTGGGAAGCGGAGAGAGCGGGACACGGAATACCCATGGCCGAAGGGAGGGAGGTTGGATGGTGATGGGGGCAGAAGGGCGAACGAGGCTGAAGTGGATTGGGGGAGGGACCTATGAGCCAATGAGAGTAGGGATATACCGGGAGTACGGAGTAACATCTGGAGCACAGAGGACGACAGAAGACAGCCTCGTTTGTGGTGGTTTTAGCCATATAGAGTAAATGGAATAAACGGAATAAACGGAATAAATGAGATAAACGAGAAAGTATAGTAAGTCATTTTACGGCAAAGCCGACGTGCTGGAGAAATGTGTGTATACTCGAGTACAGGCAGTACCTGCTATATCAGGTAATAAGTGGCAATCCACTAACCCTATCATGGACCAACTAGGTCTGCATGGGGTAAAGCACGCAGCGTCATCGTTGATAGGGCTGACCAACAAAATCAAGGTACGAGAACGAGAACGGGGACGAGAGACGAGAATGACTAAGTACTCGGTTACTCTGCACTGTTCTCCCTACGTACATACATGTCGTATGTTACTCTCGACATTACTCTTACTCTAGCTATATACAGTAGTAATGTGACGCGTCGGTTTCCTCATTGTGTTACAGCAGGGTACTAGGGTAGCAGAGTAGCAGGAGTAGAGTATTACAAACAACAAGACCAATATTATTGTCCCTACACCCGCGCAGATCACAACTCACAACCCCCCCCAGACACCGGACAGACACAGGCATCATGCAGATCACGAGGAAAGCCCACCCCCGGTGCTATCACCAATACGGACTATGGATATCACCAATATGGATAACAACACATGTAATATCCGATTCTACGACTTCGGGTTGGGTCAAGCTGCCGGATAAGTCCCACTGTCACATCTTTCCATCCCGCCTATGCTTCCTGGTATAATGACTCCCTTCCTGGAGTAATGCTGCCACGAGACCTGTCGACCTCCCTCCCACTACTCCCGTGCCTGAGGAACAGCCGTCGAGAAGCCTGTTCAAACATTACCTCGTCATCCGTGTTCTCTCGTCCGCCGTAAAGCCCTGCGAAACCCGGCGTATCAAGACCAGTAGGACTGCCACTCCGCCTCCATCGTCTATACGCTGGTTGCCACCGGGGCTGTTGTGCGCTTGCGTGTCGACGCCCAGCCGGTGCTGTGTATGAAGAGTGGTAGTGGCTATTGTGCCGCGCCTCAGGCAGGCGCCCCGGCGTTTGCGGCTGTAGCGACGCAGGTACTCGCTCATCATACACCTGTAATCTGCGGTATGGCGTATTGGCTGGTCCGGGACGAGCTGCGGAAGATGCAATCTGGTTGTCTCGACGAACTCGTGGCGTCGTTGGCGACGTCCTTGACGGCAAATGCCACGGGCCAATAGGCGACCTGGATCGATAGGCCGAGACAAGACGAAATGGCACCGATGAGACGTTACTAGGAGTACCGCCAGACTGAGACTATTAGCTTTACTATGGTAAGACCGAGTGCACTATCGGAATATTACTTACTCTTGGACTCTGTTGTGACCCTTGTCCTCCAGTGATCTCGTCAAGACTGGCCAGATCAGGTGGGCTTATCGAACCATCACCAACAGCCTCACCATTGTGAATTCTAGGACTACGCCCTGTACTGCTTGAGTTCCCAACCGGGAGCGACCCAGCAGACACACTCCTTGAACCTGTCGAGAATGGTGGTGGAAGTTGCAGAGAATACAGAGAGACTTCTGAGTTCGTGGCATTCACCGATACTCTCCAATCTTCGGGCTGTGTGACTCCACTTGAATGGAAAATGCGTGTAGGTGGGGAAGAAGGATGATTAACTCCCTCGCAAGAGCTCTGGGACGAAGCACTATGAGGTTGGCTTCTCTCAATGGGCAGTGGCAAGTCAATCCGAAAATCAGACTCAGAATCACCAAAATCCTCGAGGATGAATCTGGATTTACTGGACTCTCCCCGTGAGAATGCCGGCGTACGGAGTCGGCAGTCCCTTGAGCGCCTTGCTGGCTGGGAGAATAGGACTCCGGGGGTTCCAGGAGATGCTAACTGTGATGCCAACCCGATGCTCCGAGTCCCCTCTGGAGAGAGCCGGTGGCTATAGGATCTATACAGTGGGGATCGTGGCAACGGATTTCGAACACGAAGTCGCTGCAGTGTTGGCAGCCTTGCTTCGTGAGGAGTGGACACATCATCGGGGACTGTAAGTGCATATTAACAATAGACCCAGCAGGTCGAAATGGACAGCGATTTACCAAACGACGACGAGTCCCGTGAAGGTCTCCGCATAAACCCACCATAACCCAAGGTATTTTCCTGTGCCTCTTGCTGTCTTGATTGTGGGCTTCTGAATGCCAATGTTTGACCTACATCGACGCCCTCACTTGCATCATCATCGTGGAGTGAAAGCCCAGTTAATTGGTACACATCTTCAGTTCCCGAGTCCTCGTTGTCGTCTAAGGACAGCAATTGGCTTATTGGCCGCACTATCTCAGCAAACTCATCGGTATCAGAGCCATATGATGATCTGGACCTGAAAGAGACATCCAAGATGCCAGATTGACCTCTGATGGGTTCCCCAGTGTTGTATCTGGAAGTGCCTTGGAAGTTGGAATGGCCCCACGATGTAGTTCTAGCATCACCCGTGAAATTTGCCTGGCGGTTACAAAGTGGTTGCATGAGGAACATGGTATGTATGGGTTGCTCGGCATCACCGCAACGGGATGCTACGGCTCTGCGGCGAACGTTCTCTAAATGCTCTCTCACGTCCCTTTTAGAAAGAGATATTATTGCCGGGGAAGGGCGAAGCATAACGAAAGACCGAGTGTCTGAAGGGTTCCGGATGTTCAATGAGCAATTTGCCTACCTGGCAATGCTCAGATAATGACATGGCTGCGAAGTTTGTCGATTCTTGCACTGAAATTATCCTTCACATGGAAGGAGCAAGGGATTCCTATAGTAGAGCATAACATATATAATTCGGTAAACATAAATAGAAAGAACGACCAAGAACCGGTATTGTCCTTGAATTGTCCTTGAATAGATACGATGCACAGCCGGCCATAGTACGTGGATGCCAGGGCATGGAGGGCCCAATAGCTCGACGAAGGCAACAACACATAAAAGGAAAAGTGGAAGCAATATTGTAGATATCAAAGTGATGAATTTTATTACGTGCCAATCTTCATATTATTTGCGAAAGTTATCTGTTGTGATAATCATCTCTATTGTATGGCCGAGGACACGACCTCGTGAGTACCCTTAACCAATTTCCATCATCCTGGCACTCCACTTCTTCCGCTAGTATCGCCGACGGACAACGAACATAAACACAACCACGGCCCAACACCACCCGTCTCGATCATTTACGTTGCTGAAAGTGAGAGGCTCTGCCCCAGAAGGGGCCAAACGACTAGCTCATCACTATTCACCGTAACATCCCTATCGCACCTGGGGCTCACCAACAATCGGTTGCCACCGCATCGTCTTGGCTGGAAGCACCTTGGAGGGCTATTCGTAACTATTGGAAAAGCATAACAGGAATCGGCTGCGAATACGTCGGCGAGAGTAGAATAATATGTCATTTCCTCACGACGGGTCTGGTGGCCCAGTGGGACAGGGTGGAACTGGCCCTAGTGGACAAACCTTCCATGGAACCTCCCCATCTCTCAACTCTCTGAATCCAAACGATCAGGCGAAGCGCGGAGCACCACAAATAGGGATGGCTGGCATATCGACCCCACACCCTGAAAGCCTAACCCCTGGCTCAACGAACTCTACATCCGATAATCTGAGCCTCACACAATCGTTTGGTGGTTTGCGTATTGCTAACCCGGACAGAGGGTCTCCGGACTCCTCAACAGCCGCCATAGACACATCCCCATCTGTGGCAAGTCGAGAAATGGTGGACACGACAATGGATGGATCATCTGAACCTCAACAAAAACGTCGCTCGCTTTTCAACATGCTGAAGCGCAACGAGCCGGCCAACGACCCAGAACCCCCCCGACTGTCCGGCTTATCGGTGGACAGCAGAAGGTCTTCGCGGAGACATACGCCGGAGCCTACAGAACCGTCAACAGCTACACAAGAACAGGGCCGTGGGCCCTCTGCGCATAATTATAGGCCGGGTCAGTCCATGCCCTTCAACCACCAGGCCCAGCAAGAAGCGCTGTTTCCTCCGTTCCAGTCGAACCACGTACAGGGCAGGGAACGCGGATACTCTGGGGGTAGGCCGGTCTCTGGCGCGTACTCGGCCATCCCGCCGCCACAGAACGCTGTACCAGGTCGACAACCTGGTTCATATCGACTACGAACCGAATCTTCGAGCAACTCCGTGCATAGCAACGCGCCAAGAGCAGAATCGCGAAACGCAGAAGCAGTCATGGCAGCTGGTGTGGAAATCCGAGATGATAGCCATAGGGATCGATCATATAGCCAAAGCCAGCCTATTTTACAAGGAAATGGCTCAACACGCGATAGCTCGAGGGCCTTGGGTGGTGGTCGGGGAATTGTGAACCCGAATATGGCGCCCAATCCTGCTCCTCCGGGGGGATCACAACCATATGGCGTGGACGGTCCACTCCAAGCAAGTAGTGAAGAATGGAAAGAAAGGGGGGCAGCAGTTGGTGTACGACAAGAAATCGATGCCAGTGGCAAGCCAGTTTTACGATCTGTAAAGAAGGGCGTGCGGGATTTCTCGTTTGGTCGAACACTTGGTGAAGGGTCATACAGCACTGTCCTGGCTGCGACGGATCGCCAGACATTAAAAGAGTATGCAGTCAAAGTCCTCGACAAGAGGCATATCATAAAGGAAAAGAAGATCAAATATGTCAACATTGAGAAGAATACCCTCAACCGCCTAACGGAACACCCGGGAATTGTTCGACTCTACTATACGTTTCAGGATGAGAAGTCATTGTACTATGTTCTGGATGTGGCGAGCAATGGGGAACTCCTCGGGGTGTTGAAGAAGATTGGCACATTTGACGTGGAATGCACCCGTTTCTACGGTGCGCAAATTTTGGATGCCATCGACTATATGCATTCTCGTGGTGTAATCCACCGAGACTTGAAGCCTGAGAATGTTCTTCTGGACGATCAAATGCATGTCAAAATTACCGATTTTGGAACGGCAAAGCTGTTAAAAGACCCATATGCTGTGCCAAAACAGGGCCTTCCTGAGATGGACAAGGAGGATGACGATAATCGCGCAGCGTCGTTCGTTGGTACTGCGGAGTATGTTAGCCCAGAGCTGCTCACGGACAAGAATGCTTGCAAAGCAAGCGACCTCTGGGCGTTCGGCTGCATCATATATCAGCTACTCTCAGGAAGGCCGCCTTTCAAGGCTGCAAATGAGTACTTGACGTTCCAAAAAATTGTTGGATTGGATTACGAGTTTCCGCCTGGGTTCCCCCCGGCAGCAAAGGACTTGGTAGAACGCTTATTGGTCCATGACCCGCAGAGGCGGTTGTCCATGGAGCATATTAAGAACCATGAATTCTTTGATGGCATAAAATGGGGTCGGAGCTTGTGGAGACAAAAGGCGCCCAGGTTAATGCCCCATGTCCCCCCTTCGCAAAAACCGCACGTTATTAAATTAGATGGATACCAAAGTGCTCCGCAGCCAATAACAACAAGCCGAGGGGCGAATGGAAGTGGCATTTCAAGACCAAAACCACGAGTTATTACCGAGCTGCCACCTCCCAGCCAGCTAGATATCGAGTGGTCTCCTGTACTAACGCGGAATAATGAGAGGATACTCAAGCTTGGGAATCTCATGGTTACTTCGAGTCCAATACCCAACAGTCCAGGATCTAAAAGCGACAACAACGGCAAGAGCGACAAGAAATTCTCCCGCTTTTTTGGCGGAAGCACCATCAAGAAGAGGCAGAGGCTAGTTATGGTTACCTCGAGTGCCCGAATTATCTTGGCAGCTGCTGGAGGGGACGAGAAGAAGTCAAAGACCGAAATATCTCTCCTGGCTTCCGACTGCACGTGGCGGTTACAGGCAGAACTGAAGGGGCAGGCAGGGTGGTGTGTAGATACGGTGAGTTTTTTCAGTTGAAATGT
The DNA here is from genome assembly GCA_001630605.1 of Pseudogymnoascus pannorum. Classification (NCBI taxonomy): domain Eukaryota; kingdom Fungi; phylum Ascomycota; class Leotiomycetes; order Thelebolales; family Thelebolaceae; genus Pseudogymnoascus; species Pseudogymnoascus pannorum. The sequence goes on from LNAS01000053.1 coordinate 49,829, forward strand.
TTTGCTGAAACGATATCTAATGGCCTACAGCATGGAACGCACTATTCGTTTGAAGAACCGCGGTCATCTAATAGCTTGGACGTGGGCCGAACGACCCCTGAAGAGTGGATTGAAACTCTTGATAGCGCGAAGGACTTCGCGATGTCACAAAGCATGTTAGGTTCTTACAACAATGACAGTAACTTCGCCGAGATGTCTTCCTCTGTATCAAGTCCGACAAGCACCCTTGGCGGCGGGAACACGTACGCTGAGGGTATGGGTGGTGGTGACCGCAATGGTCGCAAAAATCTGACCAAGAACCCAGAAGATGCACCACCGAAACGGCATAGGTTCAGCAAACGCCAATCTAAGAGCGGACTCGCGGCTGTTTTCTAGCTAACCTGTCTTGTGTCAGAGCATATTCTCCAGCTGGGGAGTCTTAACGATTCGAATTTTCATTCTCACATAGCATTTGCTAGCGCGGCGTTGGGTCTGTCCAGCATTTTATTTTTAATTGTTCATGTAGATCTTTAGTGGTCATATTTGTGAAGGGAGTGGCGTGGCATTCATCATCAACGTTGAGAGAGAGATGAAGTATATCGAATACCTTACTTGGGAATAATTGTTTCATGTGCGTGGGATTGGAGTGGAGGGGAGTGGTGGAATGATGTGGGGGAGGTGGGAAGAGGTGCTTTTCACTTGTCAAATGGGGACTTGATGAGACACCATTGACTAGACAACGTATTTTCCGATGAAATCTACATACTTGCTGAGGAGAAATAGAAACCTGGAGTTGTTCCGCATATACTACTGGGTTGTGTCGTGTTCCTGAGACCTATGGCGGAATTGGAAGATGCTTGGAACGTTGTGACTGAGACCTCTCTGGACACTGTAGATCACGCAAGAGGGAACAGGATCTCTCAAGGAAAGATCAAAAAAGAAGAGGGTCCCTGACGTGAATATATTGATGCCAGATAATGTATCTTCGATCAGGTATAATAATATTGTTCGTGTGCTTGGCAGTTAAGAACAGAGTTTTTGCCACTGGCTCCCTTCTGTTCCCATCTTGGTCCGAATGGCACCGGCTCCTCCTCTCCAATCGTTTGGCTAGACCTCCGATAGAAGTGGCATCTTGGTTTCTCGGACAGCCCCGCACCCAACGTCCATTGGCCTAAACAGTCCCGATTCTCAGCACCTATAGCACCACACTGCCACCACTATGCAACTGCACCTGCACTGTACAGCTGTTAGTCAAAGCACATCCCCCCACCACCCACCACACAAGTAAACATCCATGTTGCACATGGCTCAACGCGACCCAGCTTCGGCCTCGCAATTCGTGGACGATGAAAAGTTACCCTGGCACCTGGAATTGAGCCTTTTGCCCCCATCCCTGACTACTTCGAGTCTCTGACTCCCTGACAATTGATATTGGCCCCTCTCCGACAGACAGTCCCTTTCCCTCAGAAATCAGCTGGCCTACATCGAAAAAGAATGACTCTGTTATAATCGCTCTACTTGAGAGTCCAGGAAAACACGAGCGTCGAAGGCGAGTCAATTATCGCGGAACGGGACGCATGTGCGGCAGAGAAAGGAGGCACCTGGATCAACCTGTCTCTGTTTACCGTCACAAGTTTCAGGGCCTCGAAGGTTTCCATCACACGGCGGGCACGCTACACAACTGTTGATAAAGCACAATAACAAAGACATGGTCGCAATCTGCTGAGTCTCAAGATACCGAACTATCACTGCGGGGGACTGGAACACTTGCACTCAAACAAAGCCGTCTTTTGATGCGACTGTCAGGCTTATCGCTCTGCCGTCTTTGAGCGCCCTCTGCGCACATGGTAGCTACTGAGCGAGAATAACTGAGCAGGTGCGTCCTCTATATCTCTCCCACCCATCCATGCCCGATATACGCGTTGCTGACTCCTCAACTACAGCAGTTTGCACAGTCGACCAGATCCCAAACTCCTAAATGGTATCACAGCCGGAGCCCTCGCGTTCCCTCTCCGTCCGCGGCCCCGCGTCCGTCGTCTCCCGCTCAAGTCGACACCGCCGCCAGAACCGATCACTCGCAGGCGGCTCCTCCTACGTCCCACAAAATGAGTTCCCCGTCTTTGCGAATACAGGCGATGTGGAAATCCTCGTCAGCGCTGGCGGGAAGGAAAACCGATATCTCCTCCATCGCTTGATCCTCACGCAGTGCTCCGGCTTCTTTGAGGCCAGCACAAGCCAAGAATGGTCGCGTGGGAACGTAGAGGCCAGCAATGAGCTGGCTCGTATTGGGGAAGACGGAGGCAGTACAGAGACTTCAAGCAGGACATCGTCGTCGCCTCAGAAACAGCGCTGGCGCTATGAGTTAGATAAAGGGGCCGATAATAGCGACATTCCTATGCTTGTGCAGGCAACCCCTCCTGCGCCATCGCTCTTCAATCCTATGTCCCCGCCACCGGTCCGGAACAAGCCTCCGAGCTCATCAACCTCGTTCTTCCGCTCCGTTGCCAATCTCAGCATTACCGCACCGACGCCTCTATCACAAGAAGACACCGATCTCCTCCGCGACTACGACAACCTCTTCCGCATATTCTATAACTACCCCCCTTCTCTCGACCCCATTAATATCGCCGACGCCTACATCCAGTGCAAATCCCTCCTCGCACTAGCAGATATGTACGACGCCCTCATAGTAGTCGGCCCGCGAATCGACCACCACCTCCTCCAATTCCAATCCCGCCTCTTCAAGCAAATCGCCAAGTACCCACCCTCCTACCTCCGCCTCGGCTACATGGCCCGCTCCAAAGTCATTTTCGCCGAAGCCCTCATCCACGTCGTCGGCCAGTGGCCCGTCGGCGAACGCCATCTCCGCCAGGCCCTCCCCCAACAAGTGGTCGAGCTCATCGAAGACAAAGTCGACGAGCTAGCCGACATCGTCGCAGGCGTCGAGGGCCGTCTCTTTCGCCTCTCACTTCTAACAAGCCGCGGCGACCGTGTTAGTCCACATACAAGCTACGTAGACTGGCTCGCCGTCTCGCTTTTCCGCGAGTGGCTCGCGGAGAACACATCCGCCGCTCCTTCTCACCCCCCAAAGCCCGTCTCAGCCTCCCGCCCCAACCCCCCAAGTGAGCGCGGTGATGCGCCGCCCTTAAGCGCCCACAGCGCCAGCATGCCGCCGCCCCCTTACAGTGACCCCCCGGTGCCATACCTAGGACGCGTGTACCGGCTCCTCGGGTCGAGTTCCGGGAGCGCGTATCTAGGGCATGAGGAGTGCAAGCGCTTTCTTAAGTTAACGCCAGAGCTGTATTCGCGGGAGACGCTAAGGCGGTTTGAGAGGAAGGTGGAGGAGATGAAGAGGTTGGCGAGGGAGACGGTGGCGCCGCTTATGAGGTGTACGTTACAAGGTGGGGCGGAGGGGGTGAGTTATCTGACTTGTACGAGGATTGGGATTAATGATTGGGTTTGGGAGAATGAGTGATGGGGAGGGGGTTGAGGAGCAGGATCACAGGACTGGGCTGGGCTGGAGTTGAGCGGTTAACGTGGAGCTGGGCTGTGCGTTGTAAGTGTGGTGTGATGAGATGATTACGATGATGAGTTATGCCTGAGCGATGGATTCATATTCGTATACCCTTGTGCAAGGATGGGATTGATTTGGATGGGCGGATGGGGGTGTAATTTACGGCTTTTGTAGTATTGGATATATGGAAGTAATGGACGAGGCATTACCTAACGAAACGAATTCAATTTTCTTTCTTGAATCTTCAAATCTATACGATGAACAGTACAGTGGGATCACACTAGGTCCAAGTGCTATTGCGACAGTATACGTATACAGTAATATAATTTACCAGCCATTAGAGAAAGACGAGCTTCTCGCACGACAACAGCCATCCGTCCTTCCCAAAACCTTCCCAAAACCTTCCCAAAAAAAAAAGACCTTTTTACTCCTCATTTTTCGCGCCTGCGTCTGAAATTACCTTTTAAACCCCCTTCTATTCTTGCCTTGCGCCATTAATCAACAGAATAATATGCAATATTACTCAATTAGCAAGTGTATGAACCCAAGAAGTAAATAAAGATGGTAAGGCTCATTGCATCCCCTGATGCTCCTCCCGAGAAAAATCAATCACACCGGCCCGAATCCCTTCAAACTCAGCCCTCGTTGGGGATGTTCGCCCCTCCATCCTTGTATCTCTCCTTCGCCGCCAGGTATGCAGCCGACACCCTCTCGGAGTCATACTTTGGGGTATATGAAGGAGCTAAGATATCGACAAGCGCGTATACCATGCAGAACGCGATGATAAACATAAGCATTCTCCAAAGAAACGGGCGACGTGACGACATAGATCTCCAACGCTGGTTATCCATCTCCAAATGTGTCCGAACCTGCTCGCCACCGAGTTTGTAGTACACCAGGCCACCTAGGGCGATGGCATATCCGATGAACTGGAGGGGCGTCACAACCGTGCCCCAGATCATCATCGACGCCGCTACAAGGAGGATATCCTTAAGGACGCCGCATAGCGTAAGAACCAGGGAGGAAGTCTTTCCAATGAGGAAGACGACAGATACGTTCAATGCAAACGCCACCATGGCATTGAGGGCGAAGTTGTGCAACCCAACTTTGTGGACCTCTGTCATTGAGACTTTCGGAACCTCCCAGGCCAATGCAATCAGGCCATTAAAGACGGTGCAGACTGGCGCAAAGTAGTACAGTGACACGAGGGGGTCCATCTTCGAATCGGGGGAATTGAGGAGACGCTGCACCATGACGAGTCGCACGGCTTCGAACATGATTCCACCGCATTGGAAGAGGAACCCAAGCATCACGAATTTAATCTCTCCGAACGAGGCCAGGACAACACCGATGACAATGAATGATACGTTAAATAGCACCCCCATATTGGGCTTTTGAACCCCGAAGAACCAGCTTGTTACGAGGACAGCCACTGGTGTCGTCGCCTGCTTATAATCAGAAAGGGTCTTCTTTTCGTCAAAATGGGCCTGGGCCTGGGCCTACCTTTAGCATCTGGATGAATGCGACACTGAGGTACAGGTACGTCAGGTTTCCGCATATCAAACTAAGACTGTAAACTATCCCTATGGGGAGGATAGTCCGTATATACATGCGCGTATTCATGCGAACATTCTTCCGTCCATCGAGGAGGGTTGTCGTTCGAGCCATGATTTGCGTCATTGCCGTCGCAAAGAGGAGATGCCATGCTGTGAGAAGGACAGGGTATCCTGGGTGGTTGATTTAGCTATTGTAACAACATATGGTGATTTGGGGTTGTTTACGGAATTCCTGGGAGTCAAGGATCCATTTGTTGAACAGAATGACGCTGGAGCTCAGCGAGATCCAAATCCTGAGAGGGCCAAAAATTAGAATTTACGAACTGCGACCTCTTGCGAACAAGATATGTATCTGGAAATTGCTCACACAACATAGAATGAAGGATGTAATGCCGGAGAGTCCGTATCTTCCTTTACCACATCCTGATTGACCCTTGGCAATGCTGGCTCGATCTTTTCTAAGCGGGGGTCATCCCCAGAATCTGGGCCCCTGTCGTCTGCACTCATGGTTATTCTCCAGGAGGAAGGGCAAGGCCAATGGACACAAATTCGCCGAGACGAAGGCGTCTCGTGCAGTTTTTGGCAAATTCAAGATATATATACTCAATGGGCCGTTCTGGGCAGCAAAATAGGGTGGTTGTCGTGAGAGCCAGGCAAACACGGAGCAACAGAGCAGCAGAGCGTAGCCAGTATAAAACGATGGAGGTTAAAAACGTGCCATGGTGTTCGTCATATGTCCGCCCGTCAGGTAAGGCAGTATGTGAACGAATTTGTATGGTCTGTGTAGCTGGTTTCATGAGCTAGAGAAATATGGTTCTACTTCTACCACAGTACAGTGCGATCGACGGGATTGTCGGCAATGGAAGGTACAATACAGATAGAGAGGCCAGAGGGTGGACTGGAGAGAGCAGTAGCCTCACATGTTGTTTGTGTTGGTGTGGTACGTATGGTGGATTTGGGTGGGGAACAAGGAGGGTACTGCCGGGCGGTGAGGTGTGGGAAGTTACAAAAATGGCATTACTCGTACAGCTCAGTAAGGTAACTTTCCACTACATTTCTACAGCCATACTATAAGGGTTTAGGGTTCTAAATAAGTCCGGTTGCAAGATGATGATGTATTTATATATTCATAATACATAAACTCCGTACTTGATATACTGCAATTGCCTTTTGTGTACTGGGAAAATCACTAACTCAACGCCACGACGGCCGTGAAGACAGAGGAGACGAGGAGACGAGGAGACATCGACATGAAAACTGTCTGAAGATCCACAGATGATCAGATCTTGGTACAGCGATTACGTGGAGCAGCACCACTTCTCTTCCCACTTCTCTTCCCACTTCTCTTCCCCGCCGGTGACGTCGATTGTATGGCGCAGTATACAGATCGCAGCCTACATTGGAGCCTGCGTTTGAAACAGAAGAAAAATGAAGCCACGTACTTCGTACTATACATACGATCATGTACGTAAGTGTGATATCCCCGGGTTGATCCTAGGGGCCCTTGTCGGAGGCCGCGGACGATCAGAGGAGGCTTCCATGGCTCTAGAAGGTACAGTACTGGAATATACTGCAAGCAGCTGTACTATGGTTGTACTGGTACTACAGTCTCCTGTACTGTACCTGCATTCGCTCCTGCGGATCGACGGATGAAACTGCGCCACTTTTGGTTGAACGGAGTTGGATCAATCTCCCCCGAAATAGCAAAAATACTAGAAAATACATGTGCAGTACTGACTTTAAACTACTGGCCTGTACTGCAACAAAAAAAGAGCTTTGGCTCGTGAGGGCCGCCATGATCCTGGTCGACCCCGCCACTTCCTGCTCTACCCTACTTACCACGTCTAAAACTTACTTTACTTTCATGTCTACGTGCCTACCCGTGACCGCCCTGGCCCGTCATGGCTCGCCGAATGGTACGAGATTCAACTGTCGCGATTCATCTAGGAACATATATCGGTTCCCTAATAATTGCTTGCCTGATTCCTCTCCCATAGTAACTACATGTTGCTCTGCAATCAACTCGAGTTGCTAAAAAGAAGACTTGCATTGATTGGGACACGGACGCCACATTCAAAATGGCCAAAGGTGATGTGTATGTGGCGCCCCTCCTCTGATAAACAATAAACAATCCTCCCCCAACATATCGCTGATCTGATCTTCTAGAGAGGTCGATATCCTCATTATTGGCGCTGGGCCAACGGGCCTGGGCGCGGCCAAGCGCCTGAACCAGATTGTGCGACTTCCCTTCAATTGTTTTGACGGCTGTGGCTAACACTATCGCCAGAATGGGCCCTCTTGGCTGATTGTGGACGCAAATGAGACACCTGGCGGTCTGGCTTCCACAGACATCACGCCAGAAGGCTTTGTAAGTAAATTGGCCTAGGCCCGTGATTCTGTCGTATTATTTCGCATGTAGTACTAACTTCAACGCAGCTTTACGATGTTGGAGGCCATGTGATATTCTCACATTACAAGTACTTCGACGACTGCATTGATGAAGCGCTTCCAAGGGAGGATGACTGGTACACCCACGAGCGTGTATCTTACGTCCGGTGCAAGGACATTTGGGTCCCGTATCCCTTTCAAAACAATATCTCAGTGCTCCCAAAAGATGATCAGGTCAGATGTATTAATGGGATGATTGATGCGGCTATGGATGCTCGTGTTGCTGTAAATAAACCTGCCAACTTTGATGAATGGATTGTTCGTATGATGGGCACCGGCATCGCCGACCTGTTCATGCGGCCATACAACTTCAAGGTCTGGGCGGTTCCAACGACAAAGGTAAGTCTACAGCCGCCTGTACCCTGGCGGTTACTAACTCTCCTCAGATGCAATGCCAATGGCTCGGCGAACGTGTTGCAGCCCCAGATCTCAAAACTGTCACCAAAAATGTCATCCTTCAAAAGGTGGCCGGGAATTGGGGCCCCAACTCTACTTTCCGATTCCCTGCTCGCGGGGGAACGGGCGCCATCTGGATAGGCGTTGCGAACACACTGCCGAAGGAGAAAACCCGACTCGGCTCTCATGGCAGCGTAAAGAAGGTTGACGCAACTGCCAAAACTGTGACAATGTCAAACGGCAGCAAGATTCGATACAAGAGGCTTATTAGCACCATGGCAGTTGATCAGCTTGTGGAGAGCATGGGCGATGAAAGGCTAATTAAAATGAGCAAGGACCTCTTCTACTCATCCACGCACGTCGTGGGAATTGGGATTCGAGGTGAAAGACCCGAGAATATTGGAGACAAGTGCTGGGTACGTTTCTCATTCTACTCGGAGCTGCAAATACTAACAGTACTCAGCTATACTTCCCCGAGGATGATTGCCCGTTTTACAGGGCAACGATCTTCTCGAATTACTCGCCGGGAAATCAGCCACTCGCGTCTGTCAAGCTGCGAACAAAGTACCTTGCAAATGGTGAAGCGCCAGCGTTGACTGAACCGCAGAATGGCCCTTATTGGTCCATCATGCTTGAGATTTCAGAGTCGTCTATGAAGCCTGTCGACCAAGAGAATCTGCTCCGAGACTCGATTCAAGGGCTGATAAACACCAAGATGATCAAAGAAGATGATGAAATCGTCTCGACGTACCATAGACGATTTCACCATGGATACCCGACGCCGTCTCTTGAGCGAGAAGGTGTCTTGAGGCAGCTTCTGCCTGCGCTTGAAGCGAGTGGCATCTACTCTCGCGGGAGATTCGGAAGTTGGCGGTACGAAGTCGGCAATCAGGATCACAGCTTTATGCTTGGTGTTGAAGCTGCCGACCACATTGTCAATGGTGCGGTCGAGTTGACGCTGAACTATCCTGACTTCGTAAATGGCAGGCGTAATGAAGAGCGTCGCTTGACCGATGGAGCACAATTATTCAGAAACACTGCCACCCATAAAGCAGACGCCGCTGGCGACGCAAAATACGTTGACATCATGTCGACTAAAACCGGATCGAAGCCTGACTTGGGTCCCCTCGCCAACGGCATCAATGCTCTGAGAAACTCGAAGATTGGACTTGATGGCATGTCGTGCATTGGTGGTACATATGATGAAGCGGCTAAGGAAGCAATCGCCAAAGAGGTTATAAAGGAGTTGAGAGGCGCCTGAAAACAAGGGCTACATATCCAGACAGAAGTCATTGCTGCGGAGTTGGGGGTCCAATGGGGGTACGGGTTATAGAAGCAACGCGGTATTAACTGCCTGGAGAGGCAGGGCCATATTCTTGCGCGCTGTTTAGGGCATTATTGATATCTGGAGTAATGGTAGGTGGTAAAGTGGGAGTTGGTTGGGGCCACAAAAAGGGGCGTGTTGGAGTTATGGTGTAGATTAGACCGAGCCTTACTTTATCTTGTCTTCATTAATGATAATCTATTCAACCATCCGAGACCAAAGCGTAGGCTTTACAGTGGCTTGTTAGATCGAAGGTTTCTGTGTTCCCCTTTTCTTGTCTGTGGCACAAACCTCGACCTCATGGCGGCTCAATGACGTAAGTACCACACCCTTGCGTTTCATTGTCTCAGATGGACGGCTCAACGTCTTTTGCCGCCGACGACTGAATTCTTGACGCGATATTTTGGTTCGCAACTGACAGTTGTCAACTAACAGTAGTGCCCCCATTAGTACTCACCAAATACCTTGGTAGACATCTTCTGTACCTCCCCTAAAGTGTTCTAATCAATGGGGGGTTGATGGACTAAAAGTAATTTAAGCTTCTATAGCGCGTCATAATGCAGATTACGCCAAGGCTTTACCGTAAGAAGCAAAGCGCCATTGCTGAATTCACATCAACACCAGAAGTTGGGTGACCATACAAATCAGCATCCAACCAAAACGACACTAAACTATCCCGATACGTACAGCTCTCCATTTTATTGAGTCTCGCTACTCATGGTATACCTCTTGCCATCCAGAAGATGAGCTGAGAGTGTGCTGCAACCATGGATGGTCCTGTCGGTGCTGTCGATGACCACCCTATACCGCCTCCTCGACTTTTTGAGCGACTACGCCAGATCCGCGGATACACCTGGGACGAGTCCCGGCCACCCTTTCTCTCGAGCTACGATAACTGGTATGGCGAGCACGTGGGGCACTGAACGAGCACGGGGGGCTAACGTTGCATAGGCGTGTCTTTGGCACCAAACATGGCGCGCCGACTTCAGTAGGACCCTTCAGAGATGCAGCCGACTCTAAGAGCTATTTGCACACCAGTGCGAGCAGGACTTCCTTGGAAACCATAGACCGCGAGGCTGAAGGGGTCCCTGGGATCAATGACAGCGAGGCGGCTGAGCTGGTCCATGTCGTTGCAAAAATATCAACGCACACGCTACGGGAGGAACGGACATTCCACATCTGCTCGAACCTGTTCCACTCGGTTGATCCGCAGGGGAATCATATAGTCAGGCCAGTAGAGCTGCTTAGGTTGGCCCCGCAACAAGGCGATAAGGCTCCGTTCGTGGTTTCCATTTTTGAGGCCCCTGGGACAAACTCCCTCGTTAAGTATATAGACCTTAGCCCAGCAGGGCAAAATCGACAAACAGCATATGAACTGATCCCCCTACCGGTTTTTCTTGACTTTGCCATTGGAGCGACGGAGTGCCTTGAGATTCTGCACCACGGCCAGCGTATAGTCCACGGAGAAATTCGTGGCGATGCATTTCACTTCGATGAGACTACTGGCCAAACACGGCTTATTAACTTTGGATCAGGGCTGCGATCGTTTGAGCATGGCCTCACGAGCCACGGGTGGTCAACATTATCAAAGGAGGCTGGTGCAAAGACCAAGCTGTCGTTTATAAGTCCGGAACAGACTGGACGAATGCCCGCAGAGCCCGATAGTAGGACCGATATATACTCCCTGGGAATACTTTTCTGGACACTTCTCACGCAAAAGCCTGCCTTTGATGGCCCTACTCCGATGGACATCATACAAAGCGTTCTCGGAAGGCGGTTACCATCTGTGTCGACAGTCAGACTCGACATACCCGATATACTGGGCCGTATTATAGCGAAAATGACAGCAAAAGACATCAACGAACGATATCACTCCGCTAGTGGGCTTCGTCATGATTTGGCCGAGGTCCAGAAGCTACTTGGTAATGGAGATTCAGCGGCCCTGGGCGATCTGACCCTAGCCACCAAAGACGTATCCTCGTTTTTCATCCTCCCTTCGACAATGATTGGTCGACAAGAGGAGCGTGATGAGATTGTCAAAATTATCGATAAAGTGTCCAAAGGACATACAAACAGCCATAAGCAGAGCCCAAATGTGCTCTCATCTCGATCTAGCATATCAGATGGCCGTGCCGAGTCCTTCGATATCCCAGACGACATAAGCGAGCATACGAGTTCAGCAGGGAGTAAAAGCAATGGTACGGCAATATCTGGGCAGAATGCTCACCGGTTGCACCATGCTCTATCATCTGCCTCCAGGGCAAGTTCTCATTCAAACTCCCACGCGACCAAGGATTCAGCATATGGGGATACTCAACCTAAACCCTGGAGCAAAAATACCTCGGCACAGTTCGACTCTCAAAGCACAACTGGAGGAATGTCTACAAGTAGCGACACGCAGAGAAGTATGTCTGAAGGGGCTGGCAGCATAAGCCAGAAGAACGTGCACAAATTCTCTAGAAAAGGACGTTGCGAAGTAATCTCCATTGCTGGTGCTGGAGGCCTGGGCAAGAGCCGCCTTGTTCACAGCGTGCAAGTTGAGGCTCGGAGACGTGGATACTTCGCCTCCTCAAAGTTCGACTCAGCTCAACGAACTCCGTTTGGCCCATTACTTAAACTATTATCATCTCTTTTTAAGCAAGTCTTCTCGGAGAGCGATACTGATACGCCATTCCATCAAATTTTGAAGCATTATGTTAGGCCTGTTTGGCCAATCCTTCACAAAGTCCTCGGTCTCCCGGAATTCTTGTTGGGATCTGACAATGGACCAAACCGTCGACCATCACAACTCCAACCGACGTATAATAAAAGTATACGTGCTGACCAAAGCCGACGAGATTCGGCCAGCTCTCGGGTTAGTTTATATAGCATCTCCCTTGCTACGCAAACCTCCCAAGAATTCCTTCGAGCCGGTTCCGCTACGAAATCAGCGCGGTTGATGAATACATTCCTCGATGTGTTACGTGTCTTTGCCCAGTACAAATTCCTCTGCTTCTGTCTAGATGATCTTCAGTTTGCCGATGACGAATCTCTGGAACTGATATCGCAACTCATCTCTTCTAAGATGAAGGTTGTCCTCATTGTTACGTATAGGCCAGAGGAGATGTTACCGGAACAGATCAAAAGCATAATTGAGCCCCCAGGGGCAGATGGGCTCCGTAAGCATATACCTATCAACCACAACAAATGAATAGTTGCTAATACACACAAGGGAACATAAAAAATGGCGGGGTTAGCGTAACAAGAATTACACTAAATCCGTTGACCGAAGATGATATAGCTCAATACGTGGCTGAGTCACTACGCCGTCCAGCTGAAGATATTGTCCCTCTCGCGGCAGTTATACAGTCAAAGTCAGCAGGGAATCCGTTTTACATGCGTGAGATGCTTAGTGCGTGCAATCGGAAAGGATGCATCTTCTATAATTACCAAAACTCTGTTTGGGAATATGACCTAGACCGGATTTTTAGGGAATTTTCTACAGAAACGTATCATGACACGCTCAATAACGACTTCGTTACCCGCCGCCTCAGCGAGCTGCCAGCCACAAGTCGATCTATCCTAGCGTGGGCCTCGCTACTTGGCACATCATTCTCATTTGAATTGATCCAGCGATTGCTCAGTGGAGAATTCGATTACAGTGATGATAATGACAGCTCTCCAAAGAGTCTCCCATCGCCAGGTGAGGAGCCGGTATCCTTCACCCACTCTCAGCAAGATGCGGTTGCTGGCCTACAGGCAGCGATCCAAGCCTATATTATAATGGCGACAGAAGAAGACGATAGGTTCCGATTTGCGCACGACCGATATATACAGGCAGCATCGTCTTTGGAAATGAGGAATATAGGGAAGATGAACTTTGTGATCGCCTGTACACTTCAAAAGTATTACTCAATGGATGAGAAGCTACGGGAGTCAACAGCTGCCCATATCTGCGCATCTGTCGGTATCATAAAGAAGCGGATAAAGCATCGGCAGTCCTTCCGGAAGATTCTTTTCGAGGGCGCCCAAACGGCGGCTGAGAACGGTGCAAGGCCAACAGCGGCAAAGTATTACGACCACTGCTTTGCTTTGCTTCAAGATTCCCCTTGGGATGATGGGAACGAAGATTGCTACTACGAAGAAACTCTTTCCCTTTACATCCGAGCGGCCGAATGCCACCATTTTATGGGCCACTTCGAAGAGACTACTCGCCTGCTCAATATTCTCCTGGAGCACGCGAAAACTGCCGTCGAAAAGTCCCCGGCATGGGTACTACAATCTCGCATGTATGCTCAGACCGGAGACTCTGCATCGGCATTCAAATGTCTCCGCGTTTGCCTGTCCGCACTAGGGACCGATGCGGATGAAAACCCTACATGGGAGAAATGTGACCAAGAGTTCGATAGACTTTCATTGAAGCTTGGAAGCATCGACCAGAAGGAACTGAGCATGAGACCATTAGGATGCAAAAGCTCCAATCTTGAAGCCGCAGGTGCTGTTCTTGTGGAGATCATTGCTGATGCATTCTGGTCTGATCGTCTGGTCTATTACAGCACCTCCCTGGTGATGGTTGATACTTGCCTTACGCAGGGAAACTTCCCCCAGTGCGGCTTGGCATTTATGCATCTGGCTACTATCGCCATCTCGCGATTCTCAATGATTGAATTCGGCAGCCAGATGGGTAACCTAGCCCAAGATATGATGCACCAGTGGCAAGATCCATATACCCTTGGCATCGGCGGCACGATATACTCTTTGTTTGTAGGCCATGTCCAAGCATCGTTATCTGAGTCTATCGATCAGCTTGAAGGGGCATTGGAGTATACTATCCAGTCGGGTGACCGAATCTCCACAATATTGAACTTCGGTGTTGTCGCCTTACTGAAGCTCTTCGGCTCAGAACACCTTGCTGATATAGAATCTTTCTGCCAATTCGGGTGTGAAGAAATCCCAAACTGGCAAGATGACTGCCGAGGCGGCAGCATGTTGATCGCTGTTCGCCAAATGTGTCGCGCTTTACAAGGCAAAACGAACACTAGTTCTGCTGAGCATGTAATGAGCGATGAAGGCCATGATACCACTGAGTATTCAAACTGGATAAAGTCAAGGGTCGGCGCGATGGGGGATAGACCCATCCTGCTCTACCAAAGCCTACAAGTCGCGCCGCTGTTTTTGTACGGCCACTATCAGAAAGCTGCCGAGCTCTCGCGCGAATGCTTTGATAACCTAGACTCGGTGTGGTCAGCAAGAAACACACGATTCACGATGCTATTCTACGGACTGTCCCTCAGTGGGCTCATTTGGAACAAGGCCCAGGATCCGTGTGTACCCGATAAACGTTCGCTCCCTGCTGAAATTGTCGAAGTTCTGAAGGAGTTGACAATACTGCGAAAGAAAATCGTTGAATGGCAGGCAATTAACGATGTTAACTACTTGTCCTGGTCAACTCTGCTAGACGCGCAGATAGCAGAATTAGAGGGAGACCATGGCTCCACATTAAGCTCCTATGAGGCATCACTAGACCATTCTGCCATCCATGGGTTCGTTCTCGAAGAAGCTCTTGGTAACTATCTGTTATCAGGGTTTTTCCTCCGCCGTTCGGCACGCCGATCAGCAAAAGCTTCCCTCCGTGAAGCTATGAGTCTTTTCGCGCAGATTGGTGCTGTCGGCGTTGTTCAGTATATCGAAACAGAGCACAGCCTGCTCATCCAAGGTCCCACGGGTAGCTTGCGAAGAACAGAGGTTGGCACACAGACCGATTTTGCGGGCGACTCACCAACGGTGCAGTTCGATGCCCTAGAAAACAGCGCAACTGAGGATCGAATGCACCCCGCTGGATCCCCTGCAGAAACTAAGGGTGACCGGATTGATGCGTGGCAATTGAGCTCTGCGCACGACGATTCCGGATCTGGTGTGCCAGCATTGGATATGTTGGATCTTCATTCTATTCTCAAAAGTTCACAGGTCATATCATCGGTATTGCAAGTGGACCAGCTGCTGAAAACCATGTGCGAGATTATATTGGCGAACTGCGGCGGCTTGGCATCTTTAGCTGCAATTATAGTAGAAGATGACGACCCTTGCGGTTGGAGTATTGCCGCTAGTGCCGATCCCGAGAATGGCGCCGTTGCTCATATGCCTGGACTCCCATTAATCGAGACGCCTCTTGTGGCTTCGAGTGTCATTCTCTACTGCACAAGGTTCCGGGAAACTGTTTTCTTGACCGATCTCATCCATGACGAGAGATTCAGCAATGTTGCTGACGACTGGTGGAAAAAGAATCCCCTGGGGAAGTCGGTGATTGCGATTCCGATAGGTCACGGCGTAAAGCCACTCCTTGGTGTTCTTTACCTGGAAGGGCAACCAAACGCTTTCACGGACCGCAATCTCACCGTTTTGCAGTTATTGGTCAACCAGATTGGGATATCCTACTCGAACGCCCTTACCTTGAAGGCAATCGAAAAGGTCTCTGCTTCGAACATATCGATGGTTGAGTCGCAAAAGCGCGCTCTTGCCAAGGCAAAGGAAGCGGAGATCAAGTCTAGACGAGCCGAGTCAGAAGCTATTCGGAATGTTAAACTTGCCGAAGAAGCTGCAAAGGCAAAGTCTATTTTCCTCGCAAATGTTTCTCACGAGTTGCGAACTCCGCTTAATGGTGTGATTGGTAATTCAGAGCTTCTTAAGGACTCAGATCTAAGGAAGGAGCAGGCCGAAATGGCCGATTCAATTCGGGTTTCAGCTGACTTGTTGTTGACCGTGATCAATGATATACTTGACTTCTCCAAGATGGAGGCCGACAAGATGAAGCTTTTCATTGTAGCCTTCAATGCTGATGAAATGTTACGAGAGGTTGTCCGATCTGTCTCTTACAGCAACAGAGACAAGAGAAGCACTCGAGAAGTCGAGATATTGCAGGATATCAACCTCCCTCAAGCACTGATTTACGGTGACCCAGTCAGGTTACACCAAGTTATTGGCAACTTGATTGGCAACAGCTTAAAATTCACGGAGAGTGGGTCTATAACTGTAGGCGCTCGCATGGACAGTGAGACGTCAGACGATATACAACTCACCTTCTGGGTGAGGGATACTGGCATCGGCATTCCCCCGTCACAGCTTGCAAAACTCTTCAAGCCTTTTAGCCAGGCAGATGCCAGCACTGCCCGTAAATACGGCGGCAGTGGTTTGGGCCTCAGTATTTGCAAATCACTGATCGAATCGATGATGAAGGGTATGATAAAGCTCGAGAGTACGGAGGGCGTTGGGACTACTGTTTGGTTCACCGTCACATTTCCTAAAGCCAATCCAGACGCTACAGCAGGAGACAGCCAGACCAGCTTGGAACAGCGCGATCCCATGTCGAAGTACACGGAGCCCGAAGAGCGCCGTTCCCATCTACCGTTCGCTGACTTCAGTGATATCTCTCGCAACGACCTCAGAATATGCATCGCAGAAGATAACCCGATCAATCAGAAGATTGCTATCCAGTTCGTGCAAAAACTAGGATTTAAACATGTTGATGCATACGACAATGGCCTGGCAGCCGTCGAAGGACTACGGCAAAAAGCTAGAGAAGGAGTTCCATATCACCTAGTTCTGATGGATGTGCAGATGCCAGTGCTAGATGGTTACGAGGCAACTAAGCTTTTACGACGGGACACTAATGATGCGGTTAGAGCGGTGCTGGTGATAGCCATGACTGCATCGGCAATTCAAGGCGATAGGGAAAAGTGTTTGGCGTCTGGTATGAACGATTACTTGGCGAAACCAGTGCGTGTACACATACTGAAGAAGAAGCTGGAGCAATATCTTCGACAGGTAGATAATCCAGACACCATCATGTCCCATCTTCCATGCTAATAGAAAACCAGGATCCCATGCCTTTACCAAACCTCCAAGCAGAAGCCAACAAAGTTACTACTGAGGTAATGAATGCCCACAGCACATTCGTACCTCCTGCTGCAGCGGCGCCGCCACTCTCTCCCAAGCTCCGCCGACAGAGCCAGAATATGACAACTCCGTCTGATACGTCTTGAGATATGCCTTAGATGGATGCATCTAAGGTATATCTCAATAACTTCTTACCCAAAAACCCGCCACGCCCATAACTACCACATAGTTCATGGGATCATTGGTGGGGAAATTAGCCAAACGAAATTCGCAATAAAACCGAATAGCAGGGACATGTTCCCCAAATAGCTCGACATCAATAGGCAATCGGTGGCCTCAGTCGCCACTGGTGGCCGAAATCCGACCACTAGCGATGTCAAATCAACCTCTACGAGACAAACCAGCCCAGCACAAGACTGGCGTCCCATTGCCCCACCTGGGTCATTTTCAGTCGTGGGGCTCTTACATATATCTACATTTACGCCAACATTTGGCTCCCACACTTCTGCACGAGCGCAGGCGTTTATTCCCGTATTTATTTTTTTGTTGCGTTGCAGTTTTGTGGGGGGAGGGGCCACAGTCTCGATGGCCAGTTGGGGGGTGGGGATGATGCCAATGCCGTTTTTTTATATGATGTATGTATTTTTGAGGTTTACGAAAGAGAGATACATAAATGTCATGGAGAGCGGGGAGGGGGGTTGGTATATAGAAGCGTGGAAGAAAGGCATATTGGGGCGATATTAGGCGTATATGGTTAGGTTTGTGGGTTGTTGGAAGACTCTTGGGCAGAGGGTGGGGATACAAGTTGCTGGGATGAGGCCAATGGATATGATATTCTCCCATTTGCAGATACTTTATAAATAAATTTGATACGAATCGATTGTGTGACTAAATAATTCACGGGTAGAAACGATTACGATTTATTATACTTTCATTTTATGCGAATAAAATCCATCTATTACTATAGTTGACACCAACCAAAATATACCGGCATGATTGAGTAGATGTCATCTATACCAAGTCGCCCATTACTCCCATATATATATAGACCTTGCTAACACGTCTCTAAACTCCAAACAAAACGACATAAAATACCCAAGAGTTTCCGTATATCCAATCTATTACCCCATTAAATCCAACCACCCCACTTTCAAGCTAACCCAGGCGCCATGAAAAGCCTCTCCCTCTTCAAGAAAAAGCTCAACACAGCTGCTAACGCACCAGCAGTGATACAAATAATGTACGCCTTGCTCATCGCGTCAATAATCGCATCTAACACCTGCTGTCTCATCGCCGCCGGCAGGGATTGCACGAACGTGCTTCCCACGCCCATGATAGATGACTGGATCTGGTCGCGCGGTACGTCCGGGAGGAGCGCGGCAATACCATTCTCAGCCCCGTTGAGAAACACTGAGTTCGCGATGGCGATAGAGATTGTGACGCCTGTGATCTGGGCGCAGGTGATGAATCCGACGGCGCTGGGAATTTCCTCGGGCTTGACGACGCCCTGGGCGACGGAGAAGGAGGTCTGACAGAATAAACCGACGCCGATGCCGAGGAGGACAGAGAATCCGTAGACTTGGGAGGCGGTGGAGGAGGAGTCGACGGTGTACATTAGGGCGGAGCCGACGACGTAGAGGATACCGCCGCCGAGGTACCAGGGCATGTAGTAGCCGTATTTGGAGAGGACGGCACCGTTAACTATGCATGCGAAGACCATGAGGATAATGTATGGGAGGATGCGGACGCCGGCTTGGAGGGCGCTGTCGCCTTGAGTAAATTGGAAGAAGAGTGGGATCCTGAGTGAGGTTAGGGGCTTGTTGGCAAAGTGAGGAGGGTGGGTTACTTACATGTAGAGCGGGACCACAATGCCAGTGGCGGCTGAAGAGGTCTCGGCGAATAGGAGGAGCATGGTTCGGCTTCTGAGGAACTGGACGGGGAAGATGCGTTGCTCGATATTGGTGAGGATAGCAAGTTCTTGCTGGACGGCGAAGATGCCGAAGAGGGAGAAGGCGACGACGAAGCAGGCGATGATTTGACCGCTGTTCCAGGCGTAGAGGATGCCACCGAATGAGACCGCCATGATGAAGCTGACAAAGGCTCCCATGAGGATGACGGTTCCAACCCAATCAAGCTCCTTAAAACGACGAAGAACTGGAACTCCCTTTCTCGGATCGGACCTGGGAAGCATGAATACGTACACTGGTGCAAAAACACCACCGATGACCAAGTTGATGTAGAATGCCCATCTCCACCCTGCCGAGGAGTCGGTGAACGCCCCACCAACGATGGGCCCCAGAACCGTGCCGATACCCCATAGGAGTCCAGTCAGACCGACATACATGGGTCGTTCCTGGATTGAAGTGGTGACGGAAAGAAGAGTCATAACACCGACGTACATGCCGCTTCCCCCAACACCAGCAATGACACGACCAATAATGAGAGCGTTCATTGTTGGAGCGGCACCGCATAGCGCCGAGCCGACCTCAAAGATGATGAGGGAAATCAAATAGGTGATCTTCGCTTCCATCTGGCCGTATACTTTCCCCCATACCAAATTCGTCGATGCTGAACCGATGAGGAAAGCTCCGGTGAGCCAGGGGAGCTTTTGAATATCCCCAAAGTTGGCGATAATGGCCGGCTGAATGTCGGCAACGACGGTGTTGTCTAAGGCAAATAGGAAAATGGAGCTCAGAATAGCGACGACGACTAGTCCCCATTTCCAGCCAGTGATGTCTCGTGGTGGCGCCACAACCTCTACTGCCTCCTGCTTCTCGATGGCGACGGGGTCGATGTCGACCTCCGTCATAGACGTCCTCTTGGAAGCATCCTGGTCAATTGGCTTCTCAACATTGAGGTGAACGTCTGGAATCACCCCCTTCAAATCCTTATTGCCAACATAGGTGTCTCC
This sequence comes from Pseudogymnoascus pannorum, assembly GCA_001630605.1. Lineage (NCBI taxonomy): Eukaryota > Fungi > Ascomycota > Leotiomycetes > Thelebolales > Thelebolaceae > Pseudogymnoascus > Pseudogymnoascus pannorum. The sequence continues at coordinate 69,829 of LNAS01000053.1, forward strand.
CGAAGTGGTCGACATGTTGTGATAATCGACGGGCGGTAAGCGGTAAGGGAGTATACCTCACTTGATAACAATGGCGCTGGGAGACTGAAAACTGATACAGAGAGGACAAGAGGAGACGACAAAACTAGGAAATCAGTGATAGATATACATATGAGAAATTCACCTACAATAACTAACAAGGCCCACATAACTAGAACATCTAGTTCGATTAGTGAACCACTTACTGGGCTCTGTTGATGACCGCGTGGAGAAAATCATGACACAGACGGGAAATAAGTTAGCTCCGTTGTTATCACCACCAGCGAAGAGCTCTTTCTCGTACGAGGTCCCTGATAGCCTAACGGGCCTCAACAGGTTACGCATGTTGGCGGCAACATTCCGGCGGACACCGGCGGAGGGAGCACTGTCACGTCTGGGGTGTACGCAAGAGGCGTTGATGAGGTTATGTGGGCACGGAGGAATGTTTCAAGGGAGAAAGACTAGAAAAGAACCAGTGAGTATGGAGCCTTCTATCAAGTGGAGTACAGGCCATGTGTAGGCTATGTATGGAGATGAGTGTAAGGGTGAGAAAAGGGCAAGAAAGGGCGCGCCAAGCCATAAGGAAAGGTAAAGTGATAACGTTATGGTGTTGTACGTACTGTGTAAGGGTAGTTGTGGATGAGTCAGCCACCGTAAGTTGCGGGAATGGGCGAATAGTTATCCCATTCCTATTCGCTGCTGCCAATCAACATCGAGGGATGGTTGACTGAAGGGTACGTACTATGTTGACAGTGTGAACAGCGATGGCCCACATGGAAGAAAGACATGCCGCTCTGTGTACATCCGTCTCCATCTGTCTGCAATCGGTGCAATTCTATCCCGACTACACCACTCACAACTCAACAGTCAACACTCACCAACTCTCACATCTCACTGCAAGCCCACTGGATCTTACTCAGCGACGAGTTGAAAAACCCAAACATTGAACCCAACAGTTAAACCCAAATAGTGAAAGAATCCGTCTCTATTTTGCGGGATCCGCAACGTTTCTGACCGGATTAGATTCCGAATTCCGTGCTCTCCATCATAACTCCGGTCATTAAACTCCGTCCAAGGTTACAGCGAATATGCGTTAAGCGCCATCTGCACCAGCATTGCATCCCTGGCCCTCGCGATCTCTTCAAACCATCTCCTATCCGACCGATGCTTGGCGCTGAGCCGTTCCTGCCCAGTTTCCAGCTTTGCATTGATTATGTTCTGGTGGTTATGCCTCACCTCCCGCGCCATTTGCTGAGCCTTTGCCTTCGAAGTTGTCGCCCCTGCCAGCACATAGTCAACCCTTAGATCAGCATGAGGAGTGCAGAATCGAATGAAGAATTCCACAAATGCGGACAGCTTCAGCCCCAAGTGTCACATCAATATGTGAGCGTTGGACGGACTGTAGATTGCACAACATGCAATTTTTGTTCTCTGAGAGCCGATTTAAAGGTTGGCGCTATATTGAGGTCCCTGAGATAGTGCGGAACCTAAGTGACAGGAACATGTCAGCAACGTATGGGGCAGGTGAGGACCGGATTCTAACAGAGACTACACGTGACTAGATGGGCAACCACAGCTGGACTACCAGAGTCGTCATTCGATTCTCTTAATACTATTGGTAATAGTGACAAGGCAGTGAAGAGTCGTGCGTCATCTGATCAACAGATTCTGGTCTTTAGGAAGGCCCTGGACCAATAATTACTGGACCTACAACACCGGCTCCCGGTTCTGTATAAATGGGATCAGGAGGCGCTTAGAATAAAGGCCTGGATAAAAGCGGCCTGAGAGGAGAGGAAGAAATGGGCATAGTAGTCACCCGTATGTGAATTATCTATCTGCCAAAACGCATCTGCGCATTTGCGTAATTATACAAGGCGCGTAGAAACACTTGATATCCAACTCCCTGATTATCCTGCACGTTGTATATCTCGGTGAGGCTGATTTGCCACGGTGGGTAGCCGTCCAGTTCAATCGATGGTCCAAACAGAATGAGGAGTTCCGGTCCACTCATGACGCTCTCGGAGAGCTCGGCATCCACCAAGTCTACAGTGATATCCTTCGGTGTGATCTTCGATCGCTGAGACATCTCGGTAAGAGTCTTGGTCAAGTCGACAATGGAGTCCTCTCCGTCCTCTTCGGAGATTAAGAGCACCGAGAGTTGTCCAAGAGATACTGGGACATCCGCATCACTTGGTGGCGTAGTCGGCGACGATTCCATAGACGGAATATGTGGCGCACGGATAGATAGGGCGGGGTATTGACGACCGAAATATGATGAAAGCTTTCGAGTGACGGCTCTATGAGTGGTTGGAATGTACCCTTTTAGGACGCCTAAGGGAGTTAGAACTGGAATGTAGCATGGGCGCAACATAATACGTACCTGTCCTTTCGTAGATTGAGAGCATGGGAATACCCACGCATGCGCACCATGCGCAAACCTCGGCCACTTCATCCAAGAGCGTCTCGAGAGCAGCACCCCCTTTTCCCTCCTCAAGCTTCAGTATCACACTCAAGTGTTCTGGTAACCTCTTCAGCCCCTTCACATCCTTCTGGATGAGGAGCGGTGTCCGGTGGTGGTAGTAGAGAACAGCAAAGGTTCGATCCCTAACAGTATGATATGCTTGTCGAAACCGTATATATACAGAGAAAAAAGTATGTATAATCGCAAACACGAGGACATGTAGCTGATGTTTGAGGAATTTCCGAACCCCAATTATCGGTCTCGGCTGCGAAGTACGAAGCGTTCGATCATCCGTTTCTCCATTACCCGACTTTGATCGTAAAGGTGGCTCTGGAAGAAATGGCTGGCTTCATGTTAGAATTGGAATTCGAATTGCTGACGGGATGGCTGGCTTACGGCTATGAGTTTCTCTCGTTCGGCAGGCGTTAACAGATTATGATTAGTCTTAGCATCTTTCCGGTAGATCTTCAGTTCTCTTGTTGCTTGAGACATCTGGGAGTCTTTGGAATGTCGTCCAAGTCGAATTAGGAGGCTGGTGGTACAATTATAATACAGCGCAAGGCCCGGTCATTGAGCTGAAATGCTGCCTCGGACAGGAAGATGACGTCTCCAAAACTGGACCGGAGCGTCGGTGCTTGGCGTGCCTATCTTTGGAACGGGGGCGAATTTGATGGCAACGTATGTATAGTGTGGCTCAGTGTGGAACCCGGCAGTCAAGAGAGGTGCATATATGGAGGCTGAGGTATGTTAGGCTTCAGATAAAAATAAACCCGAGATCTGTGCCCTTCTTGACCACGCAAGCATCCAATATTTATTGTGGTTGACATCAGCGGTACGTGCCGAGAATTGCTAGGCTGTTTTGGGCCGAGATAGCTCGATATTGGGGTTCACCATGGCTCACTCCCATGCTATGGACGATAAACGATAAACGGTATATGATAGACGCAAATACTAGGAAACAAGCAATCCCTCGGAATCACGGTGACTCCGAAACCCTGGCCAATGCTCAGGGCCGAATATCTACTTGTGGGATCCTGAAGCTACTGAGCTTCTTCCTAGGGTCCAATGGCGGGAGCCCCTCCAACTGGCAGGTCCATATTCCCTCGCGGTCCGAACTTCAACTTGGAGACCTTTTCGGACACAAACTTCATTGTGAAAGATTTTGTTGAGAGTCTTTCAGAGAGCACGATACCGATCAACCGGCGCTCTGGGCCATCATCACAGCAAGCTTTCGATCCCAAACCTTTGATCCGCGCCTTCGAGGGTACGTGTTCCATATAGCTATCCATTGGGGGAGCGGGAAACTGATATGTATAGGTGCATTATCACAGCTTGCGACCCTATCCGATGATTTAGAAGAGCGCGAGACAGAGCTCCAAACAGCGGTACGGAGAGCAGAAATTGAACATGAGAAAACACTAGACAGCCTTGGGAGGAAACTGGACCAATCCATCAACTCATACGAAAAGCTGGAGGGATCTCTAAACGCAGGAGGGGCACAGGATAGTGAACGGAACAGCCAGACAGATGCAGGAGGAAATGTTGCCGTCCAACTCGGTGAGAAGCTCGAGGATTTGGACAAGCAACGAAGGCGTGCGTTGGACGCCCAATTCTTGATACAGTGCTGGCTCGAGGTCAGCGAAACTGGCGAGCTCACATCTTTGGAGGAAGTACGAAGACAAGGAAATGGAGAAGGCAAAGTACGATGCGCCGTTATAGCCAAACAACTTATGAGAATCAGCCAGAGACTCGATCCGAAATCATGGAGACAAACAAATCCAGGAAAGAAATCGAAGGGAAACACGGAAGAGCCTGAAGAACAGTCCGGATACAACACAAAAGAGCTGATAGAGAAATTCTCGGAGACATTAGAGAAAGACCTTCTCACGCAGTTTGATGTCAGTTATCGGAAGCAAAACTACGACAATATGATGGAATGCGCCAAAGTGCTACGGGACTTCAATGGTGGTTCAAGTGTAGTGGCTTTGTTTGTTAACCAGCATCAGTTCTTCATTGATAGGAATCAGCTGATTACAGAGGAGGTGGTAACTGATGGCGACACATGGGAACGGCTTGCGGATCCAGATGTCGAACCTCCTGGTGTTGAGCCGAGCTTGCAGTCTCTTGTTGACGAAGTCAAAATCGTTATGCAGGAGGAGTCATTCATTATGAAGCGTGCATTCCCATATTATGATGTCGTGCTTGCAAAATTTACTCAAAGAGTGTTCCAGCAATCCATACAACAAAGGCTGGAAATGGTATTGGAGAATGCCGATACTATCTCATCCTTGGCATTCTTACGGTCGCTGCACGCGTCGAGAGCCTATATTAACGGCCTTGTGGAAGATCTGAAATCCCATGGCCTTACTGAGCACCCTGATACTTGCTCTGCTGCAACAACACTGGTGCTCGAACAACAGGTTGACGAGCTCTTCATTCCCTATCTTGTTGGTTCATCATATATCGATCGAGAATGTCGGAGTCTGGAAGAGCTTTACTCCTCGTTGTTGTTCAAATTTACCATATACCACTCCAGGAGGAAGAAGACCCCAACCGGATTTATGGCATCATTGGCCCAGCAGGGTACTCAGTTACTGGCGACCGCAAAAGATGCCTATATTGACAGACTTGACTCATCCGAGCTTACGCCAACTCAGAAAGCAATGATGTTGAGAGTCGCTGGCTTAAAGGGAAATGAAAACAAGAACGAAATTGAAGTCTCAGAAGAAGATGGTGTACTTAGCATTCCCAATGCAAAGCGCATGCTAAAATGGCTCGCGGAAGGTGTTCGAAGAGCCCTTGAGCTTAGTGGCGGCAGCGATACTCCTAAGGATGTCTCTGTTCTTCTGAGTATGCTTTTGACAAGCATGGGCCAGGTTTATGTGGAGACAGCTCTAGACGCTGCGAACGACCAAGGGTTGGCACAGGAAACGTCAAAGGTAGAGCCTGACCTTGCATATTTCCCATCATTACGGCAGGCAATCACCATAACGAACTTGATGAACCGATTTATTAGCACGGTTCTGATCCGCCTTGCTGAGACAAATACAACTGTACGTCGTGATATGGAAAACAAGACAAAGGAGGCCGTGAAGCGAATGGAAGACAAAACAAGCACCATCATCCAAAAAACCATTGATGTGGTTGCCAGCTGGGTCACCAAACTTCTCGCTGGCCAAAAGAAATTAGACTTCCGCCCTCGGGATGCTGACCTCGATGTTGGTCGTGGCGGAGCCAGTTACCTCGAGCAGCTGCAAACACCCACATGCGCAGCCATATGCACATTTCTTACCAAGACCAATCACGTCGCAGCCCAGGCCCTTGACGGCCAGAACTTCGAGATTTTCAACTCAGAGTTAGCCATCTGCATTCGTGATCTCTTATTTGAACATTTCAAGAAATTCCAAGTTAACGCCACCGGCGGCCTGATGGTAACGAAGGATATGTCCAAGTATACGTCTACACTGAAGGAGTGGCGACTAAAGAGGGATGTCGAAGCTAGCCTAGATATTCTAAGCGACATAGGCAGCATTTTCATTATCGGCTCAGAGGCCCTCAAGGAGAGGTCGAAGAACATCCAAACAGGGCCTATGAACAAGGGCCTTGACAAGCCGGACTTCAGGGCCTTTGTAAGCAAGAGGGATGATGCAAGCAGTCTTGGCATTCAAAGGGTGCTTGCCGGTCTATAGATTAGCTTTATGATGGATGGCGTTTGGATAGGACTGGGGCCACGGTTGGGGGTGCATGGCGCACTGGACACGAGAAAAATGATAGGTTTAACCATTTGTATAAAACACATGTTATAGTTGAGATTGAACTTCCTTTCGATCCTATTCGGAATGCCCGGTGTTGTACAGTCCTGCCATTTCTAGTTTCCCCATACGCCGATTATGATTTCCCCTGCTATGTATATTACACTCTGCCGCTGCATCCTATTCGTTGCATACTAAGTTCGACATGCTTATGGCAGGGTGAAGCCGAAACCAGCCATGCAGCTCTTATATTTGTCGATCGTGCTGGCGCAATCCTTCTGGGCATCGTTGGACTTGCTGAAGAGCATGCACTCGTCACGGATGGCTTTCTCCTCTTTGCATACACAGCATGGCTATAGAATATTAGTCCCGTTGGAGACTATGGTGGATAAGTTGAGCTTCATACCTTTGGACCGGAGGCGGGCTTGCTTTCGGACTTGAGTGGCGCTGCTACAACGGCTGCGTTGGATGCGGATGCTTTTCAACGGTCAATAATCGTACTTCCAAATGCAATTGATCAGACTTACGAAGGTGGATTGATGCTGAAGACATTGTGGCTTTCTATTTCTCAATAGTAAATGTATGTTGATGTGAGCAAGTTTTCTGGGATGGATATATGGCGGCATTGGCTCATTTGTCAGCCTGGTCTTTGGTAGCCTCGGGGTGTTTCCTCGGCGGTGGAAGAACGAATATCCCGAATTGGGCACTGTCATTAAAGTTATGTCTATCAGAGGCGGCTACCCCACCAACCAAAACTACCCCCCTTTGCAAGTCAACAGACCAACTTTTTCCACAACCTCATCACACTTTCAAGAGCGCGAGTCTTATACCTGTTTAAACTCATATCCTTCTCAATAACGTGAAAATGGCGAATGATACCAAGGTTTTCTCCCTCGAGGGCAAGGGCATCAAGTTCGACACCGCCGAAGATGTAGAACCTCACATCAAAGAGCTCCGCGAGATGGAAGACGTGGAAGAGGTGCGCCTCCAAGGCAACACCGTCGGAATCGAGGCAGCCGCCGCTTTCGCCGATGTCCTTCGAACCAAGAAGACGCTCCAAGTAAGTACTTGCCTTACCCTCATTCCGCCACCAGACCAGACCCCTAACAGAACCCCACCAGGTCGCCAACCTCGCCGACATCTTCACTGGCCGCCTCCTCTCTGAAATTCCCACCGCGCTCTCCTCCCTCTTGACCTCCCTCCTCGAGCTTCCCAACCTACACACCGTGAACCTAAACGACAACGCCTTCGGCCTGAACATGCAAGCGCCCCTCGTCGCCTTCCTCTCCTCGCACACCCCCCTTCGCCACCTCTACCTCAACAACAACGGTCTCGGCCCACACGCTGGAATCATGGTTGCTGATGCGCTGTCTGAACTGCACGCTAAGAAAGCTGCTGCGCGCGCAGCAGGCACCGATGTCCCAGACCTCGAGACTGTGATCTGTGGCCGCAACAGGCTCGAGAGCGGGTCCATGCTTGCTTGGGCCAAGGCGTTTAGCCTGCACACGGGCGTGCGTGAGGTGAAGATGGTGCAGAATGGTATTAGGACTGAGGGGACTGTTCACTTGATTTCCGACGGTCTACGTCACGCAAAGGGCCTGCGCGTGCTTGATCTCCAGGATAACCTATTTACGATTCTGGGAGCCAGGGCTCTGGCGAAGGCTGTGACGGGATGGGAGGATATTGAGGAGATTGGAGCGAGTGATACGCTTTGGGGCGCTAGGGGAGGCGTTGTGTTGGCGACTGCGTTGGCGGGAGGGAAGAATAAGAAGTTGCATACGCTGAGGATGCAGTATAATGATATTAATGCGAAGGGGCTGAAGGCGTTAACTGAAACGATTAAGTTGGCGCTGCCAGCGATGAAGAGGGTGGAGCTGAACGGAAACAAGTTCTCCGAGGATGATTTGTCGCTGCTAGAGCTGCGAGAGCTGTTGGAGGAGAGAAAGGAGAAGTTTGCGGGGGATGTGGTGATTGAGGATGATTGGGGAATTGATGAGTTGGATGAGCTTGATAGTGATGAGGAGGAGGAGGAAGAAGAAGAGGAAGAGGAGGAGGAGGCTGAGGAGAGGAGGGAGAAGCTGATCGAGGAGCAAGAGGAGGCCCAGGAAGAGCCAGTGATCCAGAAGAAGGATAAGGAGGTTGATGAGTTGGCCGAGGCGTTGGCTAAGAAGGTTGAGATCTAGACAAGCATTAGAGGATAAGAAGTAGATATTGGCATGAGATGAAGGGTGCTGTGGCGTTGTAAATGTTGGTGTTGGTTTGGCCAGAAGATGGGGCCTTGCGTTTAGCGTAGACGAAATGCATATACCATAATTCAACAGACACGGCTACACCTGTGTTGGAGCTACTAATCTTAAAGAAGATGCTCTGAGTGGGTGACATAATGTAAACAGTTCGCTATTCTACCAGTTGAGGAAGAATACAACTGATAAATAAAAGTAAATATGTGGCGGAGAATATCATTATATACAAATCACTAATGTAATATATAGCTACCCTAACTATTCTCTATTCCAACCCCCTATACCTGCGCAAAAGCAACCTCTGCCGGGATCCTAAAGCTAGCGCAAAACATCCTCTTCAACGGCGCCACATCCCTCACATCATGCACTCTCACCTTCCCCTCCGCCACCTCCCCCACTGCCTCCTTTCTCTTCCTCGGATCACCCTCCACCTTCTCCACCTCACCCTCAAACTCCATCCCCACCCCGAGCATCTTACTGACGATCCCCGAAATCTCAATCCCCTCCCTCACATTATCGTCCGACTTCGTCGAGAAGCAATGGACATGCACCATCGGCAGCTTCGTTGCCGTGTGAGGTGCAAAGAGCTCTTCGTGGCCGGCGTATAGGCCGCGAAAGGCAGGAAGGAAGGTCAGGGCTGTAGCGGGGAGGTTCATAACGAAGTGGGAGATTGTTTGCGGGATCTCGATGACGGTTGGAGGGATAGGTTCAGGGCGGACTTTCTGGGACCGTGACATGCGCGGCTGTTTGGATGGGACGGAGACTTTGTTCTCTCCAGCCCTGGAGAGCGCGAGGAGGTCCTGCGCGCACTGGTGGATGAATTTGTGGCCATCAGTGTTGAAGGCGCGGATGTAGGGTTCGACTTTGTTTAATTTTGTCGCATCGCGCAAGGCAGCGATACTGGCGGGGTTAAGGTCGTTTGCCCAAACAAAGACACCTTTCTTCGCAGCAGGGAGGGCGAATGGGCCAACACCGGCCATGACGTCGCAGACGACTGAGCCAGGGGCAAAGAGGGCGACGAGGCGGCGGTGCTCGGTGTTAAGACGGCTGTTCCAGTAGACTTGCGAGTAGTCGAAGCGGAAGGTGCAGTCCTCTTCACGGATCTCGACGTTGAGGTCGTCGACGCCGGCGAGGAGCTCGTAGCTGAAGGTGCGGAATTCGGATTTCTCACCGACATCGTCGACTTTGTTGATTACGGTGCGGATGGTGGGGTTTTTGTCCATGAGGACTTCGGCGATGAGGTGCTTGTAGGGGAGGTAGGCTTCGCGGATGTTCAAGTGGGCTGTGGGGTTGTTAGTATTTAGTCTTGTAGATAAAGGGGGTAAGGAAACGTACCGACGTGTCCGACTATGCTGAAGCCGACTGGAATCTCTTCTTGTGAGTCTTCTGGTAAGATAGACTTCATTATATCAACTGTCTCACTATCAGTAGGTTGCGCCTGCTTCCCCGCTCCAACTCACGTACGGTAATTCCAATAATTATAATCCAACGTCAACTCATACGGCATAACACTCATCTCCTTCGCCTCAACAGCCTGCTTCAAAATCGCACTCCATGTCGTAGGATCCTCAGGCTTAACCTCCGGCTTAAGGAGCAAGCACTTCCCTCCCTTCGCCGCAAGCGCTGGATCCGGGTCCTCTCTAACCGCCGAAACCCTATCCACCCTCAACAACTCCTTGCTCTTGTCCAACTTCCCCCTCGACGGCGATATGAGTTTATGATCTGCTATCCGCGCCGCAGCAATGGGGAATGTCCGCGAGAAGAGGCTCCGATCCAGGATAGCGGTCGCGGATCGGACGATGGGGGGGCGGAACATGTCGTTTGCGCTGCCACTTTCGATTGACTGCATCCCATGTTAGCCTAGGTCCCATTAACTCCCTTGAAATGGCTTACCATTGTATTTATGAGGAATAGATGTTCACGGCGCTGCGACAGCGCATCCCGATAAATTTGGCCTTGCGTTGGCGAGGCTGACGCGCTAGTCGCGAGGCTGTGGAAATATTTCTTCAGCCTTGAGTTGGAGGCTACGACTGGGACAAGGGGTGAAACGTTGACGTATCACTTTTTGACAGGACTTGGGGACGATGGTTGCCTGTGCATTGCCGCTGCACCGTGGGGTAACTGTGTGCTAGAGACGCGGATTCAAGCATGTACGGTTAGCATATCCGTGAGAGACACGAGTATGGCGTCAACCTGCATCAGTTACTATTTACGGTGCTGTATCTTACAGTTACCGTGAACCATTCATCTCATCAAGATGATCACACATGTTCCAAATCGCCAACAGTCACTTGTGAAACCGGATATGAGCAATTCCAGTTAATTGATTTGTGAAACGAGAATCTGCCTCATCCCACCAACGGGCTGCTCATGTGGCGGCTACTCCTTACATGGCCCAGCACAATAACTATGATACATGAAGGCCTCCTTCAGCCACCCAACAAACAGAAAACAAACAAAGTTTTAAATATATACATGAAGAGGTAAGTTTTTGCGCCACCATGCATGGAACAGCCCATCTAAAACTCCCAAACCAAACACACCCAAAATGAAGGGCGGGTCCACATGCGCCGCATCGTGCAGGCGATGGGACATGGACGCGAAGTGAGTCAATAGTAAAGTGAAACAGCGGAAGGAAGATAAAATTGCATCTTTAATGCCCGGCGCGTGAGAACGCGTTCCCCTTTGATCATCTCATTTGAGGCATGCTCATTAATGTTCCAGCCAGATTATGGATTATATGGTACAAGAAGGTAGGCGTTATTGACGTGGTATATTTTGCGAACAAGGCGTGGGTATCATGACCCGTCGAGGGCCGATAATGCGAGAACATATAACAAAAGTGTCGCCTCGGAGAGAAAGGAGTGTCGGTTGCGTATATAGTTTTGTGCAAGGCTCCCCGAGACTAGCTCATCACAGCCTTACTTTGTGCCCCGTCAACTTGAACCAGATAACGGCAACAATCTCCTCCTTGAACAGCTCCCACGGGTTGCGGTTCAGCAGGTTGCTGAGTTCTCGGTAATTATACATCTCTCCCCAGCAATCGCGTCCCCACTCGCAGCCTGCCATGTTGACAAGGAAGTCGCGGCCTTTACGGTCGTAGTGAATTTGAGGATCGTTTCCATTGCTGTTGCAGGCGTCAGGCGGGAAGGAGTTTGCTTTGCGCTGTTCGATGAAAGCCGTGTGCGGCCTGATCCATGGTTGAGCAGCGTACATGAACTCCAAGGCATCCTGTTCCTTGTGTTCCCATTCCATGTGCTTCTGCTCGTAGGCCACAGGGTCCCACCAGACGTCAAGCAGGCGGTCAGTCCATGGGCTGCGCTTGATGAAGAAGGAGCCGAGGTTGAAGCCACTGCAATCTTGTGGCACTATCAAGTTGATAGATTTCGCCTTCCCGTCGCCCACAGGAGACAATGACTTCTCATCCAGGTATTTATCGGTGAAAGGGTGGGTGATGTTGAGTGGGTTGTAGTGGTTAATATCTCGGTAAGTGTTGGCCGCGAGGTTATTGAAGATGTGGGACTGGAGGGAGTAGGATGGCTCCATGATAAAGGTGTTTAGGTCCAGCCACCAGAACCTACATCTGTCAGTAAATCAACGTCGCGTAATATCTGAACATCACTCACCATTCGGCATCAGGATACTTTGTCAAGCAATTCCTGATAGTGTCCACCTTCTCCCAGCTCTCGCGCCATTCATGTGCGTATCGTTTCTTCGTGCTCATATCCACAATCTCCAGGTCGTAACCCCATCTCGCCGCGTATCTCCGCTTATTTCGTACGCTGTCTCGCTCAATCGCCCATTCGCGGGGTCCCTTCCATTCCATCACTCCTCCTCCTTGGTTTGCCGCCAGTATAATGACAAACTTCTTACCACCTCCTAGTAAAGGCGCTCTACGCCAGTAGTAATGCAACGCTGTGTAATAGTCAGTACTCGCCAGCTCCGCTAGTTTCGTAGTAACCTACGAGTAGTGTAAAAAAGAATCGTTGCGAAGATCAGTCCAAACACGATCAAAAAGCGAAGTCTGAACTTCTGAAATGTGTTTATGGAGAAGTTTGCCAATCGGCCAATTTTGGTGTTTCTGCTCGGCATCCACCGGCCACGGCCCAGCTTCTCCTTCTCAGCGTACTTCGAATCGTCCGGAGTGATCACAAACTTGGGCAGGCTGCTTGAAATGTTGCGCATGTGTCTGCTGAAGAAACCATTGTTCTGTGTCGAGAAAGAGGGATAGCCTCCATTGACCTTTGAGCTCTTTTTCCTTGCGCCATCCCACGTCACGTTGTTACTGCTCGCATTCGCCCCCCGCAATCCATTAGCAGGGCTTGCCCGCCCGCTTGTCTCAACATAATTTGTCGTGAGCCCCGGACTGGACCACCCACCGTCCTCATTGGGAGACGGCGACCGTGAGAGCGACATCGAGGGATTGGGTGTGCCTGCTCGTACCTGTTAGCGACAGCTTCTGTAAAAATTGTTTGCTGTCAGCTGGGAGGGAGTTGACATGCCTGGAATGGGAGAGAGTGATGAGCCTCCGCGCCCAAGGTCGTTCGCGTCCTGGACGTTGAGGGTCTGTGGAATTTGAGGAGCGCCACCAGTAGCAGCTGATGATCTCCGTCGTCGATGTGAGAAAGATGAAACTTGCGACGAAGACGACGTCGAAACGGGGGTGGAGGTAGCCAGAGCGAAGGCTGAGAGATTCACCAGAGGGTCGGGACCGTCTGGTGGTTTGTCGCTGTGGCTGATGGGACTGGATGTGGTGCTCGCTGGAGGAACACAAAAGATAAGCGACTACGTACGCCTTGTCCGTCCTCGGGGTACGTCCTGGGGGAGGGGGGTAGCAGCAGCAGGGGTGTGGAATTGTAGTAATAGTCGGCAGAAGGAGTTTCGTCGAAGTACAGTACAGTACGGTTGGCGCGGCAGTGTGCAACAGTGATGTCTCTCCTCCTTGTGGTCGGATTCAGTGAGATAAAGAGATAAAGAGATAAAGAGATAGAGAGAAGTTGAAAGCGGAGGGAGGGAGAGAAAGGGTCCTCAAGGCTGTATATCTCCTTTTACGCTGTTTTCCCTCTTTAGATACTTTTTCCTGTACGAGGAGGGAGTAACTGTAGAGTAATCGTCGCAAGGGGTTAGAGTGACAGCTGAGTGGCCAGATGTCGACGGTGGGATATTTGGTGATTAGTTCTGTGGCTTTCGTATCCGACCGCTTTTTGCTAGGCTGAATTTTCTCCAATACGGTCGTTGGACCAGTGGATGTTGTATTGGTTGTAGTAGGGCGTATTACTATACTACTATACTACTAGCATCTTAGTAGCAGTAGTAACTCAGGTTAGTATGGATGTTGCGATCAGCCCGCAGCTAGAGGTACATTGGTGTAATAAGAGTACATCCAATGGTTGTAATGCTCCTCACCCCTCAACAAGCTTATCGGCAGAGCAACACGAGGGTCTGAAATTGCAAATATAAAGTAGAATATAGCGTAATGTGGTTGTGTTGGAGGTCACTTTACTTATATGTCATGGGTAATGGATGATTAAGACCAGACCAGGCTGCTGCTCATTTCAATTACAGACAGCAAAGGGGGAGAAAAAAAAGAAGATGGCAAAGAAGACAATAACACAGTTGAAATGGAGAGTAGACAAGAGATACTCTATAAGGATTCACAGTACCCGCTTTCAACATTAGCAGCTCCTTTTCTAAAGACACAACGAGATTACTTTTTAGTTTTTGTGGTGTCGATTGGCAAAAAAAAAGTCGCCAAAAGTCCTAATCTAGGCTTACATGGTTGTTTTCGCCGAGAGCGGCATTTTAGTGGTAGACCAGGGGGGAACAACAGCCCAAATACTAGTACAGTATTACGGTAAGCGGATAAAATGCCATCCCCTATTTCCACACAAATACCGCCCATGGATTGACCGCCGCATTCTTTTCCCAGACCAAAGGCTGTTTTGTGGACACAGCTGCTCTTATTTGGGTACTTGGCGCTGTCCAGGCCGTGCTTGGTATATCGATCGTCATTTCGTCTCCATGCATGGATCCTACAAGCTGAAGCGCCACAAGTAGCCTCCTCTAATTTCGAGAAAATCTTGCCTCTTTTGGTGTCTATGATGAATGAGGAATACTACTAGGCAAAACAAATATCTGATGTCCGAACTGTGCGGATTAGCATTGTAGTGCTGTTCTGTAGCCAGCGGACACGTCTTCTTCCTCTGTGCTGGTCGTTGATACAGCCAGCTGGCCAAGTATGACAACGGAGATGGTAGTGAAACGTTTCCAGGATAGTCATGTGACTAGTGCCTTTAGGTAAGACCAACCTGAGTCTTGGGTTCGACCGGCAGTAGATACTTGCCCCATGAGTACGACCATGTCTTGGTAGGCTTGGTGAACTCGGTGCGACGGAAACGGGAGGGAGAGCAACATGGCAAAGCGGCAAAGGGCTCGGCGAAGGGATAACTCCGTCGTTCCTTTCCCTTTCCGCCGCCCCACGCTTCCACGTGCACACGTAGTATTCAAAGTAAAGTGGCGGCGCTTATTGTATCGTGCAGTACTGTAGTACTACACGGAATCGTGACCTGGCAATGACAGGCAGTACTGGAGTAACATCACTAATATCAATCTCAATAATTGTGAGCCGTGTCGTCACGTGAGAAGAACACTCTCGTAGCTGACCAAATATGGTCGTGAACATATCTTGAATAGCTTCGGGCCTCTATTTCTGGTTCCTCGAATCCTCCTTCGTTATGGTCTGGCCACTCTATTCTCAATAATGGGTATGATGAGCATGAAGAGCTCGTGGCCAATCATGTACTTCCGTTGTCCTGTCATGCAGAATCAACACCAGGCATGGGCTAAATGTTTGGGCGGCTAAGCGCCAACCATTGGTCGCTCCAACCCCCCTTTAAGCCCCATACAGATGGCCGGCGCGTATATCGACCTCACCTCCTACAATCAGCGTCAAAGACACGGCCTGACTGATGGCCTGATGGCCACTGAGTACGCAGCGATTGTCGCTGTGTGCTATGGATAGAATAAGTATGGATCAGGTGGGACAGGTTCCTGCATTCCCTCCTCTCATACCTAGCTAGAAGCGTAGACGCGTCCGAGGTATTTCAAAACCGTGACTCCGAACGCCATCGCTTGCTCTTTCATCTCTCTCCTCTTCAAACTTCATCCTGGCCTTTATTGCGTGGCCTTGTTACGAGTGTGCTCTTTCTTTTCTTTCCTTGTTTTTGTGCCTGTGCTGCCTCTTCTCGCCTGATCATGGCAAATCTCAACAAACAATAGCTTGCGACAATAGGAACTCCCCAATACCTTTCGTTTATTCAATAGCCTTTGTTCTTCGGCACGTCTGCCATCTGCCTCGAGACCCCACTCTTTTTTTAAATATATTCTCGATACTTCAGTCTTCGTTTCAGTCAGGCTCAGACAGTCAGTTAAAGCATCACTCATACGATCGATTCACATACATTCACTGCCATAACAACAAACACCACCAACAAAATCTATTTCCCTTATTCCACTGAAGCCTTGACTTGCTCCAATAATATCTTCGCTAGCTACTCAAACCTCAACCCGTCATTCAAACGATCATATACCTGGGAACCAAGGCCAATATGTCCGACACTGGTCGATTACAAGTAGTACAGCCGAAGCTTGGTGCCAACTCACATGGAGACAGACAAAGCAACCCATTTGATACTGCCTTTGATGAGCTGGACTGGGATGAAGAATCTCTTGACGAGAATGGCCGTGACCCCAATTTTCCAGACGACAAACCCGATGTCTCTCGTATGACACAATGGCCGACATTTTCTAACATAGGTGTCCCGCCACCAATGCCACACAAGCCTCAAATGAAGACCCGAAAATCGGTGAAGCGTTCTTCGGTAGTCAAGCCCACGAGGGAAAAGTCAAAGCAGCGCCAAAAGAAACAGAACGAAAGAGCTGGTATCAAGCTCAACACGAACGTCGCACGCCATCGACCACTCGCTCCAGTAGTTTCACAACCAAAACAGAATGCGGCTGGACCGTTACCTGCTGCTAAATCTACTCGGTTTGTGGATCTAGCTGCCCTTCAATCTCTTGAGAGCCGAGCACCTCCAAATAATGGAGGTTTTTGGAAGAATCTTCTTGGCAACTCATCAAATCCTCCAGCAGCGCCCCAACAAGCTTCGAACCAGCAGGGCAGTTTCAGCGAGGTAGCCGCAGCAAAGGTTGACCCGATTCCTGGATTTGCCAATCGTAGGGCGAAAGACTTGAAGCCCCCATCTCTAACTATGGAAGAAGATCTATCCCCGAATGACAGGCCTATTGTTATTGGAATATCAATACCTTCAGCCACCATGCAACAACATATCACAAGCCCACAGACAGCTGGCTCGGAAACCTCGAACATTCTAAATTGCTACGGGTCACAAACACCAAGAGAGAATGCTCCGGAAACACCAGTTATTGTCATAACGCCAGCTGAAGTGTCATACTGGTCACCAATTAGTGCAAACACGGTGACGCCACAGTCGAGGAGAATTGCATCAAGTGTGTACTCACGGCCCATCAGTTATCCTCATACCCCAAACCCGCAAGAGGAAATCCCGCCCATGCCTCAAATATCGCAATCTATCCTAAAGAGCCAGAAATTTGGAAGGGAATCAGTTGGTACGATTTTTGCAGAAGACGAAGATGACGAGGAGATTCTCTCTGCGCGACCCAAGAAGCTCAGAATAGGAACGGGCGCCATTTTGGAAGAGGACCAGCAACAGATATTGACAAGGAAAAATCGCTCCGGGTCTGATGGCAGTGACAGAAGACCCAGGAGCATGCTTTCACCAAATGACCGTAGGACATCGACTGGCTGGTGGAATACCATTCTCTCACCATTTCTGACTCGATCCAATACGGTAAACTTCCCACAGACCGCGAGACAAGGAGAAAGCCCTCCAGTTCCGGATATTGCCTCGCCTGACACGAAATCTGGCAACGGTGATTTCCGCTTTTGGGAGAAGGCTCTTTCACCAAAGTCACCTTTGTCTTCAACAACGATTGCGTCCGACGACTGGTGGGATAATCGAAATACTATGGATGGAACTCCCAAATGGGATGGAACAGATTCAAAGTTCAAAGATGGAATTTACACCTATAAAGCAGAAGAATCATACGGGACGCTTCCATTGGCTCTCTCACGAAGCACTCGAGCTGCAGCAACTGCGAATCGTCAGCAGCAAAGCCCGGATGCAGACCCCAACACTCGAACGCGCGAGCTTCAAAGAGACCAGTCCTTAGCAGTACGATCAGACCGCAGCTCAATTCTCAGCCCTGCCGACAGAGAGGCTCCATTCATGCTTGATGACCCATCAGTAACATCTGTAAATCGTTCACCTACATTCACAAGCACTGGCAACCAACAAAGTCCTCCCCAAGCCTCAAGCACCGCGCCATCAGCTATGAACTCCACATCTGCAACAACGGAGGCCCAAACCCGCGGACCATCCGACAATGCACCAAAGGTCGTTACTCCTGCTGCTCCTCCGCCATACTCTCCACCACGGCCAGGATTTCCTAAGTATGGAGCCGTTTACCCACCTGGCCATACTTCCTCTGCCCAACAGCCTCAGTCTCAGCAGCCTCAGTCTCCAGGACCACTATCCCCTGGTCTGCAACAAGCAATGTCATCAACCGGTGCTATTGCACTAACGGATGTCCCATTGACCCCCGCAACACGACGAGTCATCAACCTCAACTCAGGATATCCGACCTTGCCACGGCCAGTAGCCAGCCGACCGGTAAATCCAGTGGATATTGAGATAGCGTCAGAAAAGGCACGTAAAATTGATGCAAAGCGTCGGAGGCACGAGAAAGAGGATGTTATAGCCCATAAAGCAGGGGGGCTTTGGCGCGGGCGAGGGTGCATTTCCAACAGAGGCTGTTATGGGAGAACTGGGCCCGAGGGCCGAAAGCGAAGGAGATGCTGGCTAGGTGTGATTGCTGCGATTATCGCGCTGGCAATATTAATCGTCACTCTTGTGACTCAGCTGCACAAATCCACCACAAGTGTTGAGGTACCGTCGCAGTGGGTAAACCTGACGGTGTTCCCGCCGATGTACACTGGTGTTTCACTGGTATCATCCACAGCAAACAATGTGGCAAACACAGGCTGCGTATACCCTAAGACTGTCTGGAGTTGTGCTCTTCCGAAAGAACTTCAAGCTTCGGCTGCCCCGAACAAGCCAGACCAGCCAAAACTGAAACTTCTTATCCAGTGGGATAACAGCAGCACTGCAAATGCGACCTGGGGCGGCCCAACCGGGAATACAGCAAGTCGAAGATCTGCTGGCAATGCAGTCAATGCTAGCCAGTTCATGAAGCGTCTGGCGCTGAAGGCTAGGCAAGCAGTCACATTCTCACCCTCACCTGCAGCGCCTAGCACTGCAGAGCAAGCTTTCTTGGGCAATACCACCGATGGCATTGTATCTGACAACAAGGCTGGAGAACGAACACCATTCTACATGACCTTCCTAGATCCCCAAGCAGCCGCTCAAGCTTCGACCAAGCTGTCAACAAGACAGGAAACCACAAACGGGACCAGCGGGTCCCTCGACTTTAGCAAATCGATCCCAGCCCCAGAGCTGAACGCCGATGGCACTGCTGCACCCGCAAATCTTCTTCCAACGCCTGAGCAGCAGCCTCTCCAACTCTTCGACCGCGGGCTTCCCACGGAACACTACGGATTCTACACATACTTCAACCGCTCCATCTTCCTCAAGTCGACCGCCCTACTGAATGAAACGAACCTGGGTGATGGCGAAGTACCGGCTGATCTCAATGGCGGCTGCGCAGAATCCGAAGCACGCTTCCGATGCACCTGGTCACAAACCCGTTTCCTGGTACAGATGTGGACGAGAAAGAACACCACCGCTGCACTGATCAATTCCACGACTGCATCCAGTAGCAGCGGAACCGTCACCACTACGATCCTAGGGGAAAATTCAGAGTTGCCATACCCAATCACCATCACCACTGATAGACACGGAGGCAATCCGGAGACGAAGGGGGTGTATTGTTATGAGATTAATGAGCGCGAGAAGGTCATCGCGGGGAGTGGGAAGGTTAGGCTTGAGTTCAGGGCTTTTGGGGGGACGTTGGTGAACAAAGCGCCAAGTGCGTTTGATAGTACGAGTAGTGATCCCAATTTGGGGGGATTTGATGGGGGGAATTCGGGGTGTAGTTGTAAGTGGTCGAATTGGAATCCCGTTAACTGAGAACGGTGTTGCGGGAAGGGGGGGCCCGGGGGGGGAAGGGAAATATATGAAAAACATGACACGGGAAATGGGAGAATGAACGGGGATGGGTCCGGGGGCGTTACATTTGGAGCATTACACGGAGCATAGCATATTAGATGGTTAGATACCTATGTACGAAAAAAATCACATCATATTTGAATATCCATTATTGAATTTGTTTCTGAATCACTGCTTTGAGATTCGTTCCATAAGTTCCTCCACAATTCTGTTACCCATTTTCAACACGACAATCTAGTATGTCGGTAGGTCGTCCATCTGCACGCAAGCCACCCGGCCAGTGTGGAAACGCCAACACCTCCCATGCAATAAACTCCAGTATTACTCCGCCCCCGCCCCCTATCGCTCCTATCGCCTTCCTCCTCATCTTAGCCTCCGCCATTCATTCATTCCTGTAGACCCTCCCTTCCCTCACACCCGAAGATAGAACGGCACATCTATCCATCATACCCTCTGTGCTTATTAATCTCATTCAACAGCTCCTGCAAATCATCATCGCTGATCTTGTCCGCCAAGCTAGGAACCAGCGTCTTCGCCTCCTCCGCTAGCTCACAACACAAGCTGCCCAGCTGTGCGCGCTCAAACTTGGCAAGTTCGGGGTGAGCGGACAGAAGGCGCTCGACGGCTTCGACGTTCTCTTTGCGTTTGAAGCGGGCGAAGTGGTCGAGGTATTCGAGGGTCTTGTTGAGCATCCTATATTTCTACGATTAGCTCTCTCATTACCTGTAGCTGTTTACTGCTCTCTCTTTGTGTAGTTTTGGTCTGGAAGAGGAGGGAGGCGCACTCGCTATCATTGACACGCTTGGAATCCTTGTCCATCTTGCGCTTCGCCACGAGGGCATTGATGACCAGTGCGGCCTCAGAATGTGTCAGCGCGTCCACATCCTGGAACTCGCCGAGCTTGAGCTCTGCGCCGGCTTCTTCGTCACCCTGGGGAGGGGCGCGCTTGCGCATCGTTTGCGCCGCGTTGGTGGACATGGTGGGCGGGGTGGAGGGGTTCGTTTGGTTGGGGTGGATTGAGGGGTTGTGTTGGGGGTCAGGTGAATAGTTTTTCCGTAGGTAGTTTGTTGGAAGTGCTAAAGAGGGAGGGAGAGGAGTGAGCTTAAGAAGGCGTGGAGGGGAGGTGGGAGGCGTGCGGTAGATGTAGGCGGGCGCTTGTTTCTTTATCTCGTCGTGGTGAGGCTGCTAGAATTAATCCCTGTAAACGGGATCCGAAATCTGGGGTAGACGCGGTGGGTGGTCCCTCTATCGCCAAACGACGAGTAGCTCCCACGCCATGCGCCGATTGACTAGGAGCACTCTATGAATACACGAACTTGACGACAACCTAATGATCGGATATTATATGTGTTGGAATAGCTCGTAATAGCTATTGCGGGAGTTGAATTGTACGTTGGGAGCGTGAGCGGACCGCAGGAGTCGGTCAAGCCGCTGCTATGTAGGAGACCCCACCCCCTCTTGGACAGCGCAGGATATCGTGGGCGTGCAATACTTACGAATTATATAGGGTCGTCTTTGCGCTTTTTATTGTCAATAAGGCTGGCAGTCTGATCTACCAGCGTGATTTCGCGGAAGGGCTGCAGAAGCTCAGCACAAACGAATACATTATCCTCGCTGGCACATTCCACAGGTACGCCTCGTCTTCCCCCTAACAACAATGTTGCTCTCTGCCGATTCCTGGTATAAATGCAGTATATATTCCAGAAAACTAATACCTAATACCCGCGCAGTGTCCACGCCCTCACAACCCGCCTACATCCCTTACAACACAACGCCCCCCGCGGCTCATTACTCGACCGTCCAGAGCCGCCTTCGGGTATCGAAGTCCTTGAGACGGAAAACTTCCGGCTACAGTGCTTTGAGACGTTGACAGGGACCAAGTTTCTGATATTCACAGAGCCGACGCAGCAGAATGTGGATTCGATACTAAAGAAGATCTATGAATTGTACGCGGACTACGTGATGAAGAACCCGTTTTACCAAGTCGATAACCCGGTTAGGTGCGAGGTGTTTGATCGCAAGCTCGTAGGATATGTGAGGCCGCTGAATCACAAGTAGGGGGATGGCAGAGTGGGAAAAGGGGTGATGACGGGGGTGCTTGGCGTTGAGGCTGGATCATAAGGGATTACAAAGTAGAACGACGATACTATTATAGACTAGGGTAACGGTAAATGTGGAATAGCAACACGATTGGGAACTGTAAGGAATTAATCCGTAGAAGTGATCAGAGCGCCTGGCCATCCCCGATTCATTTGATATCAGTTCTAAAGTACATGCCGAACGCCACCTGCAATGCCCATAAAATACCGGTCTACTCTAAGCAGTGTCCATCTTATCTGGGTCATCATCCTTCTTATCGTCCTTCTTATCCCCCGACCCGGACGCCTCGCCGTTATTGTCCAGCAAAGGCTTCGACTCCTCGTTCTCTTCTGATATCCCGGGCATCGCCTCGTTCTTCTTCGCCTCCGCCTCCCTCTGGCGCTTTTGCCTCGCCTCGTCCTCCTCCATACTCATGCGCAGTGCGAGCGCGAGCTCGGGGTCTGCAGATGGGTCGAAGCCGAATTCGAACCCTCCAGCGCCAGCTCCGCCTTCGCCCCCCGCTCCACCAGCGCCCGATCCGTCGCCATTGAGAATGGGGGAGGCAATGAGCTGGTCGCTAAGAAGTCCTGGTCCAGGTGGAATGATGGTCAGGTGCGATCCCTCTCCGCTCTTGACGTTCTCGTTGAAGGCCTGGAGCTTCTTGGTCACGTCATCATCGATGTCACCGAACGCAATGAAGTCGATCGACACGGCATGCTTCTTCATCTTCTTGGCCAGCTTGACGAGGCTCTTCTCATCTTCTGCGATGGGGGAGCAGGTGAATACGATTATGCGCATGCGTTGTGTGTTGTTCTGGCGATGCTTGAGTGCAAGCTAGGACAAGTTAGATCGCGACGCTGCACATGGATGTGAGAGGGGCAGAACTTACGCCTGCTATTTGAAGGCCAGTTGCCAAATGTGATGTTCCCGAGATCTTGCTCTTTGTCCTGTGAAGTCCTTCCAAGATCTTTCCGTGGTCTGTCGTCAAAGTCACCAGAACTTCTGGACCCTTGCCACCCATGCTCATCAACCCAACCGATGACTCCGGGTTGCCTTGTGTGACAGCTGAAAATACCATAGAAACGGCATCGGCTTGTGCTTCGAATCGTGTGGGCGTATAATCACCATTTCGACTGCTCTCACTGTTGTCCACCACCACCATCACTGCTTCGAGAACCATTCTGGCGGTTTGTTCCAGGCGAAAGTGAGCCGAGCAGTATCAGGAATTTGGAAAGTAGTATATTAATGTAATATAGCTTGCTGATATTATCTCGCGGTTGTGTTATTGGAGAGAGCTTGGGTTGTTGGGGTTGTGAATGGAGCTGTTCGATGTTGCGGCTCCAGGCAAGGCGGACAACCCTTGTAGCTTACGAACTCGCTTGTGCCTTCCGTCCCCCATCACGATTACAAGCTCTGGGGTTTGTTTACCTCACGAATCTCCACCACTTCTGTATCAGGACCCCAATAACTCACCAATCCATAATTGTTTACAAATCCCGAGTAAATTCACGCGCCTCTTTGCTCGAATATTTTTCTGACTGGGTTTGATTTAATTTTGATAAATACCAAAAGATGGCACCTACGCGCCAGCGAAAGCACGGAAAGTCAACAGAGTCGGAGTCTTCAGTTGACGCAATGGACTTCCCAGCTCCTCCCCAGACCGTACCAACAAAATCCAGCACGCCAACGAGGACACCCATAAGACGGAGCCCTACTAAGAAGGTCCCAAGAGGACTCACTGCAAACCAGAAGCAAGCGCTGCTTGACAACCTTCAACTCGAGAGTAAGTTGATGTCGCGGATTATGAACACCTTTGCTCCCAGGCTTTGCTGACGGATTCCCATAGTCACTGAGCGTGCCAGAAAGCTTAGGGCTCAGTATATGCTTCAGGCGCAAGGTCTTCGCACCAGAATCGAGATCAGAGTGAACCGCATCCCCACAGGACTCCGTAAGGCGAAAATGGGCGACCTGCTTCAGAAATACAACGAAGCGAAGAGTAACTCTTCAAATGCCATTTTACCAGGGATGACGGCGCGAGGCGGAAATATAGGATCGCCATCGAGGAATCTCCTCCAAGAGAACCAGAGAAACGCCCGCAATAGCCCCTCGTCCATGCGCCAACTGAAACGCCACAGGTAAGCATACACCACACCGCCCTAAGTACCTAAGCAATTACTAACAACATCCAGCGGCGAAATGATAGACAAAGAAAACGAAGACCTCTCTAACCCCAAGAAGCGCGCTAAGGCCGCACCAGCACCCCGCGTTGCTTCTCGCACCAAACAAGCGGACCAAGTCCTTTCGCCCCGTTCTGCAAACTCCCGCAATGCGCCACAGCCACGATCCCCCATCCGACCCCCAACTAGCATGGCGCGTCCGGCATCACCAGTTAAACTGCTGCCTCCTGGTGGCGGAGCAAGCTACCTCACAAACATGGTTGAGAAGGCAAAATCAAGCCGCGCTGCAGCGGGCGCTTCGAAGACCGGGACATCCGCCGTTGGAAGGCCGAAGAAACCGGTAGCTGCTCCAGCGCCAGCTCCGAGAGCGCGTCGGGGCAGGCCAAGCAACAGCAGTGAAGCGAGCGATGCGAGCGCGAGGACTACGATTGTCAACCGGGCTCCTGCGGCGAAGAAGGAGCCGGCTAAGAGCAGGGTCATGGGGGCTCTGAAGAGTATGGGTGCCAAGAAGACGGTTGCTGAGCCTGCTACGTCGAGACCGGCGCCAGCTAGGAGGGTGCTGAGGAATAGAGGTGCTGCGTAATCGTGTTGAGTCATTAAACCTCTCGGGATTCGTCTGGAGGCTCTTCTACAATAGGATATAACGAGCATCGATTTGTTGGTTTTTGTGTGGAGTTACGGTCTAACGAAACTTACTGGAGGCATAGAGCCAAAGCTGTCAAGATGGTATTGATTCCTCACCTCCTTGAGGTAGGTTGTAGTCTACTATGGATGACGACACGAGATTGACATGACATCGATTCCTCACATTCGTGGGTTGTAGTCTGTCATCCGATGATTCTCGCACTGGTTATGCAGACATTTACTGGAGGAGGACCGGCTATTCGACGCGTAAGAGGAGGGAACATCGATGAAAAGGGATATATTGGATATTGGATATGGGATATGGGATTATACGGCTTGTGCTTTTTGACTGGGTTAGCGGCAGGCGTTTGGGACATGGAGTCAATGATTAATGGCCTCGTGGCCGGAACTCAACGGATGTGAAACAGAGTAGGGTCAACGAAAATAAAATAACTCTTGCCTCTCTAATATTTCCACTACCACCCCTTCATGCTATGCTAGCTATAAAGTGAAAGAAAATCGGACAAGAATAGTGGTAGTGAGGGAGGATGGGCGAGGGACATGGACCACAAAGCAAATCGAGAAGGTTCAGTTCTCAAGACCTACAGTACATATCTACGCCCATTTAGTACATGTCGTTCACCGCATCGCCCCCATGCAAACCCAAAAGCTTAGACCCTATACCCAGTCCATAAATTCATTTACCCCCTCTTCTATCTACCCTCCCCTTGCATCACTCCACCTACGGCCCGGGCGCCGCCCCAGCCCCCTTCTTCTTCTTATCCTCGACCAGCTCAATGTTATCCCCCGGCACCAAATCCCCATACTTCTCCAACAAAAAGTCCTCAATCTCCGTACTCACATCCCCCTGCACTACAATCTCCTCGCCCCCACTCGCTGTCTTGGTAACACTACTGCCCGTCGCGAACTTCTTCCCAAAATCCTTGCTTACTTTCTTCAGCTCTAGCCCGAAGGCTTCGAGGCCTGAGACGGCAGTCACGTATTTGCGCTTGTTACGCTCGACGCGCTTGATTATTATGCGAGAGGCGGCTAGGGCGGAGGCGTGCTTTTGTTCGGCTTGGGCCGCTTTGGCAGCTTTTTTGGCGGAGTCCTTTGTGGCGCGCTTGAGGGCATCGATGGAGAGGGTGGAGGTTGCTGCTTCGAGGGCATCTGAAGGGAAAGGGTTAGCTTCGTGACTGGGGTACGGTAGAATACGGCTCGGTGCTGGACTGAGGTGGAGAAGGCGGGGAAGGGGAGGGAGAGCAGGGAAGAGGTAGGGGATATGAAGAACGTACCAGCGGAGTAAATCCTTTCGGAAAGATCGGGATGGTTCTTTTCAAGCCATTCCTGGCATTTCTTCGTTGTCCCGCCGAACTCGCAGTACTGCCCACCACACTTGTCAGCATATCCTGCGTACTCGCTTCTCTCGGGGATATCCCGTCGCCCGCCTCATGAGCCCTGTCTCCGTCTCGGCGGTCGATGCGACGAACGGGTTTGGGGTTGGCTGGTGGGTTGGTGTACCTCAGGTGGTAGCGTGCAGACTATCCGTAATATGTTAGTTTAAGTACACCTAGCAGGGAAGGAGGAGACGTACCGCCACAATAGACAATATGTCTAGCCTGGGGCTCAAGTGGTGCTGTTTCCGTATCTGCCATCGCGGGTTGATGTGATGGCTATTGTGATGGTGGTGTAAGGTGGTTGTTGTTGTTTTCGCTATGGAGGGGTTGTGGATGGAGGGGTAGTTGTGCTCGTGTGGCGCTTGGAAGCCAGTTAGAAGGATGCTGGTGCTTGTGGTGGGGCGGGTGAGCGTGGAGGGGCGGGAACGCGGTAAACTGGCGCACTAGGAGTGTGTGGAGGCGGCGAGTCTATTTCTTGTTTAATAGTCACCCCGCGCGACAAGGACCCCGGGAAGGATGTTTAGATTGCAAACAACCGGACGCTGGTCATCCTATTCGCGATTTGAGAAGTGATGTTCATAGGCAATATAGTGGTATATTAGAATATCCCAGCGAAACATGTAGTGGAATCCTTCCGGGCAAACGAACCCTGCGATTTTCTAACTTATTGGTGGGATTTTTGAGTCTCCTTGTCAGCTTACAAGAAACGGGCTCTGAGAGTTGTTTTTATGACAAAGAATCCTGGCATTCTTATCTTTTATGGTTATAGTGCTTAATTCTCTTTAGGCATAAACTACACAGCTAGAGCGGAGTAAGCTTAATCTCCCTTGGCCGATGGGCGGGCGCGGTCTGAGCCTCCCTTTCCCTGTAGGAAGCAAACAAGGCTTCAACTCCCTATTCCCGTAGCAATCTGAAAGCAAAGTTTAAACCTCCGTCGGTGTTAGAAGTAAATATGGCCTATCCCAAAAATCTATAAATCCCCCTCCCATCCGCCCCTTTCCAAAAAGAATCATCCTCTCCATCATATCAACAACTCACACTACTCACTCTAAGCACCTAGCTCTAACGCTATCATCATGCAATTCACCACTGTCCTCTTCGGCCTGTCCGCCGTCCTCACCACCGTCCTCGCCTCCCCCGTCGACACCTCCGCCGCCTCTCCCCTCGTCGAGCGCGCCTGCGCCTACGACGATTG
Source organism: Pseudogymnoascus pannorum (assembly GCA_001630605.1). Lineage (NCBI taxonomy): Eukaryota > Fungi > Ascomycota > Leotiomycetes > Thelebolales > Thelebolaceae > Pseudogymnoascus > Pseudogymnoascus pannorum. The sequence goes on from LNAS01000053.1 coordinate 97,063, forward strand.
CGCTGCGTGCGAGGATTTCTGCTGGAACGGTTTGTCTTTCCTGCCCCATCATTCTCATACCCGGCCAAAGATAAATTCTAATATCGAACTAGATATCCCATGCCCTCCTAACAACAACTGCGGGATCAGCGAGGCGACCTGCTTCATTCTCTGCATTGAGACTGGCTGCTGTGATGCTTAAGCTGGGGATGGAAGGATAGGGCGGAGGCGAAGGTGGTGGATTAAATGGGCGCCCTTTGGCAGTTTAGCTGCAGCTATATGGAACTTGGGTTACGCCTCTGAAAATTTGTTCTGCAGTTTCATACTGAACGTGAACCGTGTCATAGACTAGTTCCTTCGCTGATCTGGCCACGGCCAACTCTCCACTCACATGCATCACCGTAGTCCAATGACACGCCCGCCTAAGAGGAGAAATGTCCATTCACCTGTTCTACAACTCTTCCAGTATCCTTAAGCTAGCAAGCAAGCAAGCTCATTACGTCCTCCCCCGCCACATTCCCCACAACCAAGCCCCCTAAGTCCCCATAAATCCTTCTCCCTCTCCCCCTGCCCTACCCCATCATATAATCCCAGTAATGCCCCATGCTCAACTACTTCTCATTACCATTCCCATTTTACCGGCCCAGTGTGGAGAAACCTTTCCCAATCCTTCCATTTCATAGTAATACACCATCCTCGACCCGTTCTAGCCGGGCCACCCAATAAACGCCATGATAACGCGCACACCGATCGTCCATTCTGCTATGTAAGAAGCTTCGAGGGGAGACTGTAAGTCTGAAACCCTGCCATTCTACGTCCCCATACCATCTACTCATTACCACCCAATATAACTCCCCGCTTCTTCAGCTGGGAACTTGCAAAGTGTAAACCTGGAGAACACCTGAGAACACCTCTCAGCCTCGACCAGGGGTATTTGCGCCCATGAAGACGCCGTCGCCGAAGCCCGTACCAGACACGGGATCCATCTGCATCTCCGGCACGCTGGCATCATACATGCCCGGAAAGTAAGGTAGATTTGGATCGGCAGCGCTGCCCATCTGGACGTACTGGTCCCAAGCGGCCTGTTGTTCGTCAGCGGCTGTTCAAACAGCGAGGTAAGGCCGGTCATAGTAACTCGGTTGAAGGAAAGGATATCAGCGAAAGAGAAATTATCAAGTCTACTTACCCAGTCCAGATTATCGGGCAAATCAGTCAAACTTGCCCCTCCACCTACACCCCAATACTGCACATCTCCCTCCGCAATACCCTCCATAGGCCCTCCAAACCCCTCACCCCACCTCGCAGGACTCGGACTCGGCGCCACAAACGCCGGTGGCGCCGCCACCCCGCCACTCGACAACATCCCCAGCGTCATGGCCGCTGAGTGCTCCGGATGCATCTCCTCATCAACCTGCACCTCGTTCTGCTGCGCCTTGAGCTTATCAACCATAATCCTCAACACCTTAGCGCCCTTATACGCCTCCATGCTATTCGCCACATCCGCCTCCCAGATCGCCAATGCGGTCTCGAGGGACGATAACATGTCAACGCGCTGCTCCGGGGTCCAGAAACCGCGAGCGCCGTTGCGACTATCGTAGTTGAGATCGAGGGAGACGATCATGGCGCCTAGGAGGAAATCATGCTTCTGCAGCGCAGTAAGACGCCACATGACCTCGCTGATTCGGCCACCGGGTTGCCCTTCACGGTGTAGCGTAGTCTGGATGCGAAGGAGCGCCATAGCGGCGTCAACAGATGCGCGGCGCGAGTATGCGTACCGTGGATTCGTGCGTGCGCGCGCAATAAATCGACGATGGAGGACGCAGATGGTTTTCTGGTGGAGGACCTCGAGGTAGAAGCGCTGGAGGATCAGCGAGGCGGGGTCTAGAGCCGAGTCTTCGACGGAGCGGAAGCGGAGGTGAGGTTCTATGCTCATGCGCGCGGAGCGGACGCGGGCATCCCACTTCATGACTGTGTCGTAGGAAGCTTGAGGGCCGGAGGTGGATTGGGTTTCCTCGATTATGGCGCCGAGAGTTAGGATTAGGCGGCCCTTGGCGATGATGGAGGACATGGGTGTCGCTTCGGTGGGGGGGCGGGACGGAGGGAGAGAGGTAGAAGTGATGCTGAATTCGTCGTCGAAGATGTTGCGCGGGAATTGGGTATCGCAGTCGCAAGACTTGACGATGTTGGGAAGGGTGAGTTGCGCGGAGAAGATGATGTCGATTTGCCGCACTAGGAGCCAAACGCGGCGCCGCATCTCGGCATCATAGGGTGAAACGCCGCTGAATTGCGAGGCGTCACGGTGATAGCCCACTAAGGGAGTTGTTAGTTTATTTTTTCGTCTGGGGAGAGAGAAAGGGAGGGGTACTTCTCATCGCCACCTGGACGAGTGTCCCAACAACAAGATACAGCCCGAAATCGACATCAAGTCTACTTTTGTACTCCGTATGCACATATAGAACAAGCGTCTCGACCGTATACACATTCGGCCTTGTATAGTCACATGCCGCCAGCGACTGGACCGTCCGTCCCCGATACTCCGCCGCCAGCTCGTTTGTCCGCCCTTTCCACTCCGGCGGCTCATCCCCAACCTTACTATAACTCTGCATCGCCAATGTCATCGTCGCATACAGCAGCCCAACCCAGGCCAAACTCTGGCTCTTCGAGTCGGCAAAGAACGCCTCGAGCCGCTCATGGAATGTCCTGTGGTGCAGGATTTGCACGAATGGATCGAGCGAGTTGAAGAAGCGCGCAACGAGCTTCTCAATCTTTGCGCGCGGAGGCAGTCCCGCGCGTATTTCTGCCTCTGTTGCGGGCGCCAGCCCTTGGAATAGGAAATCCGGGATCCAGCGCGCGGCGCTCGTTTCACTAGCTTTCTTGTACTGGTTGTCAAGCTCACGCTTGTGGTTGGTGAAGTAATTACGGACTTCCGCGATCTGAATATCATTAGTTTTACTCCATTACAATCGACCGTAGGCCGCAGGTCCTATTAGAACGCAAAGACGCAGCTCATAGGTGGAAAAGAGGACTCACATCGGATAACACAAGATGCCAATGCGAATCTCCAATATACATCGTCTTCTCTGTCTCCGCATCCACCTTCAACACTCCAAACGAATTCGCCACGGCATCCACATCACTCTCCCCTCCTTCCTCCCCACCCTCCTCCTCCTTAATCTTCTCCATTTCTCCGTCGTCCACCGCCGTACTCGTGCTCGTACTCCCGCTTCTCTCGCTCGCCACCGCTGCAACCGCTGCTGTCGGCCCTGGAGCGCTGGCGCCATTCGTCATGAGGGACAGCACCAGCCCTTCCAGGCGGTCGATTCGGTTCTGCATGTCATCTGGTGAGGAGCCGGCGGGGGTGGCTTTGCGACGCGGCCCCGGGGCAGCGTAGGCGCAACCTGCGGCGTCACCGCGACGGATACAGTTCTCGCAGGGAATGGAACGGTTGCATTTTAGTCTATTGGTGGGTATAATCAGTTTCTGCCAAAATATCGCGGGGGAGTATGTGAAAGGGGAAATTTTACAATGAGGGGTCGAATGGGGGAAATTATGAGACGAAAAAAAAAAAAAAAGAGACAGAGCAAGGAGGCAAAAAACGCACTTCTTATGCCTACACGGCGCACACGACAACGGGACTCTATTCCTCTTCCTCACCACGCGATACTGCGTATCCGGGGAATTCCCCGTGGACGACCCCGTTGAGGGGGGCGTCGGCGACATCTTCTGTTTTGTGTTTTTCTCGTCTACTCCGGCTTATAGGTAGGTATGCGCGGGAGCCTGTATCTGTGGCGCAAGACCGCTGAGTTTTGGTCGGTGTACAGCGAATGCGATTTGTCGATCTTGTTACGCGCGAAAGATGATGTTTGGTGGTGCGGGCGCAAGGCAGATGCGCTACGTCTCTCTTATCTCGTCAAACACGGAATTTAATGCGCCGTTCGTCTGTTTGATGCTTATCCTGCTTCACCTTTCAAAACTTGTCGACAGAGTAAATGGTAAAGAGAGATCTGAATAGCGACAGGTATGAGTAGAGTAGAAAGGGAGAAGGATCAAATCCTCATCCAACAACACCACCCGTCGTTAACGTTAGCTCACCACACCATCCACCTACCACTCCGTCAGATCGCTCAATCCCACAATCCCCACCACCAACGCCAGACCCCCAATGACTTAGCGTGTCCACCCTCCAGCGATATGGCTTTGTCAGCAGAAAATCCCCGCACCACACACTTACCTCAGGGCGCAGGATTGGCCAAACGCCCAATCCTGCGATGGGCTTGTTCGTGGGCTTACATGTGCAGTGTGATGACGTCCCCCCCTCTTACTTTTCCCTTCAGGTCCAACAGTGGGTTTGTGTTTAGCGTTTAGTGAGTCATCTGCCGTTTATTATAATGGGTATATTGGCTTTGGTTTTGCCTGGTTGGACGAGTAAGGGGGGGGAAACGAGAAGGATGGGCGACTTAACGCCGTGCTTATCGCCGGGGGTGCAGGCTGGAGAAATGTTACCGTCGTGGCCACGGTGTGGTGGCAGTGGTGGTTTTGGTAGGGATGGTAACGTGATTTGGACGGAAGTTATGTATCGACCGAGATGATTATTAGGAGACGAATATTAATAAGGATAAATATATAAAATACAAATATAATATATAACTGAATATCTTTTATTAGAGACGTACATGTATAGCGAATGGTACAGACAAGCGAATGGTACACTCTAACGCGTCAATGCGACTACTCTACTAAATGCTTGATTTCTCCACAATATAATATGTCCCAGAAAGATGACGAGAGGAACATTATTCTAGCTCTCCAAGCTATGAAAAATGACCCAAACTTAAGTGCTCGAGCTGCAGGGAAGATCTATACTTGCAATCATCAGAAGCTTGGTCGCCGTATGCATGATGGCATACAATCACGACGCGATATCCAAGCTAATTCACGGAAACTATCAAACCTAGAGGAGTCAGTCCTAGTTCAATACATACTCGACCTAGCTACAAAAGGATTTCCTCCTCGGTAGTTATTGAGATATTAAGTTTTGGCCCCCACTTTTGACCTAAATCTTAGTATCTCAATAACCACAAGGCTAATTGCTTTAAAATTCAAATATAGCTCTTTAAACGCTTATAAAAGGCTAAGTATATAGTTTTATAATTTATTATTAAAGGGCTGTTGAGATATTAAGTCATGAAATTCGTGATTTAAGGTGTAAAATGGATTTGCACATTCGCTTGTTTTGCACATTCGCTATACAAGTACGTTAAGCTTCTATATAAGTAAGTATAAATATTTATATTGTAATATCTTTAAATTTATACTAATATATTTAAGGTATTTTAAATAATTTATCTCCTTACTCATACTCAAACTCAAGTTACTTGAGTTGCTTATGATTTTGAGTAAAATTTTGCCAACGCCGACTTTACATAAGAACCTACAAACCATATAATAACAAAAATCATGTCCACTCCTAACGATGCCGCTGAAGCGTTCAGTAGCCTCACTATAGGTAAGTGAAATTACTATAGTCTGTATTGTAACGCAAAATAACAATCTACAGATCAACCCGAAGAGTCGTCGACTGCCGAAGCCAAAGTCCATGTAATGACATTGAAATCCATACAAGTAAATATGCTGACATTCGATACAGAGTATGCAGGTGCAGCAAGAGTTAACAACTTTGAATTGGCCCTCGTATGCCAACATTGCGACTGCCATCGCAATGGTAGAAGATTCCATCGAGAAAATGCGTGCACAGGCGGGGTTTATCGCCGTCCCCGAGCAGCCAGGTATGTATGACACATGCACATCAATAAAGATACAATCTAACATTTCATAGAAAACAGTGATCTCAGACAGCATACCAGAGCTGTGTTGATCGAGGTAATGCCCCCTCGCATTTACGTGTGGTTTATTTCTGACCTCGAGGGATAGATCGAGGCTCTTCAGTGGTCGGTCCGAAACCTGAAATCGATGCTCGATCATATGAAGAAGCGCAAGGCAATTCTATCAAACGAGATGTTGCTAGTGCAGGGGGAGTTGAATCGCATCGAGCGCAGACAGTGATGAGAATGTGGGATGGCGCGTACAACGTCGACAAAGATGGGACTGAGACGATGCGGGCTTGTAGCTACTATATGAAAATTGAAACATCGGGAAGTAATTTTCCTCCTCCATTTATGTGATTAAAAGCTGTCGACTAAAACAAGTTCTGGTAGCAAATGTGTATAAGTCTAGACCCCAATACACTAACGAGATTATAAAAATGCATCTCTGACTCTCCTGACCAAATCCATTTCAGCGTTCGCCAGTCGCTGGATCTCCGGCGCAATTCTCTCAATCTCTTTCCACATAGCATCGCGCTTCTCCCTCTCCCCTGCCAGCTCTGCTGCCAGATCCGGCTGATTGCCTGTTTCTTTTGTCCCCTTGTTTAACCTCCAGGCCTCTGCTGACATGCGGCGCATGTACTTGTCGTCTTCGGCAATGGACAGCTGGAGTGGTTGCCATTCTTTTTCTGACACCCGCTTTACACTGCTAATGGATAACCCTGCTGCTGCATGGCTAAAGCCACCGGCGTTCACTGTATGTGCCTGTAGCAATGCTGTCATGAAGACCTCGCCAAGTGCAGCACTCTTTTGATCGTATATCTGCATGATAACGTGCTGAGATAGCCGAAACTCAGTATATGGAACCTCTTCTTCCAATACAGCCATACAAATCCCCATGAGAAAATTAGAACTTCTCTGTCGAGCATGGGCGCGTAGGCGGCTCAGTGGGTGGCGGGAATATCCAACTTCGGATAGTGGTCGTATCATCTGCTGGTCTGGGTATGGAGTATTGCGTATCCTTTCCTCCAGTGCAGTTATGAACTGTCTCAACACAATAGTTCGATCTCGGCACATGGGGAGATTTTCTTCGAGACTCTTTTTTGTCGAAAGGTATTTCTTGGCGCCGTTAACTGCGTTCAATGGATTGTATACTCTATCAATAATAATTGAATAGTTGTCGTCCTCCATATATCGATATAAGCCCGTGATGACATTTGCCCATTCGTTTGGGGATGGTCCAAAGCCCCGATCGTCAACAATATAGTTGGCATAGATGGCTGGCTGGGCATCTGACATCAAGCCTCGAATCTCATTATCGATTGCTTCCTCGGTAACAATAGCACGAGGGAGTTGTCCCATAACCAAATGCCCGAGTAGGCGGATTGACATCGTGCATGTCATACTGACAAGGCTTTTGATAATTGCAGTCGGTGCTATATCGATTCTTCGGTCCATCCATTCTGTGTGCGGTAAGCCGCGCAGCTTGATAACCGCCTCTACGAGGTCAGTTCTCCCCTTTCGCGCTTCCTTAAGCAACATGTTGCTGATGATCGATACTTCAGTCGTTCCCACTACTGGCTCGATGGCCTGGGGCGCACTATACTCGCGGACGAGGTTGATGATACGGTGGTGGTTGTCTCCCGGTTCCTCTGCCACCACATCATCGACCTCGTCGTCCTTCTCGACGTACTGCACTACAACCCCCCTGCCCGGCCTTACCCAGAATTGAACCGGCTCTGGGATGCCATTAACATCCTGGGTCGCAGCATAATCTTCGTCCAGTGGATCTCCATTTGAATCCAACTCCTGCGGCAAACGCCAATTTTTTTTCCTCAGGTTCCCCTCAACCGAGTCATTGTCTGTATCTGCCGCTCTTTTCCCTAGCATAACATGCTCACGCTGGAACAAGACATGTTGGGTGGGTATGATGGATGATCATGGGCTGTTTGGTTCATAGTGTGCAACTCTCACGATGATTGAGACAACTTGGTATGTCCATAGTTTTCAGCGTGTATTCCCAGTCTGGTTATCACGATGCAATTATCATATTTGGAAGGAACCTCATATACAGGGGTGTCACGGACATTCCAGGGGTCCTCGTCTTCATAACCAGCGAGAGAACGGATACTATCGCGTTGAGCGTCACGCCGTTCCATGTGAAGAGCGTCTTGCCGTTGAAAGTGGCTAGGAGTACCGTCATGGCGATGAAGGACACGATGGAGCCTAATACCACTGAGAACTCCAGCCCCCAGGCCGTCCATCTCATCTTTTTCAGTAACGCGAACATTCTGATCGATGCCGCAATGGGGAAATCGAGGGCCCAGAGTTATTTTTAAGCATTCCAGGAATATGATTCAGCAATGATTTATCTTGGGGCCGTCCATTTATATATAACTGATGCCTCCAGTAGCACAGCCTTGCTTACCGGCGGCCACATTTGCTAGGCACTCCTCGAAAGCACTAAGGGTGCGATAACCTAGTTATAGTCATTCTCGGTGTGCCTCGTTGGACGATCTTAGCCCAGAGAAGATGTGCAATGTAATCTATTCAAATAGGGAGGAGGTTCTGAGGAGCGGGCTGAAAGATAAGCGCTATAATGCCTCAGCCTCGCCTGGACCATCGCCTAACGTCGGTTGTGGCAGGCCCTGAATTAAGCTCGGGCCGCACCGTAGCCATCATCTGTAGCGTACAAATGCCAGGATTGCTTGAGATCAGTGGAGTAGCGCAACATTGTTAGTTTATCACATCATAAACGGTATTATCGAGGTATAAAGAACAACGAATGTGGTATCATTGCGCGCGCGAATCTCTTCCTACACTCTCTCCCTATCCATCTCCAGGGTAAGAAAAATACAACCGCGGTATACCTCATCGCATGACAAAAAAGTAAAGATTTGAGCAAAAATGACCATGAGGGTATCCGTCCATCCATCCGTCCCATACAGCGAGCAATCCATAAATCAATTAACCTCTTACCCACCATCCATCGTCTCATCGTTCCAACGTATTAACCCCTTCCACCATCCAGCACCTTAGTCGCGGGGGAGTAGCTCGGAACACCATTACCGGGTGGGTAACAGTCAGTCATTCAGCCCTACGTAGACCAAGCTAAACCAACCCCCCCGTTAGCACTTTTCTCACATATGCTCAATAACATCCGCCCTAATAGCCTGAGAAAAATGCGGGTCCGCACCTCCAAAGTCGCTCTCCCCCGTTGCGCCCTCCGCAATCCTCTTCCCTCCATTCGCCGACGGGCCCTCGCCAACACTATCCGCCATCGCCATCTGACTCGCCACGTTCGCGGGGCCGGGCAGGAAGATGACCTTGCTGTTCGCGCTCTTGGCCATGGCTTGCATAGCCTCTAGGTATCTGATCTGCATCGCGGGCGCCGAGGACAGGATGTCAGCAGCCTGGCGCATGAGTTTCGCGGACTCGACTTCGGCGCGGGCGGCGATGACCTTGGATTCTCCGATACGCTTCGACTGCGCGGCCATGGACAGGGAGTCCTGGAGCTCGTTGGAGAAAATCATGTCCTTGATGAGCATACTCTCGACCTTGACACCCCAGCCGGCGGCGACGTCCTCGATGATCTCGCCGATGGATTGGGCGATCTCTTCGCGGCGCTCGATGACGTCTTGGAGGACGCGGGCGCCGACGACGTGGCGGAGGGTGGTCTGGGTGCGTTCGATGAGGGCTTGGCGGACGTTGGAGATGCCGAAGGCGGCTTTGTGGGGGGAGGTGATGTGGTAGTAGATTACGGAGGTGAGGTGGAGGGTTACGTTGTCTTTGGTCATGCAGACTTGCTTGGGGACCTCTGTGGGGGTGGGGTTAATAAGGTGGTTCTTGGTGTCCTGGTATGGGGAGGAGAGACGTACCGACTATCTGGATCTTAACATCCACTTGGATCAATCTCTCACTGAGCGGGTTGATCTTGACCAGTCCAGGGTCGACAGCGCGGTAGAAGCGACCGAACTTTGTGACGAGACCGACATTACCCTGCGACACAGGCTTGTATGGGTTAGGACAGATAATGCAGCAGGGAATGGCGCCAAAAGTGCCAATGCAGTTTCCGAGGGTGTTAACTGTTGTAAATTAGCCACCTGTTTTTTATCATCTTCTCTCTCTTCAACCACCTCCTCCCTGTCTCTCTCTCTATCGTATGACAATGGACCGGGATACGTACTCATCGACCCATACCACCCGTGCGTGCCCTGCTCGCTCTCTCCCACCAGATTCTGCGCATAACTGGGCTGCAGGTCCTCTCTCCGCGGTGGCTCGACATTGATCAGTCGGCCTTCGCGCCCTGCGCCGATGTTTGCATTTCGCTGGTAGCCTGCGCCGTTCTGGGCGAGCTTGGTGGAATCGGCTGGGGCGCCGCCGCTGAGGGGAGCTGTGGAGGAGTTGGTGTTGTTGTCAGACATGGTTGAGCTCATCAAGGGGTGTTTTGGTTGTGGGTTTAAGAAATGATGTGGAAAGTGAATTGGATGTGGAGTCGTTGATAATGTAGTTTGTGAGATGAAACGGGGGGTATATAAATCTCGTAGAAGAGATATGTGAATATGAGACGATACGTAGTGGGGGGGAACACTGGGGTATTTAAGTAGTGGTGTGAGGTGAGATGGTTGCCCTTTTCAACGAGGCCAAGTAGGCCAAGTAGCCAAGACAAATGATTGGTGATTGGTGGATGGGCAGGGATCGGAGTGGGATGAGTTGCAGCCTTGTGTGGTTGTGTTACTAACTGTGCAGTGGTCAGAGCACCTGTTTGGGAAGTAATGTGCGGGGAAAGCTCCATCAACCGCTGCCCGTTGTGGCTCTGGTGTCTCTTGGTGTCTCTTGGTGTCTCTTGGTGGCTTGGGAAGTGGGAACTACTCTGTACGTACTGTACAGGGGGGAAAGAAAGTGGATCAGACCGTTGCCGCGTATGCGGATAGCAACCCCTAATCCCGTAGGTACGGACAGTACAGCACAGTAAAAGCAAAGGCCAGTCTCCACCGCACGAGGCTGAGGCTATGGTTTGGCTTTTTGCCGCCGGGCTGCGCTGGGCTGACGGAAAGTTACTGTAGCCGTTGCCGATGTTAGGTTGGATGAAGAGAACGCCTGCGAGTACGCCAGGTCATCAGCAGATAGAGAGGGAGCACGAGGGGCGAGAGGCGAGAGGCGAGAGGCGAGAGGTTAGAGGTGAGTGAGTAGGAGCGAGTACAGGCGGCATCGAGACGGATAGAGCGGGAGGGAAGGGCATGTGATTTACGTTGGATATGCATATACGAATGGGTGAACGATGCAGGTAGACGTCTAAGGTTGTAATTATTGTTTGTTTTGCTGTTCTACCTGTTCTACATGTATGTGTTCGATACTGTCGTACATACATACATACATACAATACTACTCAGTATACAGTATTTCCATACAAACACACTGACAGTTATAACCGCTGCCAGTCCAGGCCAGCACGTCCCTAACTACTGTACCACAAGAAACACTCGGAAACAACATCAGAAACACAGCCCAAACACCAAGGGGGTTACCTACAGTACCACACTGCGCACGGAAGATCGAACCCCCGTGCTGCTGTGGATGGATGGACATCCCTGGCGCGGTTATGTAACAGCCTGCATGGATGCATACATGGATGCCATCGTGAATTTACTTTCTTGGCACTGGCGGCAGTTAGTGACGTAAGACCTGCTAGGTGCCGTGGTGCAGTATGTACTACTAAGGTAGATATAGAGAGCTAGACGGAGTCACATGGTGATGGTAGTGATAAGTGTATGGTTGGAGGCCTAGAAGATGGTACTGTAGTGGCTGTGGGGGAGAGGGAAGAGGGATTTACGAGCAGAATAACCTCATACACTACTCAATCCTCAATAGTCGCGATATACCTCATACTCATAAATCATCCCAGGGAGATACACCCCACCTCTCACCGCCCTACTACATACATACAGTACACTCAATTCCAATTCCATATCAATGAAACCAATTCAACAGCAACAGCACCCCCAACCCCAATTCCAACAAACCGACCCACTCCTTCTCGAAGCCCATCATCCCGCTTGCTGCGCCACCCACAACCACACCACACCCAACCTTATCGCCCGCCAAGCCCCCACCACCCGCTTGCCGACCTATCCATCGCGAACATGACAGGGCAGGGTGGAGCGGATTAGAGTGGGAGGGTAGTCCGCAGCACAGCCTGCCTGTCGGGAGTGGAGATGCCGATGACGCCGTGCGCGTGATGAGGCTGAGATGTTGGTTTGTGTGTGCTGTCATTTAATGGGGGTGGACATGGGGATGGGGGATCGACGGGTTGGGTAGCGGTGATTGCTGGGTCTGGATGGTTGGATCTGGATGGCTGGATGGGATGTGATGGGTTGGGGGCCAAGGTGAGATGAGATTACTGGGCAGGGTTGGAGGGGGAACGGTGAGATGAGTGGGATTGGGACATATGGGCGGTTATAGGAATGTTAAGAGTGGATACTTGATTGAAGGATGCTTCCTGTCAAGGCTAGAGGGTGTTGGAAGTGTTAAGAGTGGGTACGTCGATCAAAGGATGATGGCTTAGTTGTGGGTACATCGATCGAAGGATGAAGGCTGCGATGGGAATACGACGGATAATATGTATACGATGGTGATCAATGCATTGGATGACGATGATACGGCGAAGTGGTAGGGCTGAGAGGATAAGTCTCGTGTAAACCGGCTATGGTCTATGAAGATAGATCTCAGCTAACTAACCCACTCCAGGCTGGCTAGATAAATTTCCGCGGGGCGTTGGAGATGGGAGGCTCATTGCGGGCTGTGGTGTGAGACTGTTCTTTGGGCTGTGGTGTAAGGCAGTTCAGTGTTAAGGCTAGGAGAGTGATGATCACTACGAGGCTGTTTTATTATGAAGGATGGGGCTGTAGGGCTCTGTGTATACGAGCAAACTCGTGTGTGTATATATATTCTTGTAAGGCTTTTGTAGATCCTCTATATCGCAGTCTATATGGCTGGTATATCCCTCCTCTCCGCGCCTTATTCTTCACCCATATCTCTCATCCCCCCTCCCCCCTCCTCCTTCCTCCCTATCCATAACTCTTAAATCCAACCTTCTTCCCCCCACCTCCACCCTCCCTCCCCCCTTTCCCAAGCACCTCTTCCATCGCCTCCCCCAACGCTCTCACCGCCTCCTCCGAAATCTGATAATGCACCACCAC
>LNAS01000009.1:0-198979 GCA_001630605.1 Pseudogymnoascus pannorum
CCCACCAACTCCCCTCCCCCCCTCGAAGAACCAAACCAAACCAAGCCAACAAAAAGACAAAACAGACAACAACAACACTAACCTAACCTAACAAGAAAAAAAAGCTAACAAAGATCAACCCCCTCCATACCACACCACACAAACCAAAAAAAAAAGAGCCAAAAAGATTCCGTTTCCCCCCGTCTAACAACATCAATAACAACAGCGACAATGACGACGAAATGAAGTAACTCCACGGTCTAATAAAAAACGAGCAAGCAAGCAAATCGCAGCAGGCAGGCAGCGCGGTTTGCATTCCATCATGACCCAAAAAACAACAACAAGCAGGTAAAACGTTTCGAATGCATGGCATGACATGGCGTGGACATGGTGAATTTGCAAAAAAAAATTACAACCAGTGATCCATCCATCCATTGAGAACCCCCCGCCCCCCCTCAGTATCCCAAGAACCTCGGCTGCGCCAACACTGATGCTCATGCTCATGCGTAAAAGCTCGGAAGTTCCCCCGTACCCCTTTCCATTTTTTCGTCGAAGGTGTGTATTAAGCACATAAAAAAAGGGGGACAATGTGCATCTCAACAACGTATTGAAGTTCCCATTCCCATTCCCAGTCCAACCCAACACCTTTCCTTCTTTCTCCAAATATCGTCCTTTCCCCTTGAATGAATCCCAAAGGAATAAAAACGCCGGAAAAGTTGTATCGGTATTGCCGCGGGTCAACAAGATATGCCCAAAGTCCAACCACACATGGCTGGCAGCTCTTCAAACCGGCGCCACAACTCACAGAGACATAGTAAGCCACTCCCACTCCTGACTCCTAGCACTAGTCCCCTGCGCCCCAGCGCCCTGTCCCAAGGCACCGCCACCAACCTGTCCACCCATCCCATTCATCCCACCCACGCCACCGACCCCACCACCAGGCCTGCCTCCAAACCCACCAGCACCAGCACCACTAATCCCCACCCCCATCCCCGCAACACTACTCCCCAACATCCCCAAACTACTCTGTCCAATCCCCCCAACCCCACTCACACTCAGCGGTGCCCTCGCCATAGGCTTCTCAGTAGAAGCCAACGAGGACATACCGACAGCAGACATGGAGTTGCGGTCATCGACATCCATCCCCCCGCCCTCAACAGCAGAAACGCTCTTCGAATGCCTGCGCTGCCGTTTCGGCGGTACAGCAACAGCAACTACCCTAGGAACCGCCAACCCGCCAGCCCCAGCCCCAAGACCGGGTGTGGATTTAGGTGGCGCAGCAGCAATGGGTACGACGCCCTTTACGGGGCCGGAGGAGCTGGTGGTAGATCCGTGATAGCTCGTCGGTGTACTACCAGCTGTACTGTTACTACCCTGCGCCGCACCCGCAGACTGCGGAGACTCCGAGTCAACAGGTGCGTTGGGACTCGTTCCCGCGGACGCGAGGTGCGTGATTGCAGCCGACGAGTTCTTGCGCGTGTTAGTGCCGTTGGTGTTTGCACCGCTGCTTGGTCCTGATGGCCCGGCTTTCTTGGCATTTCGAGTAGAGGAGGCGGAGCTGATTAATGGTACGGTTGTAGTAGCACCAGATCCACGGTTGCGCTTCTTGATGACGTCTGTTTTGAGGGAGAGAGGGCGGACGACGCCGTGTAGCTTGAGGAAGAGACCGCAGGCGTTGCAGAGGGGGTGGCCCTCTGGGTTGCGGCGCCACAGCGGTGTGGTCTGCGTGAAGCAGTTTGTGCATGTTGTTGGCACTGCGGGGTCAGAGGGGCCACCGGCAGCGGAGAGGTTGGTGCTTGATCCCTTTGGATTGGGGCTGCCGGGTCGACTAGGAGCCACGGAGCTGAAGCCGCTCATGTTGCCCGCCATGTCGGGAGGGCTGTTGGGGGTGGACTGAGCAGTCTGGCCGTCAAAGATAGTTTGCTGAGCGGCGGGAACGTTGGGGGTTGAGGCAGTGCGAGGGATCTTCTGGCGACGGTCGCCGTTGCGGCGGTGGTCGGAGATGGAAGCGCTCGAAGCATGGGTGTGAGATCTGCCGAGAGAACCAACGCTGTCATCCCAGTCAAGAGGGGAGATCTCAGTGGTGGTTCCTCCTATCGTGACTTGTTTCCTCGGTGGTCCGCCTGGATACCTCGCAGCCTGCGTGTTGAACTGCCCTGGCAACGTCGCATCCCATGCGAGTCCCATGTTGGCGTCCTCCATTGGAGAAAGCGAGTAATCGTTGGAGTTCATCAGAGCGCGATCAGCAAACGCCGTGCCCTCAGTCTCCTCACCATCAGAATCAACGTCCAAGTTGTACGAGCTCTCCTGGTTGCCCATGTTCACACCTGGCGATTGCAGGTTATCGTGCTGGAACACCTGCGAAGGATCGATATGCTGCTGCATACCAAACGGGCCTGAGCCCGTATACGAAGAAGAGTACATGCCATTGCCATTCTGGTTGTACATGTACTGTGGGCCGAGCGAGTTAGAGAGGTTAGACGGGTTACGCCTAAAGTTCTGCGGCCTCTGCTGCTGTTGCTGACGCATATCCATGCCCTGGTTGAAATACATCTGCCTATCCCCATCATTTACAACCTGCGGGGTCGATCCAGCAGATGTAAAGTTAGATGCAGGCGGGGAATAGAAGTCGTTGGAGTTGAGCGATGATGGGCCCATTGAAGCATTGTTGTACATGTTTGGGAAAGCCCCATACGGCACCAATGGCGACTGAGATGGCGAGAAACCGTAGTTCTGCTGGTACTGACCCCCAGAGTTCATAGTCTGCTCCTGATCGAGGTTGTAAGTGTCGAGGTTAAAAGGAACGCTGTGGTGGTGACCATGCTGATTCAATACTCCGTATGAGTCGTCAAGTGAGTATTCATTGAGATCCGCATCCATCTCCGAGTGGTTCGGTATCGTGATTCCAATCGGCGGTACATGAGGCGAGAAATCGGCAGGTCTCTTGCGAGGCTGAGTGAATGTTAGAACTGTAAAAAAGCATGAAGGCGTAGATAATAGCAAGCTGGGATAGTAATATTAAAAACACATACCCGACGCTCATCAATGCTCGTCTTCCTAACATGGCGCTGCACATAACTAAACTCATCCTGAGGATGCGTCACCGGAACCGACTGCGGAGCAAAAGCCGCCACAGGCTCCTTACGCATCTTGATCGGTATGGCCGATGCGACGGCATTCTGCGGTCTATTATCCCTAAAGTCCGGCGGCGACATGTCGGAAGGCGACGCCATGTTGGAGAAGATGAACTCGTCGATACTCATATTATCCGGGCTCTCATCACCCTGCGCCATCGAATTGCGCAGCTGCGCAATACCACTCGGCGCACTGGCTTTCAATTCCTCCTCCTCACTACGAGAAGAACACCGTTAGCCTCAAACACTAAAACGACAATTGACCCCTCCACAACTCCGGATCAAAAACATACCGAGCAGCCGCAGCCTCCTCCTCCTGCCTCCGTTTCCTCAAACTCATAGCCATCATGCGCCATGTCAGGTTTTCCATGCGCTCCTGGTTCGGAAGCTGTTTCTTCGTCTTACTATATAACCGCCAGATTTGCGTGGCGAGCGGATCCCTCCGCTGCATCTCATCCGGACTATCCAGCTCTGCGGCGCCACTGGCGCCGTCCTTCCATGTCGGGAATATCGTCTCGCGCAGCATTTCTTTGCGCGCTTTCCCAGCCAGTGGCGCTGCCGCTGCCGCCGCTGCTGCTGAAGGAGCTGCGAAATCACGCCGCCTGGTGGTACTGCTGTCGTCTATGGCACGCGGCGACGTCTCGTCATACGAGTCGTCATACGAAGCATCGCGGTACTGCTGATGCGGCGGTATCTGGTGTCCAGTCTGCGGCCTACGAGGAAACCTGTAATCGTGCTGTGCCGTTGCGTGAGCGTTGGATGAAGCCGTGGTGGTGGTGGCGGCGGTCGGGTGTGCGGTGCCGCTGAAGTCGTATAGGTCGTGCTGTTGCTGGTCTGCGAATCCCCCACGCTCGCCATATTGCGTCGAGGCCATGGCAGAGGCCCTTGGGGCGAGACCGAGCGCCCTCAGAGGCGATGGGGGTTGGGAATGTCTCTCGGGGACGGGGAGATGGGGCAGCGCGCCCAATGTTTGAGTATTCCTGTGTCGAATGGAGGGAAAGGTTGGAGATGGATGTGGTAATGTGTACTTTTTTTCCTGGGGGTGGAGGGGATGACGGCGATAAGGATGGGGGGGTTGCTGTGGGAGGATTTGTTTGGAGAAAGGTAGTTGTGATGTGGATGTGTTTCTGCTTTCTTTTTGCGATTGGGTGGCTTGTTGGTACTTTTGGGGTTGTGGTTGTGGTTGTGAGATTCGGCTGGTTGACCCCCAAAGTTGGAGGGATGGGTTGATGGGTGATGGGTGATGGATGGGGATGGGGTTGATGTGGGAGGATGGGAGGATTTCCGAGTCCGGGCGGCGGGGACCGTTCAATAATTTACCACGGCGTTGGCGCGGTACTCAAGGAAAAGTTTGGTAGAGAGAGCGGGAGTAGTAAGGTAAGTAGTGCGGTGTAGTAGGTAGTGTTGTCGTAATGGAGTATTTTGTATTTTGTAGCTGTCTGTATTTTGCGAAAAAGTCTAGACGCAGAAACAGGTTTTGGAGGGAATTGAATTGGTCGATTTTAACTGGCGACGGGACAGCAGCATTGGACAATTTTTAAAATACAGAATACAGTTTTTGACGCAGTAAAAGAAGTTAAGGAGGAGAGAAGAGGGGGGAGGAGGGGAGGAGGGTGAGAAGAAAGGGTTGGAGCGGCGGCGGAAGGAAGATAGATTGTTGGAGTTGGGATGGGTGGTGGTGGTGGGTTGGTGGGTGGTTGATTAGTAGTTCCAAGTTGGTAAGAGTACGGAGTACTCGTACGTACAGCGGAATCTTGGAGTTAGAGTAAGTACTAGATGAGAAATAGAGGAGAGTCGAGTTTAGAGTGTGCTTGCTATACTACAACAGTAATAGTCGTGGTATAGTAATAGCAGTTAGTATAGTTGGAATGGGGACGGATGGATGGGACAGGACAGGACAGGACAGGATGGGATGGGATAGGATGGGACATGCCATGCCATGGCAGTTACAGACGGTGAGTCCATCCTCTTCCCGCTCCGACGGCGGAAAATATACCGCCGAAGCACAAACAAAGTAGACTCTAGCTTCCCTAGTTCTCTAGTCTCTACGTAGTCTATAGACGTAGGTACGTACGTAGTCGAGAATAGATAGGTAGTCTAGAAGGGGGTAGGGGAAAAAAACAATGGGGAAAATGGGGAATATCAATCTGCAAGTCGATGGGGAGGGATGGATGGAGGGGGGGTGGGAATGGGGATGGGGGTAATATTCTCGGATGATCTCGTAGGAGGAAGAGAGTAGGAGGCAGGCAGTGAGTGGGTTGGAGTGTTGTTGGAGGTGGAGGAGGACAAGGAGGGGGACGAGAATAAGGTGGACGGGATAGTGGGGGGAGTCAGAGCACAGAGAGAGAGAGAGAGAGATAGGGTAGGAAAGGCAAGCAAAGGCATAACAGCAGCACAGCAATATCAGCATCAGCACCAGCATAAGCATCAAAAACCGCCATCTCGGAGTCTCTCCGTAGCCTACAGTAGCTAAATTAACAACCCCTACACCTACCTACACTCACAGCGGTATCCCGAACCCCCCTCCCCCATCCATCTCGAGTCAAGCACTGGCCGCCATGCGCCGCGCAACCGGGATGGCAAAAAAAGTACGCAGCGCCGCCCAAGAAAAAAATACGCCGCCCCCCCCCCCCCAAAGCGCCAAAGGGAAAGGGAAGGAAAGGTACCGCGCTAGGGGTCTTGGAGGTACCGCATCCCGTTCTGACAATGGGGTTTTGGGGGGGTTTTGGAGGGGTTTTGGATGGCGGGTTGAGGCGAAGGGTACTTGGGGTGGTACTTTGGGTCTTTTGTGACGGAGGGACGGAGGGACCTCCATCTTGTTTCTTACAGGTGAGGGAGGGAGTGTAGTAGTTACAATACAGAGGAGAGGGGAAATGAAAGAAGGATGGCATAGAACGGAGATATCCCCCATCCAAGGCATCCGATACTCTACTCTCTACTCCATCTACCGGTTCAAGCACTTCAATCCATCAATATCCGGGGACAACAAAGCACACGTCCAGAGTATGTGTTCAGTATGCACGTCGTATATTGAGGCTACTTGCCTTGCCAGGGTAAGGGTGTTCTAGGTAAGCTGAGTCGGTCAAAAAACATCCCACCCCCCCAATTAAACCCCCCAAATGCCCCCAACTTGAGAATCCCACACTCAAGGGGAGGGTGCGATAGAGTGGGGGTGACTGGGCTTGGCTTGCAGGATAGAGTACGGAGTACTGCTGCTAGTTTAGTGTGTGTAGGGATGTACATACCTACTGTCTCTGCCGCCCTCGTTCTCGCACACTCGCTCTCACACTCACGGCCTAATCCGAGCTCCCACGCCAATACCGCCAGGGTGAAATATTGGCAGAGCGGGATGGAAGTCCCCCCCCCCCTTGGCCGTAGCTCTCGTGTGGGTGGTACTGTAGTGGGAAGTGGGAGTGGGTAGTGGTGCGAGGGAAAGGGAAGGGAAGGGAAGGGAAGGAGGAAGGAAACGAAAGGGAAGAAAGAAGCAGCTTTAGCCACACCCTACATACATCACTACGCCCTTCACATCTCTCCCATCTTTCCTTACTCCGATATAGCAACCACGCTATTGGACCACCGGCTCGATATCCGTTCCACCACAGCCGGCCGGTGGCGGTGGATATAGGTGGATGGGGGTTGGGTGGTGTGGATGAGGATTTAAGGGTGAAGCCCATCCATGCAAGTACGTACGGGCTGGGATGAAAGAAAGGGCAGTCAAGCCAGCCATGTCCCACTCCATGTCTACTAGAGTAGGTCGAGTATCCACTCTGCACGATCATGGTACGTGCATCGCTTGAAGAGAGACATGCGACCCACGCCGCCAACGTTGAAGGAGAGGCTGTGATTGGATAAGTGAGTCCCTTCTGAACCCCCGAAACTTTGCCGTGGGGGTCGTCGTAACATCCGGAGCGCGGTGCAGGTGTAGGTGCAGTGAAACACTATTTGGAAAGGTAGACGGGACAGGGCAGTACGGAAGGGAGGGAGTACTTCGATCTGCAGCATCATCAAAGACAGACAGAGAGACAGACAGACAGACACTCTTTCTGATACTATACCTTTTAATTGATAGATGATACGGCAGTAAACCCGGCATTGAAGCCTCTTTTATCTGGTTGGTTGAAAAGACGGACAAGAGTTTCTTGGCCTGTATGCACCTTTCTCTGTTTCTTTACAGGCTGAAAGAAGAAGACGTTTGTTCGTTGGCAACTCTCTTTGATACAAGCTGCTTTTCGGATTTTCCCAGTTCTAGAACAGACACCAACACACCACCAACGCACCAGTTGTTCCAACAAAGGTACCTTTCGCCCTATCTCCCGAAATTCCCTACCCACAACGCTATAAATAAGCGCGAAGCTTGCCGGATGCGCGCCACCCAGAAAAAAGAGCACACACCCAGCTCGTTATCACGAAACGCCACGTTGACGATGGGGCAAAAGGGGAGCCCGTCGTGGGTCGTGGGTCGTCGGGTAAGAAACGCCAGCTCCGGAGGGGTTTGGGTTTGGCGTTATCAAAAGTAGTGCCAATAAACTTAGTATTAGCAGCCCCTCTAGCCAACCTGTCCAAAGTGGCTCCTGTGCTCCCCGATTCTTCCCGATATTTTCCAGCGATTTCAGCCTGTAATGCGACGTCGGTCTCCAACAATATACCCCACAGGTGTTGACGAATTTCGGGGGGATCCGGGTATCGCCGTGATCTTGGAGGGGACGATGGAGACAATGGAGAAGATGCAGACAATAGAACGATATCGGACAGGCACTTGTGGACGGACCGATGTAAATCCGTCAAGATAAGGTGTAGCCCAAGACGATAGTAGATAGCTGACATCGATTTTTTACGGGCGGATTGAGCAACGTGGGGATGCCTATCGACGCCGACCCGAGATCCACCCGCGACCCAATGATAAGCATTTGGTAATGCGGCTGCGCTTTGTTTTTCCACAGAGTGGTGGTCGTACCTGCCAGAGATATTGTTTCGAGTAAGGTGTCCCCAGGGCTAGGGCGACTGAAGCTTTTGTGTGGGGAAGGGTCGAGGTGCTGTAACCCTGAAGATGTGGAGTGTCGTGTGAGGCCAAGGATCCTTTGAGAGGGGTCCAACAGTTGTTATCCTGTATTATTCAAAGCAGTTGTTCATGTAATGCTGATAGTATGTGGAGGATGTCGGCGATGTGCGGGGTATTGGCAGAGGATATCGAGCTGAAGAAAAAGCACATTAGTTTATGCTTGAACCAGAGACGTGGGATAGAATAATACCACGAGACAATCGTAGAGTTGCACGACCTCATCTCTTGAGACACCTACATCTACCATGTCTATGGACAGACACCAGACATATAAACAGCGACGACAACATTTAAGTTGCATGTCGGTAGCCCTTGAGCAGGTAATAGATGAGAGGCACTTGTTATACCAACCAACTATGAGCGACGAGCTAGAGGAACAAGCCTCACATCGTAAGTTCAGCCTCCTCTTCCACGTGCCATAGGCATGCTAACAATTGAAAGTTCACAGTACCTTGGACAGTATCCCTCCATCGAAACCATAATCAAACCCATATTCGAAACAATCCTCTTGACTTGACAAAGGTCTATCGAAGTTGTGAATGGGGAAAGGTTTTTGAACCGGGTCAATATAAAAACACTACAAGCGTAATGTCGGGTTGACCTTGAGGAATTGGCGCATAAGAAGAACTGCAACAGCAAAGGTGCAGCACTGAACAAATATAAAAACAAATACAAAGTTGACACGGCCTTTAAGCCAGTGGCTGCGTTGACCACAGTCACACTGCTTTATTTTCGACTCAGCAGCAGCCATCGTTAGTTTTGGTGCATTTTCATCCGTAACCCTCAAAAATCAGATTTTTTACAACGTGCATATCCCCAGGTTTATATAGATTCACATTCTTATCTCCCGTCCGGGATAGGAAGGGGCATTCCAGCCACTGGTGATGAAAGCTGTGGCCACGGTTTGGGCTTTGATAGATAAAAAAAAACATCCCTCCTATCTCTCGCACACACATCACCTCACAGCGTCCGTCCCTCCCTTATCTCTGCCCTGGGTGCTTCAGAGATTTGCAGTGACACACCCGGATGTAGATTGGAACACGCCATACGCCATAATCCCTCAGACGCTGGGGAGGATTGTCGTACAGCAATCAGCCTCATAAACCATGACCTCATCGTCCCGTGAAGCATAAATCTTCCGTAGCCTCCTTCCTCGTGGAGAACTTATCTACTACTATCAAAACTCCCCCAGCCCAAGCCGCCTTCCCGCACCACTCTTTCCCCAATCTCCAATCCCCAGTCCCCCCATCCATAACCTTGCAATTCCCATCTCCATAATTCACGTGACATCACACAACCACATAAGCCCAGCATTAACCCTAAACAGGGCAAGCGGCGCACAAAAAAGTCACGTATACGTAGCGTAGATTGGATAACCATAGGCGTCACCACTTTTGTGGGCGCGAGAGAGCCAGAGAGAGGAGCGAGCCATACCCATAAAGGGCCCGGCGCTTCCTTCATTCGAACGAAACTTGTCCTCTTTCATCGCGCACATACTACCCCAAACGATTACGATAGGGAAAACGTACGATATACACGCGCAACCACCACCACAATATTACCCGGATTTCTTTAAATTATTCAACATCAGCCACGCCTTTCCCGATTCTCGCAAGGGTGAAGCCCACAAGAAAGAGCGGGAACGATAGAGAGGAGCACCAGCCCGTTCCTTAATCCAGTTGAGCGGAACGATACTGTACGTACAGCATTTCCTGGGTGTATTATCTTGCTATCTGTGGTTTTTTTATGCTATCTTGTTTTATGCGGTTTGTCTTGCGTACTCTATGTCAGCGCAAGTTGTCCCAATTTCCCAAATTCCCACTTTCTCAGCCTCGCATGCATGGCATTTTCACATTTCTCTCTGAAGATCCTTATGTTCTGTCGTTTCGTTCATATCGGCTCACATCTTTCCGATATTGTTTGAGATGAGGGGCGATATGTTAGCTGAAACAGCGTTCGCGAACGCCGCCCTGGTCCCCTGTTTTGAGGTCGGGAGCGATCGTCATTGCCCTGCGTAGTGATGCGGGCGGTAGGACTCTTAGCTACCATGACCGCGCGCGACTGAGGGCAAGACACAGATAGTTCTGGTTCTTGCTGTGTGCGCTGTCATCATCGCGATATCTCTCACCGGCCTCTTTTTTCCCTAACTCGTTCGCTCTGCACCATGCAACTCATGAATTCGGACTACCTGGCTGGCTTACCCTGCTGCTTTCGGTCGGGAGTGCAAGTGCAACAGGAAGTGTACGGTGAGCTGTACCGACTGTGAGTGCAGATGCAGGTATATGCTAGTACGCGTTTGGTACTCGTTGGACCCTTGGGGTTGCGCTGTGGTGTGCCGTAGCTAAGTCCGTCCGTCGAGGAGGTCGGGCGTTCAAGCGAAAGCAGCGAGGTTGGTTGGTGGTGGCTGTCACATGAGAAGTGCGCTTGGAAGTGTCTGTGGGTGGCCGGAGGACGGGCTGGGGAGAAAAGACCCCACCCCACATAACATCCCTCCAATTCACCACCCACAGACACGCCCAGACGCCCAGACATCCGCGTACAATGCCTAGACACCACCCACAGACAATCCCACGGCTCCATCGCAAAGTGAGATCTCCCTTGGCCGGGCTGGAGTGGACCCTTCCACACCTTCCTTCATGCCAACCACTCATTCCTACCAACCACCACTCACACACCCACCACTACCATTTCCCCCATCTTACACCTAACCAACCATCATTCCCCCATTCTTCCTCCACACCCCCCTTACTACCAACTCCCCCGCTTCCCTTCCTTCCTCCCCTCCCCCCCCTTCGCTACTATGCTGCTTTCATACATCCCGCCCCCCAATTCCCTCCAAACCTTCCCTCAAACACTCTTCCGCGCCCCGAAAGCAGCTTGACACCTTTCCCTTTCCAATATCTGCAGTCGTTAATTGAACGCCATTTGTTGATACTCTATCTTATTGAGAAATATTCTATTGTGGATTCAATATCGAGAGAAAGAGAGAGAGATCTGACACCGCCCGCAAATTGAGGCAAGACATACAGAGTACTGGAGTACTAACTGCTGCCAAGTAAGGAAGAAGAGCGACGAGTTTCCCGTGCATAAGCTGCCCCCCGCTGTGTTGCCAGAACCAGAACACCAGACAGACAGACACCGCCTGCCCAGAGAGAGCAGATTATATTGAAGATCAACGATCAACGACTCTTTCTCTGATTCAGTGATAGAGCCTCATATTCTGTACGTACCTCGACTCCATCTATTTTCATTTATTGTCTATCTGAGAGTGAAATCGTGAGAGAGAGGGCTGTTGCAATTTGCAGAGTTGCGTCTTGCAGATAAACTCTATACTGTACCAGAGTATGGTATAGTGCAGTCTACTACCCTGTCCTGTCAGCATTCCTTTGTTGTTTTGGGGTTGGGTTGCCGGCAGTCGTGGTTACCTCAGGCCTACTGTGTATGTACTGTACAGTGTACAGTATTCACTATACTGTGTATGTATGTATGTATGTACAGTGCATACATATGTTGGTTTTGAGTACTGCGCCTTCCTCCACAGTACCACCAACAATTACTACGACACATTACTGCATTTGTACACTGCAATATACGGTGCACCAGTATGGCACTGTATAATGCACTGTAAATGGCAATTGTGCCGTCTACTATCATTCTTCCACTGTTCCTTCCGTTCCTTCCACACAGTTACTCCATACAAACATACTCTCTAGAGTATAGAGAGTACTACGGCAGTCTACGGCTACCGTTGTGCACTGTGCACTGTGCACTGTGCTCTGTACTCTACGGCAGACTCTATTGCCCATGGTACTTATACGCTACATCGCACTACAACGCACATCCATGCGTTTTATGCCGTACCGTAGCTGTACCGCTGCTGCACCACTCCACGTACCGTGACTCTCGCTTCCTGTTTAGCCCCAACACTTGGACGCTGGCTGATATCCATGCCTTCCCACACCAGACTCGATCAAGCATTGCCGGCACCCAGGTTTCTGCCAACCAAACCCGTTACTCTCCACATTGTCTACACATCCCCCAGAAGCAGTTAAGGCTCATCGGCAGCTATCTCGATTCAGAACAAAACATTTCACGTCACACCCAAAAAGAAAACCTTCTATTGAGAATGGCCGACATCACTGATCAACAACCCGACCAGGCGTCGCCATCCGTACTCGAGGACGCGCATGCCGTAGGAAATGGCAGCGCGACCGCGCCCGATAACCGTGGAGTGAAGCGCCAGCGCCCATCCACTGCCGACGACGATGACGATGATGATGACAAGCCCGGTCGCGAGAGGAGGAAGATTGAGATCAAATTCATCGCCGACAAGTCGCGTCGTCACATCACCTTTTCCAAGCGCAAGGCCGGTATCATGAAGAAGGTGCGCGCAATCACCTCCGCTCCGAATCGACGCGTCAATCGCGTAAACTCTCGATCGCAAACATGCTAACAATGACATTCAGGCGTACGAGTTGTCTGTTCTGACCGGCACACAAGTCCTGCTGCTCGTTGTCTCAGAAACTGGCCTTGTGTATACGTTCACAACCCCGAAGCTGCAGCCTCTCGTCACCAAGGCTGAGGGCAAGAACCTCATTCAGGTATGCGCTCACATGCCATCACATAATTGACCTGTCACTAATGACATCTAGGCCTGCCTCAACGCCCCAGAGCCAGCTGGAAACAACGAGAATGGCGTCGAGGATCAAAATCCCGTCGAGTCGCCCGAAGAACCAGCACCACAACATCTCCCCGCTCAGCAAAGCCGGCCTGGCATGCAGACGGCGCCCATGCACCCCAACTACCTCCCAGTCGATGCCCAACAAATAGCATACCAGAACTATCTGGCGCAGCAGCAACAGCAGCAGCGCGGGGGTTACCCTGGCATGCCCCCACAACCCGGCATGCCGCAGCAGCACTCGCACCAAGCATGAGTATCCACATCACGCATAATCACTGCATTCGCCGCGGACAAAGTCGACTTTCCACAACTGATACCCGAGTTATAAAAATGCGAGACGCCGCCTGCCTCCTACCCGCGCCGCCGGCGTCAATTGGAATTTTTCTCAAAAAAAAAAAGAACCCACACCGTTTGTTTTTTTGCTGACCGTTGGTGTTACTGGTGCTTGATTCTTTTTTTTTTGGTCCCCCACATGCATTGATTGATACTGGGGGTCTCATCCCCCTCTTGTTTGCTGCTACTCTCGTCTCGTCTCCTGTCTCCGTGTCTCTCTGTCGTCGTTTTTCAAGTTAAACTTATTTCCTTTGATTGTCCTACATTTGTGTCCCTCGCCGCTGCGAACGGAGTATATTTCCCTGACGCGCGCGTGCTTGGACGGGTTGTTTTTCTCTTCTTGTCAAGAGTGACGACGGATGTAGTGGCGGAATATAATGTCTGTCGGGCTTTGGTGGGGGTGGCAGGGGGGATCGGGATTGGGATTGGGAAAGGTGGGCGTGGGGGGGGATTTGGCGGGTTTTACTTTGGGGAAGGGGGAGACGGGAGGGTTACTTCTACGAGGGGGGGGTTGGCTTGGCTGATGAATGATATAGAAGGGAAAGTGAATAATGGGTTTTAGCTGGGAGGGCATGGGGGCCGGGGCGGTGTTGTGCTACTATACTCAGTTTCACTACGTCTTCTTCTTTTTTCGTGCCAACCCTACTTTGTTATGTGTCGTGTCGTGCCGCTTTTTTTTGGTGTGGCGACGGCGGCGTCAGTATTGAAGCATTTTTACCCTCCATCCATCCATCCATTCTTCCACGCATTTATCAGATCTTTTGTTTCACTCGTTCATCAGGTTATCGGGTTGGTCAACTGGTAACTTGTTGGCTTGTCTGTATGTCTGTCTGTTTGTCTAAAATGGAACCTTGGAGCATCGTAGCGGTGAAAGTGAGTTGAGTGTGTGGTTGTTCAAGTTAGCGGGTTAATGAGGTGAGAGTGGACGGGAGAGAGGCACAGAGAGGGAGGGAAAGGCAGAGGGAGAGGGCAGCTATTTATCTTCCTGCTACTGTACTGCTCTTTGTAGTGAATGACCGAGTGAGCGAGTTGGCGGTGGGGGCAATGGATACGTGGTATTTTTCATAGATGCTACTGGTCTTTGGATAATGTGCTATGCTGTGCTGTGAATTGGTTTACTTCTGTTGGGTAGATTGGTGGGTGGGAAGTGAAGTAATATATATGGTGGTATGAATTTGAAGTGAAGTGAAATAAAGTAAAATGATGTGGTAACCACAGCTTTCTTCTATAAACAAGACAGAGATTTCACAGTTTTATCTAATCCTGTCTACTTAGCACATATGCTCACCAGATCTCCTCAACTCACGCACTTCTGCCTGGTAACTTCGTTGAGCTGGGGAAGAAGACACATTTCTACAGCGGCAACTACTGGAAGGGGTTTATATACAAAACCACCACCACCACTACAGACTCGGCAGGTACAAATCCCTCCCTCTATCATCCAACATCCACTATAATATCCAACCTTCCACCCTTCTCTCTCCACACACACAACACACAAAAAGGGACACCCAAACTCCAATCCAACCCACCCATTACACCGCCCCCTTGCTACATACCCAAACACCAATCGAGATGCATATCATATATACCGCCCCAAGAAATTCTCCCCCTACAACCACACCATCACCATCACCACCTCCCCTCCTCCTCCTCCTCATCAACAACACCACTCCCCTTCCTCCCCCCCCCCCCCCCCCCCNAAACCCCGTAGAGCGTCTCCGCCTCCTCCTCGTCATCTCATCCGCTCCCGCGCCTCCATCCACAGTGCCGTAATCAAGACTATGTCTCGTGGCACCATCACGATCCTGAAGCTCCTCCCATATCGCCGCCGTCTCCGCTGTGCGCACCGAGCGGGTTAGGGAGAGGACGGAATCGAGTTTCGCGGTTGCGCCTGGGGAGTGCGGGGATGTTGGTGTGTAGACTGCGTTGTGGTTTTGGAGGAGTGCGGATTCCTCGTCTGGAGTGCTGCCGGGTGTGGGGAGGGGGGAGTCGGTGTCGTCGTCTACGAGGCCGAGACCGGGGGTTAGGGCTGAAGGGGGAGGAGGGGGGGATTGTTGTTCGTCTGAGAGGCGCCAGGATAGGGCTAGGACGCCGGAGAGGAGGATTGCGGTGCCAAGGGCGATGAGGGAGGCGGCGAGGGGGGTGAGGAGGGAGGTTTGGTGGAAGTAGATTAGCCCGTCTAGGATGGCGATTATGTTGTAGATGCAGAAGACGAGGGGGTAGAGGACGGAGGTTGAGACGAGCTTGAGGCCGTGGTGGAGGTAGTAGAGTTGTACTAGGGCGAGAGTGATTAGGGTTGCGAGGATGAGAGAGCTTTGGTAGCGGTCGAATTGGTTTTTGTGGTCTATTATGGTGCGGACTATGAGTTCCACGGAGATCTTGGCGAAGAGGAGGGAGTGCGCCGAGAGGATCCCCGAGACGGCACCGAATGCCAGGCCGCGGAGAAGACGTATGCGAGGGGACGAGTAGCGCGCAAGCGAGGCGGCTGTGGCTGTTATGATTACGACCAAGGCGCCCTGGCCGAGCATCCAGAGGATGAAGGGCGGGCGCTGGAGGAGCACGAGGAGTTGATCGAGATTATGTGGTGGTTCAGGAATAGCGCCGAAGGTTGCGATGAGGAGGGCGCCAGCGCATACGAGGAGGGTTCCGCCGAGCGACCAGCGCGTGAACGGCTCGCCGAGGATGAGGGTGGCGCAGATGGAGTTGAAGACTAGGCCTGAGGCCTGGAGGGTGGAGAGGACGGGGAGAGGGAGCGTCGTGATCTGAATTGTGCTCCCGAGGAGGTTGGAGACGATGAACATGGCCATGCCGAGCTGCCAGCGGCGGCGACGGTGGGGGGGACGTCGGGTGACATGGGGGGCTTTTTCGTCTTCGAGGATGTGCGATTTGCGTTGGAGGGTTAGGCCGAGGCTTTGGACGCTGGTGGAGATGAGGCCGACGAGTATGCCGATCTGGGGGAAGGGAGAACGGGTCAGCGCTGTGCTGTGGTTTGGGGAGGGAGATTGTTTTTGTTGAGATCGAAGACTTACAGCTATACTGCCTTCTGGCGACAGATCTCGGAGCGGGCCCACCATCACTCAGCGGTAGAGGTTTGTATTCATTTGCGTGGCTATGTGTATATTACCTGGCGGACTTGCGGACTTCAAACTCTCCCTAGGGGTGTTGGTGACGGAAGTGGTTGAAGTTGGTGGGAATGGTGCGGGTTCGAGGAACGTTTGGTGGTCAGGTCCGGACCAAGGCGGTGTCACTCCCGTGGTTCGTTCTGAGACCACACGCGGCGTTGTATGGGTGTGGCGGCGAGTCTATTTTGGAATTCTACGAGCAATGCGCCTACGAGAGACACCTGGGGTAGAGGAGCTACAGTATAATCTTTGAACTACCAAAACAGGCAGGTTACAGCACTTTATATGTAGTCAATAAGAAGTAGAACCCTCGCATGACATTTTTCCCACTTGACTCGATCATCCGTTCCATCCACTCCACCCACTTCAATGGGTTGTCACCTGACTTGGGTGGTCTTGGTGTCACCTTGAGACGCATATCGGTTGGCGCTTGGTGCTTATCGGAACGGGAGCTTAATCTGTCCAAGGATCCAGCTCAAGCACCTCAACGACACTCGTACCTACCACACGCATCTTGGCCACGGCACCAGCACATTCCACAACCTCACATCCTCAACGTGCCAGGACCCATCCCCATTGCCCAAGATGTCGCACGCTCAAGCACTCTCCGACGACCAGGTATGCCCTTTTCCCCCTCCCCCAACAGAGTACAGAATAGCACAAGTAACCCTGTCCCCAGGTGGGTCAAGAGCTGAGGAAGATGACTGCCTTCATCAAGCAAGAAGCGACAGAGAAGGCACGCGAGATTGAGATCAAGGCCGACGAGGAGTTCGCCATGGAGAAGGCCAAGCTCGTCCGCGAGGAGCAAAGCACAATCGACACGCAGTACGAGAAGAAGTCCAAGGCAGCCTCGATGTCGCAGCAAATCACGGCCTCGACCGTGTCCAACAAGACGCGACTGCGTGTGCTGAGCGCGCGTCAGGAGCTCCTCGATGGGATCTTTGAGGCGGCGGCGAAGAAGCTACCGGAGGTGACGAAGGATAAGGCTCGCTATGAGACGATCCTCAAGAATCTGGTGTTGGAAGGCTTTTATGCGTTGAATGAGAGTAAGGTGCAGGTGAGGACGAGGAAGGCTGATGCGGCGGTTGCGAAAAAGGCGATTGAGGCGGCTAGTAAGGAGTACACGAAGAATACGAATAAGGAGATCGATGCGACCCTGGATGAGGCGAACCCGCTCGAGGATGGATTGTGAGTTTGCCTCCTGTGCTGATTTCTTGGACTTACCTTACTAATTGGATTAGGGCGGGGGGTGTCTCGATTGTCGGAAGTGGTGGTAAGATCGATATCAACAATACCCTGGATGAGCGCCTGAGGCTACTCCAAGATAACGCCTTACCCGCCATCCGAACGACGCTGTTCGGGAAGAACGAGAACCGGAAGTTCTACGACTAAACGGTCTTGTGATTTTTCGGCTGCTGCTTGCCGAGATGTGATGTAGGGGTCTTATAGATGGATAGTGTGTGGGACGGAGGATGCTGCTTTTTTGGGGAGCATGACGTAGATTGGAGAGCCTGGAATTGTATGATATATTTACACTGCAGAGCGACCATGGAGCGTGTTGAAGCAGAGACAAATTTGAGCTCTAAATTATACTCTGTGCTACATTATCATTTGATCTATTCTAACGCCAGCGTCCGACCGATGCTTTATATTGCCATTATTCATTAGCTATTGGCTTCCTAAAATGCTTCGTCATAAACGTCGTCTGCTTCAGCGCTCCCTCCCTGTCTCCCCCTCGTCCAGGAAGGTCAAATATGCTCTGCTTGGGCTTCAAACGGGTCCTGGTTGTCTCCAACAATCGATTTCGTAACTTTTCCACTGTCCGCTTGGTGTGGATACGTGACGAGGACAAAGTCCCGCGGTCATTGATGCTACCCCATATGATCTTGAGCCGATACGCCAACTCATCGAGGTCGGAATTATACACCTCTTCAACTTGAGGGTCGCTCAAGTCTAGACCGGTCGCGGACCCGTCCCCAATGGCAATACCAAGGAGAGAGATCAACGCTGCGAGCTGCACATAGTCTGTATTTCTGTCGATTTGAAATCTGGGGCCGCTCAGTTCTTGCACTAGCCTTCGCAGGTCGAAGTTTTCCTCAGCGGGCTTTTGCGTCAAATCATGATCCTGGCAGAACACAGCGAGAGAGAGTCGTCTTTGCAGGTCGCGTAGGCGGGGAGTGTCACCTCGTATGCAGCTAATAATTTGCTGGCAAAGTGGCTCTTGTGCTACTGTCACATATATATTAGAGCTTATTTTCCGACACTATCGGGTTCAGTTAGCAGATGCTTGAAAGAAGCAAAAGAAGCACATACCGAAATCTCCCAGTTGCCTTCTCCCTTGATAGATTTACAAAGCAAAATCATGGATTCCTGTACGGCAGATAAAAGCGTTTTGACATCTCTCACGATCCTATCTGCACAAAGCCTTGCTAGTAGAGACATCGTATAACCACAAGTAATAGGTGTTGCAAACTTCGCTGCTTCGCCGAGGAACTTTATATACCTCTGTAGAGTACCCCACTCACGTCCTTTATATGCCTTCTTATAAACGCCGACTGCTTCGATATTGGCCTTCCGATCGGTTGCATGGGGAAGAGCGCCTAATAAACCAAATATTCCTTTGACAGTTTTAGGGCAGAGGTACTTGTGTATTGCTTCAGGAACTGCCAACAGAACATCAAAGTATGGCTCTTCAAGGTCTGTAGTTGGCTGTATGCATGACATCTCTAAAATCCACAAGAAATCTTTTTTAGACAGCCCTTTCGAAGGTTGGGCAACATTCCTCATAGCGCCGGACAGAGCTGCCGACTCTCTGTCTATCGTACGCCCTAGGTTATATTCATGAAATATTTTTGGGATACTTGATGGCCCTTTTGTTGGCTTGTGATTTAGCATTCCGCTGTCAGGATCGAAGAAGTACCATCTCTTCTCCATTGATGTGGCCTCAGTGCGTGCAACGGCTAGCAGGATCTTGTCCGTAGTGTCGGCATCCTTATCCGCAATCACTGATTCCAACAGCGCCTCCTTGTTATCTTGCTCCTCTGTATCTTCCCTGTCCCCTGGCTCATCTAATATAAACTTCGCTCTCTGAGCGCTGGCCTCTGTAGCCTCGTGCCTCCGTGACTGGCTAACCAGAGATGTGATGCTGAACTTGTATTTATGTTTTGGCTGGAACGTTAACGGAGAGGCGTATGGTGCTGCCCTAGATTTTGTGGAGCTGGAATCTCGTAGTTTGCGTGTGCTTCCCGAAATAGGGGGCGTGAAAAGATCTGGCAGATCAGAGTCTGAACCAGACGAACCACCCTCGTCATACGAGTCCTCGGAAGCTTGCCGGCCAGTGGTCATTTCATTTTTGGTATATATAGATTGTGCGCCGGCAGGATTGGGTTTGCGCGGGGAACGTTCACTTTTTCTCTTGGCAGTTGTGGGAAGGGAAACAGAGAGGCTGCTTCCGACGTCCTTTGGCTCTGGCCCCGGTGTCCGTTTGAGGTGCGGTGCTACCCTGGGTCTAGCTGTGGGAGCGGCAGCTGGTAAATCGTGCGTGGGCCTGCTTGTCGGACTGGCCCCTTGAGGGGAGGAGACGTAGGGCGCCGAAGGATCTGATAGATCACTGTCAGAGAGGTCGCTCTCTTCGTCCGAGTCCCTGATGATGCGCTGGCTAGAGGTCATCTGCGGCTCACTAGAAAATGATTCCGCCTTAGCAGCGGGTTGGGGAACAGGCCGTTCATTGTCCCCCTTGGTGATGGTGGCGGGAGTATTATCAGAGGCAATTGTCGTGGGTTCTTTCGTCTCTGGCTTCGGGGATACTGGTTTGAAGAACTGGCGAATGTTACTTTTTTGTGGAGGGAATTTGTCTTTTTTGGGCGGCATATTCGAACACAGCCGTTTGGCTCTACGCTACGTCATGGAAGCATAACGAGTAAAGTCACTGAATGTATGTGGTGGGGGGGATTGGAAGGAGGGGCAGCAAGGTTCACAAAGCAGCAGCATTCCGTTATCTTAGTGCTTTACGCGCTTTGGCGATAGGGAGACGCGAAGCGCGATGATTTCCCGTGACCCGGGCGGCCAGCCGCTGACGTGGGAGAATTGACAGCATTTTAAAGTACTTTATTTGGCTTGCCTGCCTAATAAATAAATATAAAATGCACAATGGCCGAAAGGTTTGCCAATGGCTTGTTGTCAATATTGCTACTGTCAAGCCACAGTGCCTGTGTGGCTGGGAGGAAGGTACAGAGTCTGAGTAACGCTGTGGCTTCCTCCAGGCTACGCCATAATTTGACCCATATGCTGGGGTTCGTGAGATTACACAGGACAGCGTGGAGGCCGTTCTAACTCACAGAAGGGAGACTCGCGTGCTATCGCGACCATTATAGGCTTGTATGGGTTGTGTTCTTTGATCATCATATGCAAATTGCAGATCATCACGCTCAATCTTTCCCATTCCTATAATTTGGTTGCACTTAATTGCTGGGCGTTCACGGACACGGAGATGTGACTTGCGGCACAGCAATTGAGGGAGATGAGGCGTACGTAAGCATATACGTAGAGACGTACTCCGTAGAAGGAAAGAAGGGCACACGGGCATGTCGAACCCCCGGAAGATATTTCAAGAAGAGTCCAGACGTCGTTTGGTTTGGATCCTGATGGATGACTAAGCTTGGTCGTAGGTCATATACGTATTGTATAATGTACTTGATACGGAATAGGAATAGAGTAGTTCGTAGATAGGGAAGGAGTTAAGGCCACCAAGGTGTCGAAGAGGGGCTTATATGGGGTTTATTCAAATCTACCCGCAATTATACTGGAGCACCACATTTGCATTATTATTTAACGCCAAACTTCGTGTTTGGGGGTCACCAAATTTCCCCTTAACTCCATATATTATTATCAAGTCCCCCGACTTACGGAGTAAATGTTGTACTGGTAGATCTGATACGGGTTTCGGATGTATTCCTGTTCCGTGGTCTCCAGTCCTCCAAGGGGCTAAACTGCTCTACTGTACATTACTATGGGGACATTAGGAGAGCAGTGGATACTGCTGTGCCACTGTGCTAGAAGATCTTGGGGAGTATGCTATTTGAAACATTACTCTCATGCACTGGTTAATTGAACGGATAGGGGCAAAAGTCGATGGTCCATAGTAGGTTGTTGGTCCGTGGTGTACATATAATATAGACACTGTAGCTGTACTCTGTATAGAATACAATAACGTACGTACATCCTCCGTACTTCGAATAAAGGATGACAGAGAAAGGCCCAGCCAGTCCGAGAATTTAAGATATTGTAACTTCTTTCATACTGCTTACATATCTCGTACCTGTGCTTTCAGTACTAGTACTTAAACCGAGTCCGTTCTACTCGAAAGGAGACTTTGTACAATATGTCATTGGCTTTGATTTGGGTGGACTTTTGACCTTTTGCTGAAGTTACTCGGTGAACTTAGATTCCATGTACCAATTTATACATGTACTTCTACACTGGGGAAAAATCAGCCCCTTCCCGAAGTAACTAAGTAGTTGTCTGGCCTTTGGCGCCCCTCCGTATTGGTGCGGATAGACGGTTCGTAGCATCATCATCAACTTCGCCGTGACATCTTGCCACGCAAAAAACATCTTTGTCTCGGTCCGACCAATTGTGTTTTTGTTACCGCTTTGCCGCCCTCTAGTGCACTGCATGATTCTTGCCCCGCCGCGGACGCTGCTGCCACCTCGCCGCTTCTGCCGGTATTAGCGATACTTGGGATAAAACAAATAACCTCCACCCCCAACCCCGGGATTTAGCAATTGCGACCTACGTATCGTCCCCTCTCCTTACCAAACCACGATACAGATTAATGATCGCTATACCCGTCACTATCGAATTTAAACAAAGGCGCATAATCCTCGACAGCACTGGTGGACACTCGACAGAAGACGGGCAGTAGCCCAATCGATAGCTCCTCGTCATGGCCGACCAGCCTCGCCCTGGGGACCATGAGGACCTCGAGGACGGCACAACGCCAGAGCCCACAAAACGCACCAGATGGGCCACGCGGAAGCTGAAAGGGAGGCAGGGAAGCCGTAAGAGGGTATCGATCCTTGAGCGCCTGCAGAAAGGCCAGAATGAGAAGAAGCGCGATTCCAATGGGGCTGAGAGCGCCAGCAGCCCCAGCGTCATGAACACTGTCCTAGAAGAGGAGGAGGGGGAAGAAGAGGCTGAAGCGACTGGGGAGAGTCAAGATGGACATGACCCACGCTCTGTGTTCTTCAACATGACACTACCAGCCGATGCTGTCGACGCCAATGGCCATCCGACGGCACGTTACGAAAGGAATAAGATTCGGACGGCGAAGTACACACCATTGAGTTTCATACCGAAGAACTTGTGGTACCAGTTCCACAACATTGCGAACATATATTTCCTTTTCCTCGTTATCCTCTCCGTAAGTATCACCAGCCAACCCAATCAATCTCACTTGCTGATCTGTGCGACAGATCTTCAGCATTTTTGGTGATGTTAACCCCGGGCTCAACGCCGTACCTCTAATTGTCGTCGTTGTCATTACAGCCGTGAAGGATGCCGTCGAAGATTGGCGACGAACTATTCTCGACAACGAACTCAATAATTCCACGGTCCACCGTCTGGTGCAGTGGACGAATGTCAATATCAGCTCAGATGACGTTTCATTATGGCGAAGGATCAAGAAGGCCACAACAAGAGGCATCAAGATTATATACTTGGCGATAAAGAACCTCATCGCGGGCGGCAGCAAGGACAAGAAGGGCAAATCGTATGGAGAGCGTGCAATGGATACCCAGCGGGCATCATACGAAACCACTGCGACTAGACGCCAATCAGCATTCTCTCAGCGGACATCGTTTGCTTCCGCAAGAGAGGATATTCAGATGACCCCTGTTCCATCGCCAAATGCTCGTCAGGATATGAGCGATCCCACGAACCCATTCAGCTCAGCAGCTGACTTCGAAGGGGACGATTCCGGGGTTATAGGTCACTTCGAAGGCGACGTTGTAAACCGCAGCCTCCCGACATCTAAAAAGGCAAGGTTCCATCAGGATTACTGGAAGAACGTTCAAGTCGGAGATTTCCTACGAATTTATAATGACGACCAGGTCCCAGCGGACGTCGTCATTTTGGCAACATCGGATCCAGATGGCGCCTGCTATGTCGAAACAAAGAATCTAGATGGCGAAACTAATCTAAAGCTTCGACACGCATTGCAGTGCGGGCAGTCTCTCAAGCATGCGAGGGACTGTGAACAGGCCCAGTTTGTTATCGAGAGTGAACCCCCGCAGCCAAACTTGTATCAATATAGCGGTGTCGCCCGTTGGACACAGACGAATAAGAACGACCCTCATGGACCTGGCCAACCAATGGCAGAACCGATCTCCATTAACAACATGCTCCTGCGAGGCTGTAATTTACGGAATACTGAGTGGGCCCTTGGTGTGGTCATGTTCACCGGATTCGATTCCAAAATTATGCTCAACTCGGGAATGACACCTAGCAAGCGCTCAAGAATTGCACGAGAACTCAATTGGAACGTCGTGTACAACTTCGTTATTCTCTTCTTTATGTGCTTCATTTCCGGTCTTTTCGAAGGCCTTGCTTGGGCTAGAAATGACAAGTCACTGCATTATTTCGACTATCCAAAGACAGCAGCTCCTGTGTCCGGGCTTATCACCTTTTGGGCTGCCGTCATTTTACTTCAAAACATGGTTCCCATCGCTCTCTTTATTACTTTGGAAATTATCAAGACGCTCCAGGCGCTCTTCATCTACAGCGATATACACATGTACTACGACAAACTCGACTACCCCTGCACTCCTAAGTCGTGGAATATTTCAGATGACGTCGGTCAAATTGAATATATTTTCTCTGACAAGACCGGAACACTGACGCAGAACGTGATGGAATTTAAGAAGGCTACTGTCAACGGAATTCCCTACGGAGAGGCTTACACCGAAGCCCAAGCCGGCATGCAGCGTCGTCAAGGCATTGACGTGGTGAAGGAGGCAGCCAAAGCACAAAAGCAGATCGCTGAAGCACGCGTGAGAATGATTGCAGAGACACGAAGGCTTCACAATAACCCTTATCTTCACGACGAGGATTTAACTTTTATCGCTCCTGACTACATTGCCGATCTTGATGGTGAGTCAGGGGAAGAACAAAAACAAGCCACTCGACAGTTCATGCTGGCGCTTTCCCTATGCCACAGCGTCATCGCCGAAGTTACACCAGGAGATCCACCCAAAATGGAGTTCAAGGCTCAGTCTCCAGATGAGGCGGCCCTAGTTGCTACAGCAAGGGATGTGGGGTTCACAGTCGTTGGAAACTCACATCACGGGATAAAAGTCAACGTTCTTGGTAACGAGCAAGAGTATACCGTCTTGAATACGCTGGAATTCAACTCAACGCGCAAGCGCATGAGTGCCATTATCCGGATGCCAGATGGGAAGATTATGCTGTTTTGTAAGGGTGCAGATAGCATCATTTATGCTCGCTTGAAAACTGGTGAACAAAAGGAGCTTCGTCAATCAACGGCGGAACATTTGGAAATGTTTGCTAGAGAAGGTCTAAGGACACTGTGCATTGCGCAAAGAGAGTTGGATGAAGAAGAATATCAAATCTGGAACAAGGAGCACGAGTTGGCTGCAGCTGCCATTAACGACCGAGAGGAAAAGTTGGAACGCGTGTCCGAGATGATCGAGCAGGAGCTCACCCTTCTTGGAGGCACCGCTATCGAGGATCGTTTGCAAGATGGCGTCCCAGATACCATTGCTCTGCTTGCTGAGGCTGGTATCAAGTTGTGGGTTCTGACTGGCGATAAAGTTGAGACGGCCATCAACATTGGCTTTTCCTGCAATCTATTGAACAACGATATGGAATTAATTGTCTTCAAAATTGAGGATGACAGTCTAAGCACTGCTGAAGCAGAGCTGGACCAGCATCTTCAGACTTTCAATATGACTGGATCAGATGAGGAGCTTCAGGCAGCAATGAAGAGCCACGAAGCTCCTGCGCCTACTCACGCTATCGTCATTGACGGAGATTCATTGAGGCTTGTTCTCAACGAGACCCTACGACAGAAGTTCCTCCTCCTTTGCAAACAGTGCAAGTCCGTTCTTTGCTGTCGTGTCAGCCCCGCTCAAAAGGCCGCTGTAGTGAAGATGGTGAAGACTGGACTTGATGTCATGACTCTGTCTGTTGGAGATGGTGCCAACGATGTTGCCATGATTCAAGAGGCCGACGTTGGAGTTGGGATTGCTGGAGAGGAAGGAAGGCAAGCTGTCATGTCGTCAGATTATGCCATTGGCCAGTTCCGCTTCCTTCAACGTCT
Source organism: Pseudogymnoascus pannorum (assembly GCA_001630605.1). Classification (NCBI taxonomy): domain Eukaryota; kingdom Fungi; phylum Ascomycota; class Leotiomycetes; order Thelebolales; family Thelebolaceae; genus Pseudogymnoascus; species Pseudogymnoascus pannorum. The sequence continues at coordinate 25,649 of LNAS01000009.1, forward strand.
TATCCTAGTTCACGGCCGCTGGTCGTACCGTCGTGTGGGAGATACCATTGCGAATTTCTTCTACAAGAATCTAGTGTGGACCTTCGCCCTCTTTTGGTATCAGATTTATGCGGATTTCGACCAGGCGTACCTGTATGATTACACCTTCATCTTGCTGTACAATATTGCTTTCAGTTCGCTCCCGGTTATCTTCATGGGTGTGCTGGATCAAGATGTTAGCGACAAGGTTTCATTAGCTGTTCCCCAGCTCTATCGCCGTGGTATTGAGCGGAAGGAGTGGACACAGAGGAAGTTTTGGTAAGTTGGCCCGATCTACTTTTTCATACATGTGAACTAACATATTTGCAGGCTATACATGCTTGATGGTACATATCAATCAGTGATTTGCTTCTTCGTCGTATACCTCCTATTTGCTCCTGGCACCTTCGTTACATCAAGCGGCCAGGATGTTGGGGAGCGCAACAGAGTTGGCGTCTACGTTTCATGCGGAGCCGTTATCGTCGTGAACACTTATATCCTCCTCAACACTTACAGATGGGATTGGTTGATGATCCTTTTGGTAGCAATCAGTTGCCTGCTCGTTTTCTTCTGGGTCGGTGTATGGGGTTCATCAGTCGCCACAGCGGTATTTTTCTATCAAGCAGCCGCTCAGGTGTTCGCCCAAGCGACCTTCTGGGCCGTTACGTTCCTCATGGTTGTCGTTTGCCTGTTACCTCGTTTTACTGTCAAGTTCGTTCAGAAGGTCTACTTCCCTTACGACGTTGATATCATTCGAGAGCAAGTTAGACAAGGAAAGTTCGATTATCTTCACGACGAATCATCATCGTCATCGTCATCCCAGCCGCCAAAGACACCCGACTCGTCTGCAACCTCATCGGACATTACTGAACCAACTAAGCAACCTATGTATTTCGACGATGACCGACGACCACTCAAAGCACCATCAATGGCCCCAACTGCCACAACCCACAACCCTAGAAGTCAAAACAACAGCGATGGCACAGATTACACAAGGCACCGCATATCTCTAGAGCCACCAATGGAAAACCGCAATCACAGGCTATCCTGCGACAGGCCCAGGCCGTCTTTCGACCGCATGCGCGCCTCGATGGACCGTGTCCGCCCCAGCTTCGAAGCCAGCCGCGACTTCACCTCCGCAGCTATGTTGACTCAAGTCGAGTCCAGCCACTCCTTCGGCCCCGTCCGCAGTAAGATGAGCCGCTTTTCCGACGAATAGTGATGAGGGCGCGCCTCGTCCTGTACGGTTTTTGCGATTCTAGCCGTTCCCCGACACGGTGTTTGTACATTAATGCCTACCAGTTTTTTTTCTTTCCTTTGTTCTTTTTTTGTGGCCATCCGGGGCCAAGGGATATCCAAGCATTCACGATTTGGATGAGCAATCTACTCTGCGCTATTTCTGCGGCATTCAGTTTGGCGCATGTCGGCGTTGCATCAGGTGGTCATGATTTATGGTTCTTTTTTTTTAGTTTCTCGCGAGAGGGAGGGGATGGGGCTGCGCTGCGCGTGCACCGGCCCTGGGAATGTGGTGGTGTGCTGTATAAAGTCGCGCTTGTAGTGGGGGATTTTCCCTGCACTTGGAGAGACTTTGGACTTCGCCTACGATTGGGAAAAGGGGTCTTTTTTTTTGAAAAAAAAAATCTTGCATGGAGAGTGTAATTGCCCTTTGTAGATACATGTGTGAACAGTACAACAACAGTTTGAACAATTATTACTAGAGATCCATGTGAATTCTGATATCTCGCAATTTAGTATTAGGCCAACCTGGAATTCGGTATTGGAGTACCCTTTAATCCCAGGCCATAAACCCACCAAACCCGGAAGTAACCACCAACACACAATAGGACTCAGGGATGATGGCAGAATAAAGAACTCACCGTTCTAATAACTCGACGTTCAGTTGGCTCTGTAGTGAAACTAATGTTTAGCACATAATCTCGTGACCACACCACGCCAAGGGCTAGTTCGTGTCACAGCTTATCTTATCAGTGAACTTTATCGCGACCTCTCTCCAAATTCCTCGGCGGCCAACTTCGTTGGTCGCGTCAACCTCTCTTCCAAATATATCCCTTTTTTAAAATTCACAAAGGGCCTGCCCACCACCCAGGGAGCTACTTCAGATTGCTTTTCTGGATTAGTTGCTTTGCACTTCCACTTCACGATTTCCTTGCAGCTAGCCGTGTAGCCATTTTCGCCCAAGCCAACTCCACTGAAAGGCTCGCCTGAGTCTTTCTGTACTGCACTTCACAACCTCAGCCTTCCCCTTGCAAACGAGCTTAATTGCTATAATCCACTTCATCGTCATTTGAGCTGCTGGTATTCACTTCAAGGTCTTTAATATGATCATTTGAGCAATGATAGTGCTCCAAGTGCCACTTTATTCTTGTTATACCCCATATCTGCACCTAGCGCCTGTCGCTAGGTTCAGACGTAGGCCACACGATGGAGGGAATCTATGAAGAGCTTCAAGATCTGCAGGGGTAATTTATTTCACTTATAATTTACAGATGCTGAACGGCGGGCTAACGTGAAGCAGGAAGATGGATGAATTTCCCCCCGATGCCCATTGGTTTTGCCCGAAGCGATACGATGAAGACTACACGAACTACGCCGATCCGGACAATGATGAGGAGGGCACATCGTCCGCTACAAAGATCCAATGTATCGAAGACGGAAAGAAGCGACTACTCATTGCCTACCGCTTTTCTATATCACTTGGGTTTTCTCCGGAGCAGGCTGAGGAGGCAGGCTTCGGGGATTCATACGAAAGACGTGCAACAGAGCTCTTAAGCACCTGCGACCACTGTGTCCGAAACTACCATACCGGGAGGAAGGAGTTCTTAGGATATATGTCCGAGGAATTTACGGATGATGTTATGGCGCAGTTGTCCGATGTCATTGATCAATTTGATCACTCTCGAATCGACAAAGGCCTCAACATAGCTATTAATCTTTTAAATTCACTTCCTGCCGCTCAGCGTACGATGCGGTCACTGGCATCTAACCCAGTTGCTCTCACGGCACTCTACGAGGCATTGTGCTGCACGTCATATCACAAGTCAAAGGAAAAGCTATCGACTCTGCTTGGTGACGTCCTCAGGCTGGTCCAGACAACGAAGGTACTTAGAATAAGTGGCATTGTACCCGCGACGACCCGCTTCCTTTTTGACGCCGACGAACATCGGCGCCAATTTGCTAGCTTGGGCTGGAGGAAAGCACCCGAAGATCTCAACAGGAAAACTTTTGAGTGGGCCGTCCAAGATGGTCTCGTAGAGCAGATTCAGTTTATTTCCGCTAACGGCCGCACGTTGACAGAAATTCGGCGGTTTTGGGAGGGGCTTGTTCTTATTATTAACAAGCTGGACAGCGATCTTATCACTCACTCTCTTCGCGGGTTGGAGGTATCTCCCGATGTCTATCATCTGGCATTACTTCACCTCTCCTGTGACTCTGAAGAGATTCTGTCCAGCATTATCCACGCATTTATGATGCTTCTTGGCAAGTCCTCGAAGTCCTTCTGGTCGGCATATGGGGCTATTTCCCCAACAGCTGTGGCAGAGCAAGTTTTCAACTCTCCAGCCTTCGAACGCCTTCTGTCTGGATCCCACATCAGTGACCAAGGCCATGACAAGTATGCTTACGGCGCAACATCCTGGATCAAGCCCTTTGTGGAATCTCTGCCAGCCGCGCAACAACACGATGCGTGCCGGAGCATGCTTGTCAGTCTCTTGGGCCGCTATCAAAGAGAGACCATCCCAGACTCGTCAAAGCTTGTGTGCTGTCGGGCTGGTTTGGCAACGATGATTATAGTGTTGACTACGTTTACTTCAAAGGAATACACCATCAACACCTCAACGTCTTTTATAATGATCAACAATGTCTTGGGGTTGGTTGATAAGTTCAAAGACATGATTGTCAACTGTGCCACAGTTGCCGAGGGCACAGAGGGCCACGCAGAATTATCGGAAGCCGGCTTGCAAGTTATTCGATTAGCTTTGTTGCTTGATTGTAAATCTCTCAATGCCGAGTTCCTCGCTTTAGAAAATGGCAAGCCCGTGGACCATGGGTTAGACAGCCACTCGGAGTCGATCTGGAAGTCTGTCCTTGATTCGTTCCGGGTTAATGATATGAATATGGCCAACAGCATTCTCCGAGGAATTACCCCTTTGATTGGCCTCGAAAAGTTCGTGCTGAAGGGTCAACCGCAGGACTTACACAAAAACATGGAGCGCTTCAACAGTGCCTTCGGCCAGCTAACAGAGATTGTCGCGAGTGTTTTTGAGCGCATTAGTGACTTCAGTGTGGAAAATCTTCGGCGCCTCTGTAGCGATATACCAACAGCCAATCCACTCTTTGCCGGCCTCACATCAGCACATGCACCTACCTATGATGCGGCGGTTGCGCTGATCAAAGCCGTCACTGAAACAGATACCCGGAAGGATGCTATCTCTGCCCTTCTCGAAAGGTTCATGGATACGCCGTTGATGGCGTTGGCATCTGCCGCAAGGAAGATCAACGAGTTTCGAACCTTTGCGGCTGTCCCAAAAGTTCTTAAAACAGGCGGTGATGTTTTGGGTGGGCTTTGCAACCCCCAAAGTGGCCTGTTGCGTAGCAAAGCCTCATTTACTCTAAGAGAACAAATAGCTCTTCGAACATGGTGGACGGAACAGTGGCATGCCATTGCTACGTCGTTTCAGACGGTTGAACAATGGAGCAAATATTATGCCACCGATGTCTTGATCAATTTCTGCCGCGATGCCATGGAATACGCAGAATCTCTCTTCGAAGAATATAACATTGTGGCGAGTGTTCTCAGCAGCGGCTCTAGAGATAGCACGATATCTTCAAAGGAGGCCATGACTCCAGCTGCTGCGAGAAAGACTGTTCTACAGCAGCCTTGCGACGCAACTACAAGTCTCGTTAAATGGCTTCGGCTGAAGGATCAATATCTTGTCTCTACTGTGGTCAGTCTTGTCAGCAAGATTCTTCGCCGTCTTGGAGAATTCGATATGGTAGTTGATGATAAATCAGTAGAATATATCGACAGAGTAACATTTGACAGAATCAAGACGGTCTTGACTTCGCAGCAGAAAGCTGAGCTACGGAAAGCTATGGAAGAACATAATGGTGTCAAATATATCGAACAGAAGCCTCTCGTTTCTAAGACGCAGGGAAAGATTGATGCATGGTCAAAATCTGCTAACGGCGTTAAATATGAACCTTCCTCAACAGGAAAGCCGCTCAAAGGCCAGCAAGGTGTCATCGATGTTGAGCAATGGAAGAGCAAGTCATCCCTTCCAGACAATTCTGTGGCTGAAGATGTCCGTTCTTTATCTCGGGTGCTGGATCAAGGCAAGGGGACATTGGAACAAATAAGAGCACGTCAGCAAGCCAAACAAATTGCGCCAACGAAACCGGTGCCGATGAAAGCTAGCATTACCATTAGGTCCAACGAGAGTATAAAGCAATCCCGCCAAAGGGAGAAGGAAGAGAAGAAGCAGCGTGATGCTGCAATTATTGCCAAAGCGAAGGCATTAAGGACGCCCACTGTTCTGGGAGAAGGTTCTGGACTTAAAAACCTTGGTATTATTGGCAAAGACCATGCGCCTGAGAAGGGAGAGATGATGGTATCGTCAAGTGAAGACGAATCGGAGGAGGAAGAAGTAGAAGGCGGAAAGACTTTGCTTAAGAAGACGAGGGAATCTTCCAAGAAATCCACCGAGTTTGAGGCAGAGAGACGACGAGCAATGATGAGGCAGCAACAGGTGGCTGTGAAGAAAACGAGGATTGTGAGGACCCAGAAGGATATGCGCGCTCGGTTAACGCCAGATATGACAGAGCTCCATCTCGACATTCTCAAATGGGATATATTCTGGGAGGGCGATGGACCCCCAAATGGTACTGGGTGCGTGAGAATAGCCAACACCTATCAAACTCCGGACAGTTATCGGGGTGTATTTTACCCGCTCTTAATAGCGGAAGCCTGGCGATCGCTAAAGACTGATCGTGATGAAACTAATTCCCAACCTTTTGATATTGCCGTCGTTACCAGAATGTCGGTGGATAAGTTCTACGAAGTCAGTACCACCATGACAATGGCCGACCACCGCGAAGCGAAAATTCGAGAGGGTGATATCATTTTACTCTCCAAAGCCAAGGAGCCTCTGAAGGATAGGGAGGCGGCCCATTGCTTGGCCAGAGTATATCGTACCAACCGTAAGAAGGACGTGGTAGAAGTATCCTATCGCCTCAACGGATTCGCCGTCAATAAACCTGGAGGACTTGCACTTGCACCCAACACCAAGATCCGTGGGGTAAAGATTACAAGCATAACGTCAATTGAGAGAGAATACGCCGCTCTCAGGAGTATGGAATACTATGATCTGTGCAACGAAATTCTACAAGCCGAACCATCCCCGCTACTCAACTATCCAGACACGGCTCTAGCCCCGGTTCAGCGTACTTACGGTGTAAATAGGGCCCAGGCGAAGGCTATTTGGTCTGCTACGGAGAATGACGCCTTCACATTGATCCAAGGTCCTCCTGGTTCAGGAAAAACGAAGACTATCGTTGCGATGGTAGGTGCTATCCTGTCCCCGACCTTAGGCGTTGAGTCGGGAGTTTCAATCGCACGACCCCCAGGTGTGCCAGACCCGAAAAAGGGTACGATTGCGAAGAAGCTCCTAGTCTGCGCGCCAAGTAACGCAGCGGTGGACGAGCTAGTTTCCAGATTGAAGGAGGGCGTGACAGATCTGAAAGGCATCCACCACAAGATCAACGTCCTCCGACTTGGACGAAGTGAAGCTATCAACTCTAATGTGAAAGACGTCACTCTTGAAGCCTTAACGGATGCTAGAATCGAAAAGGACAATGCAAATGGTACTGCAGTCATTCCGGAGCGGCAGAAGTTACATCAAGAGGCTGGGCGTATTAAGGAACAACTTGCCACCCTCAGGCCCAAACTCGAAGAGGCGCGTACAAAAGGAGAAAAGTCATCGGAACTCAAAATCCAGAGAGAGATTGATGGGTTAAAGCGCGACCAGGCCCGGATAGGTGCCAAGATCGATGAGGACAAGGATAATGGTAACACTGTAGCTCGTGATAACGAAATCAATCGTCGCCGGATACAGCAAGAAATTATGAACGGAGCCCATGTATTGTGTGCTACTCTCAGTGGAAGTGGACATGAGATGTTCAAGAATCTAACTGTTGAGTTTGAGACGGTCATCATCGACGAAGCCGCTCAGTCTATTGAGATGAGTGCGTTGATTCCACTGAAGTATAACTGTATCAAGTGTATTTTGGTTGGTGATCCCAAGCAACTGCCACCCACTGTCCTCTCCACAGTTGCTGCGGAATTTGGATATGACCAGAGTTTGTTCGAGCGCATGCAAAAGAATCACCCGGACCGGATCCATCTGCTGGACACACAATACCGTATGCACCCCGAGATCAGTTCCTTCCCAAGAGGCGAATTCTACGACGGAGAACTCGTCGACGGTGCTGGTTTGGAGAAGTTGAGGCAGAAACCTTGGCACTCAAGCGCTCTACTTGGGCCTTACCGGTTTTTCGACCTCAAGGGTACCTCGAGTCGTTCAGGGGGACACTCTATGGTCAACTACGACGAGATCAAAGTTGCCTTGCAGTTGTATAAGAGACTTAAGACTGACTACCCTTCTTACGATATCAAGGGCAAGGTTGGTATAATTACGCCATATAAGGGCCAACTTCGCGAGATCCGTTTCGCTCTGCAGCGGGAATATGGTGATGATATTCTGGATGATGTCGATACTAATACAACGGACGCCTTCCAGGGTCGTGAGGCTGAGGTTATCATCTTCTCATGTGTGCGAACGATGGGTGGTGTTGGTTTCTTGAAAGACGTGCGACGTATGAACGTCGGTTTGACTCGTGCGAAGTCTTCCCTCTGGGTTATTGGAGATTCCAGCACCCTCCAGCGCGATCGAGTCTGGCAGAACATGATTCAAGATGCAAAGAAGCGAGACCGGTTTACTTCCGGAGATGTCATGAGCATGCTGAGGGTGGCATCTGCCACGTTGCCCAAGGTCCCCAAGCAGCTAGCCATCGAGGACGTGCAAATGGAAGATGTCGATTCCATCAAGCCTCCTGATGGAAATACAGACAGTCGCCAGCCATCACCTCCAGATGTCACGATGACCGATGCCCCTAATATTGTCGAACAGAGGCGGGTCTCAAATAGCAAAGGAGCCGGTAATGCGGCTGCTATTGGCGGAGGCCCTAAGCTCTATAAGCCAGGAGAGCCCCGAAATGGGCCCCCAACAATGCGACCAGCAGTCAAAGCTATCCCCAAGGAGAATTTGGCAAATCAAACAATTCAAGCGCCAAAACGTTCACGAGAGCCTTCCCCGACTGGCAGTCCAGGCCCACCAAAAAAGGCAAGCATATACCTTAATTTTCTTTTCTAATTCATCGTTTGCATTGCTAACAATACTACTAGATTCCTACTATATCGAAAGGATCGGCAAGACCGAGTTTAACAGCTCTCTCGAAGTCGGAGGGTTCCGGGAGAGACATTCTGAATGCTAAAGTAGAACCGAAGTCCGAGGCTGAACCGCGGTCAAAAGTCTCCCCTGCACCACAGGAAGGAAGACACAGCAGCAGCAGTTCGTTGGGCGGCGAAGCCAATGTAAGTATGGAGCTCAAGTCAGCTTGCAAGTAACTAAAATCATATCCAGGGTCCTCCGCGTCCAAAACCACCCGCAGGTCTCCCACCACGCCCTAAAATCTTAAAAAAGAGGCCTCCCGCGGACCCATTCCTGCCAGCAAAACCTCGAACACGTTGAAACCAATATTAACGGTTGCTCGACATGAAGTGGCACTTAAAGCATCATTTGGCGTCCTATGCATTTCAGCAAGCAGCATTCACCGGCGTTTTTATACGACACTACGTTAGGGAGCGTAAATTATAGTCCGGGCTCCTGCATCGTTATAGCGAAGGACTGAAAGAGTTTTCATTTTAACATTGCTGTGATGGGTAGAGTTGCGATTAGTTACTACCTGCATCTTGTGACATGACCAGTAGTCCCTGCACATTCGAATTAGGCCAAGGTCTGAGATTGTAGCACATAAGTGTTGCATTCTGAATCCAGTGGCCTATAGTATAGGCACTACAAAACTATAAAACTGCCCTTAACTAGGCAAACTACGGCTTGACCTCCTCCCCCCTCCAATCCCAGAACTTGCCTCTCCCATTCAAGCCAACGCTGCCAGCCACCCCGACCAACTTCTCGGCCGCCAGTTCCGGTGAGAACAGCTTGTCTTCCTCCACACGGTCCCAATAATCCTTCGATAACTCCGTCTTCACACTGCCAGGATGCTGAGCAATCGAAATGGCATTCTCCCCCGACACACCCTGAAGATACAAATCAAACGACTTCGCCAGACTCGTAACCCCAGCCTTGCTCGCACGATACGTGTACCAGCCGCCCATGATATTATTGCTCGTGCTGCCAACGCTAGCACCCATGGAGGAATAAACCGCGCGCTCGGGAAGTCCCACCTCGGCCTCTAGGACGGCGTTCTTGCGAGGGAGGAAGTCGCAGAAGTGCTTGAGGATCAGGAGCGGGCCGATGGTGTTTACCTTGAAAGTTTCGATGGCGTGGTGGGAGTCGATTTGCCCCGGGGATCTCTCGGGGTGTAGGACGCCGGGGATGGCGTAGGCGAGACGGAGGTGGTGCGTTTTGGGGGGGAACATCTGCTTGGCTTGGTCGGCGGCAGTGGAGATTGTGAATTCGTCTGTATATTGTTACAAAGGCTTCTCGTGAGGGGAGTTCCAGGGACGTCTGGGCCATTAGGGCAGCTTTTACCAATGCAGTCGAGCTCCAATACAGTGAGGCGATCCTCGTCTATGTTCTTGAGGCCGTCTAGAAGAGAACTCCGCACATCTTCTGTGTTGCTACGTGAGGTAGCTAGGATGGGAGCCTTTGTGGTCTGCAGGAGGTGCCGTGTGAGCGCGAATCCGATGCCGCGGGAGGCAGGAGAGACGAAACACCATGCCATATTTATCCAGGAGTTATAAAATGTATAATCTGGCTCTTCAAGATTCCGTTACGGATAATAGATACCAGGGACTGTGGGATGTGAAGCTATAGAGATAGATTCTACCCTGGATGGGGGTCTACATAATGGGCTGAGGTTAGCTAGCTAGTAAACAGCTGATTTCATCGGTCAACGTCAATATGAGAAGTGATGGTGGGATGGTGCTCATTAGCGTGGCGGGAGGGATAACTAAACCAAGACAATTTATTGCCGCCATCGAGATCTTCCCGTGCCCAACGAAGCTTAGCGCATAGAGGCAAGTTTAGCGTTTATGGAATAGATTCTGTTTGTTAATTACTCTAGGCTGGCTCGGGTTATCTGGATAGTTAAATTCGACTCTTGTTGGAGTAAAAAACATAAGGCATTCAGGTAAAAGACAATAAGTTTGTTTTATCAATATAACTATAATAATGAAAATTTATATATTATATGCATGGCTACTGAAAGTACAAGGACTGTTAAATATACATAATTTTGTACAAAAAAAATTGAACGACGTGGGCAGGATTTGAACCTACGCGGCCGAAACCATATGATATCAAGGCGTTATGCCGTTCTAGTCATACCCATTAACCACTCTGGCACCACGCCTGTTTATTCTGTGTGACTGTGACCGAGTAATGGGGACTAGGAATCACTGGATTCTGTGGTGGAGATTCAAACCCGGAAATGTGCGGACTGTTTTTCGGAAATTGGGGTTGATATATGTGTCTTCCCCGGAATGCCGTAGGCAATACCGGTCACTTTTCTCCCAGTCCTCGATGGTGATGCTCAAGTCTTTAATAAGACGTCAATTCATGGTCAACCGAATCACATCACAATATTATAGACCGTCATCATCAAGCTGTGCTGGGCTGGTATGGGCAAAATAACTCTGCGTGTTGGCGCTGAATTGCTTGATATAAACGTACAACTGGTATACCACGCTATTAAATACAGATCTAGCAAACCTATCCTCTAAAGAGCAACATCCTGGAAGCTAGCAGCTCCAGGAGTCTTCTGGCCCTCTTCCGTATCAGCATCCACCTCTAGGGAAGGGCTTTTGGTAACAGGATTTGCGGCGACGCTTGGCTCTCCTCCATCCGTGGGTGACACAACTGGCCTAAGGGCAACCTTGTGCTGATCGTTATCCTCAACTCTGACCTTCTGTTCATCCAATGCCTCTACTTTCTTATCTTCGGAGTCATCCTCCTCCGACTTATCATCCTCATCCTCTCCCTTCTCGTTGTTCGCTTGGCTGGCTTCTGACGCTTTATCACCATTTGCCTGCTCATTTTTGTTGGGGAGAGCGGGAAGAGGGGCCTCCTCCTTCGCCGAACTAGGTTCGGTCGGCGTGGCTTGAGGTCCCGGGGCAGCAGGCCCCAAATTGGCCATCCTCTGTCTCGGATCTGCATCGAGGTAGTATTGTCTGACGCCCACGATCCTGCCGCCCCTTTCACAGCCCTCCACCCACTCCGGCCTCACAACCGGGATATTCATCTCCACAGCTTTCTCCCAAGTAATACCTCTGCCCTCCGTAGTCACAAAATGGGTGGTATCGATTCTAACGGTATCCGCAATCTTAGCCCCTATCCGTTCGACGGCAGCGACGAGGCTCTCCCTGAGCTGCGCTGGCAGAATGCCTGGTGTGACTGTGATGCCGCTGAGGTCAGTCATTTTGTGCGTTCTGACTGTAACTCTATCGCTAGCGAATGTGCCGGCAGTGGTTCTCAGGACAAGGTGGAACGTGTACTCGGTGTCGACAGCAAGGCCGCTTATCTTCGTGCTTTCCATGGTGGTGGGCTGAGGAATGTTGCCTGCCTTCTGGCCGTTTCGGAACAGGCTCAGACTGATCACATCCGCGGTCGCAAGCTCTATTGGATCCCACTCGAGAACGATGGATGTTTGCGTAGCATTGCGACAGCGCAGGACGGGCGATGATGGCTCCGTTTCGCCAAAGGAGTGGAAGATCGAATCTTGTAGGTGGTTGAATGATTCTTGCGACTGGCTCTCGGAATCGAAGTTACGAGCAACGGTGATGTCGACAATGCTACCAGACGAGATATGTGGAGGTAGTAGGATAGATGGGAATTCGATCTGTTTGTATCATCGACGGTGTTAGTTTGGGCACTCCGTAGGACATGACGTTGCCTGTTTGGATTGATTGGGTTCTTACAAGGCGTTTGTCCTGTGTTAACAGCACTGCAACTCCGGCATCGACCTTGCCCACAGTCAAAGAGATTAACATCTTGTGCGTGAGGTGTCGCAAAGACGGATTGGAGAGGGTGGTGTGAAATGTTTATGGCCCCGTGTAGTTTTTGGGGCACCTTCAGGGACAAGAACAAGCTTATCTCGGTCTTGGCGCTCTTGAATTGGCCTTCATCGCGCGCGATCATCCATCCTATAAAATTACTTGGAATTATATTAACTACAACTAAATTTTGTACAGTATTCATAGTTTACATGTTTAATATGCTCTCCTTGGGCTTTGTTTGGGTATTATACTGTCGCTTTCTTCCTTCTTTTCGGTGTCGACTTCTTCGTTTGCAGTCGCTCAATTTCAGCAACAATTTTGTCGGCCTGTTCCTCCACATCGGGCCACTTCGCACGTAGAAGCTCGGAGCGCGTGGCCAAGTGTAAGCTCCCTACGAGGTTGGGCTTGGGGCCCTCGTCACCATTACCGTCGATTCTGTAGCCATTTGTATCATATCCCTTCCGTTTTAGTGCATTCACAAACGCCACCCTTGCCCTGTTACTGAGCCACGAACGAACTACACGCTTCATACCGACTTGTTTTGAACTCAGGCAGCTCCACCACAGAGGATCGGTGCGAGATTCCCATTTGCGCTTCATGATTTCGTGTCTAGGGTGCGCGGGAGTGGTGAGTTGGAGTTTCGAGTGCAGTGGTGCAATGTGTTCTGAAGACCACATAACCTGTAGTATATCAATCCCCGGAATATTCTTCCTTGACATGCCACCCGGAGGAAGTTTTATTTTGAGTATTGGCGCCATCTTTAGGTTATACGGGTTTGCTGGTTATGCGTTATGAACGGCAAGCAATGGTCGAGTTTCTGGATTCGAGCTGTTACAGCAACGCAACGGGATCTGGTCGGGCTTTCTGTCGCATTCAGTGGCATCGATTGGCTCCGAGAGAGGGATCGTAGTTTCGTTCATATCAAGCTCATTTTTGCGGTGAGGTGGCGGTCTTTAGTCGTGCTTCGATGGCCCAGCTTTGTTATTCATGGCCAGCCATGGATATAAAACGCCAGTTCCAGATGGTAGCTGCACAAGCGTGCAATAGGGTGGCAATGAGTGGCTCTCTCCTCGCTTGATCCAAAGTTCAGAAAGGGACTAGCTGACTCATCCCCCACCTAAACTTAGGATTCACCCCACCAACGATAAGTCATTAGGCGCCCATCGACCACACAACTGTCCCACTTGCAAACTTCATATAAAGTCTACCCCTCTTGGAGCCAGAGCCCGGAGGAATAACATCAAATTCGAGATCATCAAAGATCAAAACCTACGGCATTTTAATCAGGGAAATCTGTCAATATGCCGAAGAATAAGGGAAAAGTAAGTCGTATATGCCACAAAATCACCCCGCTCTCTATTTTTATTGAGGCCCAACGACAACAACTCGTGTGAACAATGCTGACGCCTTTTACCAACAGGGTGGCAAGAACCGTCGTCGTGGAAAGAACGAAAACGACAATGAGAAGCGTGAACTCACATTCAAGGAGGAGGGTCAAGGTATGTTACCCCCCCAGCAGTTACAACCGCCACCGTCGGCGTCGCCACCAGATCGTTAACGTCCAATACAGAATATGCCCAAGTCCTGAAGATGTTGGGTAACGGCCGTCTCGAGGCGCTCTGCTTCGACGGATCCAAGCGCCTCGCACATATCCGTGGCAAGCTTCGCAAGAAGGTCTGGATCAACCAGGGAGACATCATCCTCCTGTCGCTGCGTGACTACCAAGACGAGAAGGGCGACGTTATCCTCAAGTACTCCGCCGACGAGGCTCGTTCCTTGAAGGCCTACGGCGAGCTGCCCGAGAGCGCCAAGATCAACGAGACCGACACCTACGGCCAAGAAGGCGAGGGCGACTGCAACTTCGAGTTCGACGAGGACAGGAGCGAGAGCGAGGACGAGGAGACCGGTACCGGAGCAAAGGATATCGAGATCGACGATATCTAGACAAATTCGGCGCGCGGAGCGGCTAAGAGTGTGGTGTGGACTGTCTTCTCTCAAACGATTCTACAATGGAAAACGAACTCGACAGTATCTCTCTTTTGTTAAAATTGCCAGATGGCCTGGGCGCAGTGGGAGAGACGCTGTGGTCCTCGTCGTCCGTGCCCTTCAATTCTGGTGCGACGTAGAGTCAAGTTTATAAGTGTTGTGGGTTCGCATTGTATGTATGGTTAGCCTTGTGCGGGGGATATTGCGATTAGCGTTGCTCTCCGTGTACTGCATCTTAGCATAGACTACGACAAAACACATAACCCATGGAAACCTAAAGTTTTTTGATTGTGCTTTTAATTAATGTGTCTCTATGCGTATCTAAACCAGCGCATGTTATTGCGTTCTACCTGAGCCGGGAGAAGACTTGCAACGAAACGCCAACAAACAAGAGACCCTTACATTGTGACAATTTCCGATACAATCCTACTAACGACAAGACCTCTCCACCATGGCTTTTTACCAATCATCTTCCTCAGCTTCGTCATCTGCTTCTTGTTAGCTGCATTCAGAATAGCCGTAGGAATAAGAACCTACCACTAGCGCTAACTTTCTGCTTCCTTTTGTTGAGTGCCTCTGCCAACGCATCGGCCAGGCCACCACCGCCGCCACCACTAGTGGTAGTCGGAGGCAACCCACTTCCAGCTGGTCCAGAATCAGCAGCGCCAGGTACGGCAGCGGCACTGCGATCGCGCACTTTGCTGCGGTCCACCTTCTTGAGCGCTCCGATACCACCAGCCTGTTTGATGCCTGACATGAGGTCACTACGGTCACCAGTAGGCTGTGGCATATTAGGAACTCCTGAAACGTAGCCTGAGTCACGGTTGGGCATTGGGGGCGGAGGAGGCGGTCCCGGTGCGCCTGAGTCGCGGCTGGGCATAGGAGGTGGGGGTGGGGGACCAGCACCACCTGGTGGCGGAGGCGGCGGTGGTGGTGGTGGAGGAGGAGGAGCTGGAGCCCCCCCAGTTGGGGGTAGTGGGGGTGCGGCTGCGCGGGCTGGTTGTGGTGGTGGAAGCGATGGACGGGCTGGTTGCGGTGGAGCTGCGTTTGTGGGAACTGATGGACGAGCTGGTTGCGGTGGTGGTGTGTTGGATACGGGCAATGGAGGGGGGGGAGGTGGACCACTGTCTCTCGACGGTGGTGGTGGTATTGGCCGAGAGGAGGATGGCGGGAGAGGCGGCGGCGAGCCCGGTCCATTGTTGGGTGTTTTAGGGGGTAATGGAGGCGGCAAAGCTGCAGTTGGAGTGCTTCGAGCTGGGGGAGGTGGCGGCACGACACCACGCATTGGAGTAGGTGGTGGCTGAGGTGCACGTTGGCCCATGAACGGTGGCGGAACCCCATATTTCGATCCAGACTCCCCCGGTTCGAAGTCGTCATTGGGCGTCTTTGGAGGTCGCGGGGGTGGAGGCGGTGCGGATTGATTGGAAATTGATGTGGCATGTGGCCGATTGGGTGTCGGCCTTGGGTTTGAATTGAGCAACTTGCCGGCGTCAGCAAATGGAGGTGGAGCAGCATATTTTGGCGGCGGTGGTCCTTTAGGAGGTGATGGCTCGCGAGGTGGAGGGGTAGGTTCTTTAGGAAACGGCTCTGCCTTTGCTCTCCGGCTAGGGGGCGGCGCCGGAGGCGCACCTCGTTGAGACGACGGAGGTGTTGATTGGGGAAGCTCGTGAATCCGTGGAGCGGCCTGTGGAGGAGGCGGTGGTGTTGATTGGGGGAGCTCATGAACCCGCGGAGCAGCCTGTGGAGGAGGCGGCGGCGGCGGTGGAGGAAGTGCTGCTTTTGCCCGCTGAGGCTCCTGGTAAGCAGGCTCAGGAGCTGCAGCTGATGCAGCTTGCTGCTCTTGAATGTACTCTGCAATGAAGTCTTGGTTATCTCGAATCTGGTCATCAGTAATGCCCATGCCCCGTAAATCACCACCCCAAGTTTCTCTCCAGTTGGGGTCAAGAGCATCTAATTTGGCATACTCGGATACTTTCGGTGGAATAATACTACCAGAGGAATGCGACGGAGTGTGTTGTGAGAGAGAAGGTGGGATATATGTCCGGGGTGATTCAGGGGGTGTTGGCTGGCTGGTAATGGGGGCGGACGGGGCAGACGTATGCCTATGGCCACCAAATATACCTCCCAGTATCCCATGCTTTTGAGGTGCTGGACCGCTACCTCCAAAAGGGTTTAACTTGGTTGCTTTGCTTGCATGTTTCTCGCGGTCTACCATTTGCTTTAGGAACTTAACAGCCTCCTTTTCTTCGGAAAATGAGAAACCAGCCAAACAACCCTCAATTTCAAAACTGTGAAAGAAGACACGGTCCTGGTTGTAAGACCAATTTTCATATATCTCCTGGTCCCATATGACTCCTCGCATTGAAGGCTGTGGAAGGTTAGCGCATATATTATGTGGAGGCAGACATGCATACCGAAACATCTACCAACTTCAACCAAAACGTGTTTCCGATGAGGTCGTTTGCCAAAACTACTGCGCCCTGCAGCCCAGTATATGTCCATTTCGAGGTGTTTGGGTATGCAATATAGAGTCTGACCATAGCAGCAGCTAAAATCTTGTTCTGCGCCTTGGGGACCACTCGGCGAATAATCGCCTTCTCCTCGGTTGTGACACCCTCAGGCATCTTGGCTGCTGGTGGAAAACAATCTGAAAGTAATTCTACTGAGGGGCTGTCATCGAGAGGTCCAACAGGGAGATACTGGCGATATGGTTGCGGATGCGAAGCCTGGAGGTTCTACTTGTTCAGTCAGCAACAGGTCGCCAATTGAGAGCCCAAGCTCAGTTACCACGGGCCATCTATAGCTAGGCCAGATAAGAGTACGTGTAGTTGAATGACTTCAAAAGTATATCTTCAGAGGTCGACTTACTCAGGGTTGCGCTATCGTGTTGTTGGATGAGAGGTTGATAGGCGTCCCAACTAAGGTATCGGGACTAAACGTACCTACGTTGTGTGGCTTGCCCAAGCCTCATTACACCCATTACAACGCGTCAGCCACAACGGACCGCCAAGACCCATGAGTCGCGAGGCTGCCAAAAAGCCTCGCCTCAACTTCTGGAATTTATCTCCCCACCATACACTATTGCGAATCATCGAACCACAAGGAAGTAATCCGAATGCTCACTCTGATTAAAGTGCCTGGCAAAAGAAAGCGCAAGCAGCATACTGATAATGCAGATGGCGAAAACAAGGTGAGCATCAATAATGTTCCTCTCACATTCTCTACTTGATTATATATTGTGGACATAAATACTAACCTTCACCAAAGCCACCTCGGCCCAAAGGTCGGCCTCGAAAAGAGACGAACAAGAAAGCAAGAACATTATCATCCGTATTAGAAAGTTTTGGCGCGACGTCCAAGCAATTATCACAGAATAATTTGACGGCGAATCGGTCGATGACCTCTCTCGAGAGACTACCCACAGAGCTTCTTGAGAAGATATTCCTTATGTCCTTGAACTTCAATCTACCGAGATCAAGCCCAATAATAGGCATTAAACTGTCTAATCAATACATATATACTACTACAACTGTGGCAATATTCGAACCGACATGGAGATACAACTACGAGCTTCACTACGGGCAGGAAGGGGTTGCCCCGGGCTCTCCCAGCCAGGAGGATATACCGGGAGACCCCGGATTACAGGTGCGTAGATGAGGCCTATTCATATTTTCTGCGGCTGACATAGTTTAGAGCTCATTGCTTCGGTGCCAGTGGGCAACGGTTTTTATGATACGACAAGCCGAGAAGACATGGCTATTGACGGCCCCCCCGAAGCCAGTGAAACAAGAAGTTGGAAGTGCGGCCCAAGTAAGAAACTCTTCGCAGACTTCCGATTCTGAACAATTTGCCCCTACGGAAATCGGTATTCCCGCCGAGGAGCCTTCCTGTGATTCGGAACATCAAAACTTCGATGAACAATACGCCGAATTTCTGCAGCTCACACATCCGGAGGCCCCAAGAGAGGAAGGTATGACAACGAGGCCAGCATTTAGATGGAAGACACCCCTCAAAGTACACCCCCAAACGGAGATGCCGGAGAGTCTTTTAAGGGGCCCTTGGTCTACTGATATGGTAATGTACCTGTTTTGGTTGGTTCGGGCTGGGGCTAAGATTGACTATTCTGCGTCTACTAACGGAGAGGTAAGAGCTATGAACACAATTAATCTAATGCGCACCTTATTAATCCTTGTCCAGGTAGCACGGCATGGCCTTGATCAAGCTATACTTGATGGAAATCTGCAAATTTTGTACTTACTCCATTGTCTTGGGATCGAGACAACAGTCCATGAGGACATCTTAGAGTCAGCAGTACGGACTTGTTCAGGTAACAAAGCTGTAATGTACCGAATCTTCCATATCTTGGCAACCAAATTCCCAGGTGAATCCTCTTCGTGGGATAAATGGCTCGATGATATCTTAGAGTTCGCCGAAAAACTGGGACAGAACAGAGACGAGAAACGACAACAGAGGATATGGTGGGAAGGGTTCGTTTCGTTCTTAAACGAGCCAGAGTTAAAACTTTAAAAATAAAATAATTGTATAATAGAACTTTAGACCCTATCCTATTGGTGAAGTGGTGGTCCCATTCCTGGCCAAATTTGTTCAGTCATGTGACCCATTGTATTTACCTCCACTAGACTGACATCGCGAAATATCCGATTCCGATAAAGGTGACAATTGCTGTATCGAATTTCCGCGGAAGCAGGAATTGATTCATATTACCGGGCTGTCATATCTGCCATGCGGGCTAGATTGCCTGTACCTTCGGCGCGTTTATTGAGATTTCTGCAATTCCAATCAGAGGGGCGGTGTTTCTTCAGCGCAAACTCGCAAGGCTTCATCTCCGGCCATGGACCACTGTCAGGGCCGGAACTGCACACGGCACAGAAACTACGAACTCCGAAGTCATTACCTTCACACCTATGGGCGGCCATACCTACACCTGCCACTTGTGAAGCAAGCCTTCTCAACCTCGACTTCCTCCTCCCTCGAGTTTCGTTGCCACCTTCGATACGACCTAGTCTGAGCTCCCCTCGACCACTTGTCAAAGTCCCAAGGCGAAGCGCAAAGCATTCGATAGGAGGACATAGATATGCGTCGGAAAGCCACAGTACTAACTGGCTGAGGCGGGCATTTGGCAGGAAAGTGAACCGGCGTCGACCTCTCAAGGGAGTTGACGCTCCATACGGCGATGAAGGGGCTGAAGCCACAGCGTATGCCCTCGGGCGCACAATGTCTGCAAAGGCAGCAAACGAGCAGAAGCTCCGTTGCACTGAGTTTGATGAGAATGGCAATGTGGTCTTAGTTAACGGGGAGTTCAAAAAGAGTGAGCTTATCGCCAAAGTACGTCGCCCACCTAGAGATACTCTCAGACAAAGGACTAACAAAGTTATTAGTACGGGCTATTGCCTAGAGATCTTCGAAAAATCGACTCGTCTCTACTACCACATATCCTTGTGCGGCCGTCTGCTATCTTAATAAACCTCCTCCACCTTCGGTGCCTCATCAAGGCGAATCGAGTGCTCGTCTTCGACACATATGGCTCAACAGACTCATATACGCAGTCTGTATTCATGTACGATCTCGAAGGAAAACTACGCCAGAAACAGAACTCGCCCTCAGCGGGCGGACTTCCCTACGAATTCCGTGCCCTCGAGGCAGTCCTCATATCTGTGACTTCTGGACTTGAGGGGGAATTCGAAACGGTACGCGGACCGGTTGTGCGCGTGCTCCGAGAATTAGAAGAAGATATCGACCGCGATAAGCTACGGCACTTGCTTATTTATTCTAAAAAGCTCGGTACCTTTGAGCAGAAGGCCAAGCTCGTCAGGGACGCCATCGACGAGTTGCTAGAAGCTGACGATGATCTGGCTTCTATGTACTTGACTGAAAAGACGCATGATCTACTAAGAGGGGAGGATGACCATACGGAGGTTGAAATGCTACTGGAGTCTTACCACAAGGTGTGCGATGAGATTGTGCAGGCGTCTGGCAATTTAGTCTCCAATATCAGGAACACTGAAGAGATGTGAGTATTGTACTAACCTTTTTCAATAATAACCTACTAACAATGAACAGAGTCAAGGCAATCCTTGATGCTAATCGGAACGCGCTCATGCTCCTTGACCTAAAGTTCTCAATCGGCACGCTCGGTATCGGTTCCGGAGCCTTTGTGGCGGCATTATACGGCATGAACTTGAAGAATTTTATCGAGGAATCCAACTTTGGATTCCTTGGAATATCTGGATTTTCGGCCGTATTCGCTGCCGTTGTCTGTGGCTACGGACTAACGAAATTGAGAAAGGTACAGAGAGTTAGCATGTGGGGTGAGGCGGGCAAGAGAGGCGCAAGGGGCAGCTGGAGGGCAATCGACGAGGAAACTGGGGCTGGCTTGTTGGAGCGAAGCAGGCGCGCAAGGCTCTTGAAGGAAGATAAAGGAGGCTCCCTACGGGAGGTTGTCGGAAATGTGAAACCTTTACCACCTACAGTCATATCGAAGACTGTAAAGGCATAGAGGGCGAGACAAGACGGCTACAAATGATACACGGTTTGGCGCTAAGGTTGTTACTATTATCATGTATAAAGAGGCTCTCTACAGGCGTTTGTTAGAGTGGTAAATCATCTCTGTTGGATATGTTCAAGTGCCAGTCATGGCACGTTTGGGGCCTGCGAATACCACCACTCTTGTAAAATATATTAGAATTATATCGCCTTGGATTTTGTTACGTCGTCATCAAGTGCAATTATATCCATTTAAGGTAATAATATGCGGCTCAACCAAAATATGTGCTTGATCAGAAGGTATGCTTGGAAGTAACTATCTACACAATCTACATTTTTATCCATGGATTACTTCTATCCAAATATTTGGAATGACATCACCTTCCGTAAAGTCGAGCTACTCACTAGCCACTCGCGAGTAATTGAAACACCCCTGTACTAGGGCAGGGGTCTCTGCCGAGATACGGCGACGTCACTTTTTGATCCTGTTAGTTCTAGATTGTGCCAGACGCCACACTTCACCAGATCTATGTGTGGGGCTATGGAAATAAAATGCCACTTTGGACTACATTGACGTCACCAATGTGGGATTCCCGCTCTGAAGGAGAATTAACCATGGATTATCACTTTACCACGTTTCTCCAAAGAGGTTCACATAGGGGTTCAATATCCACAGTGTCTGGGATGCAGTTAAATGAGGAAGTATTTAAGTTGAGGGTTGCCACTGTCGAAAATTTTAGATTTGCTCTTTCCATATCAACATCCCAAGTCCTGTAAGTAAAAAGAACAACAGTTCAGCCTCAACAACCAGCCAAACACAACAAATCAATACCAAGCAACCTTCAATAAAGCAGCCCAGTAAAGCTATACAATATGGGTGCTGTCGTATCTTGTGTAAGTTGAACTTGCTCCTTTAGATTTTATGAACATGAAATCTAACATTTTTGATAGATTACCGGAATGTTCCGCGCCATCGGTGCTGGACTCATGGCCATCGTTAATGGAATCGGAGCCATCCTTCAAGGCATCATCGGTGCCATCGTCTCTTTCTTCGACGTCCTGATCTCATGCCTCACCTGCGGACGTGGTGGCGGTAGGAGAAGGTCACGCCGTGGACGGCACACAACAAGTGCGATATAACTCGCAAGGACGAGATAACGAGCATGACCTTCTGAAAGAAACATGAGCGCCATCACCGACCATCAATATTAATCAGTTGTGGTGGAGAGCATTCGAACCAGATTTAATATCAACTCGAAATGCACGGAGTGGAGGAAGTGGAGTCAAGGATAGGGAATCAAATAGTATCTGCCGCATTGTTTCAGATACCCGGCTTATAGCTACGGCTTGGTCATTAGTATAGATATCACGACATTGAAATGAACGTTTTTATGTGCTATATATCATCTTGGCAATTGTGAGAGAGTGTATTGTACGATTTAAGTTACCAACTGAGACATTCTGAGACGTGGGGCTGTGGACCCAAACTAAGAATGTCACACATACTGTGGCTGATAACTTAAAAACATGGAGAGTTATTCACAATATGTTGGTTTCAATGAAGAATAGGCAAATTTTGGCTTGATCAATATTACAAGTTATAGGGTAATCTAAACCTGTCCACTCCATGCTTCCGTCGAATCTGTTCCCAGCACTCGCCCTTAGACCTATTATAACTTTCATTTTCAGTGTCGTCTGACGTCGTGAGCTATGTCATCCCCTGTTCTTCAAAGAATGAATCGAAGCTGCCACTTTACTTCTTGTTCAGCTCAGCGGCTCTCTTTGCCCTGTCCTCCTTCGTCCCTTCTTGTTGGACCTGAAAGTCCTTTGGGACAGCTGGACCTGGGTTTGCTTGGTGATGCCTGATCTGAACTGGATCTCCTTGTGGCTGGGAATCACTGTGGATAGGGTGGTTGCTCGCCGCCGACTCTGTTTTGGAGCTAGGATCTTTGGCAATCTGCTCGGTGATGGAACCAGCGGGGTGGTTATCATATTTGTCTGTTCCGGCAGGCATCGTGGATAAGCGCTTTTTAACGTTGATACGTTGGTTGGTGACTTTTCGGTGGAAGATTTGGTATTAAATGGTGTCTGTAATAGTAGCAGATATTTCAGACGATGTAGATAGCAAACCTGAACTCCATCACTAACGTTCTTATATACCCTTTAGGTACCTGTGTGACAAGAGTGATGACGTCGCCATCCACGCCGCAAACTTGCGTGTCGTAGATTGACTGACGCGCTAAAGTGACATCACGTGAGTACCCGATTACCACTGTACTGTGACGCGACTGAAAGACCCCCACGATTTCTGACCAAGTAGCTGAATACCAGTTTCTAAGGAGGAATGCTCGACTATCTGTGGACTAATAGAAGCCCACAATGAGCTTCAAACATGCCCTCCGAGAGCGATGACCTACAGCAGCCGGTGAAGCTATCACTACCACTGGTATGTGTGGCAGCCCAGTTTATCCCTCGCTGCTGACCATTATGTAGGAATACCAGCAGGAGATCTTCAACGAACTCCGCACCGAAGATGAGCTCCTCATACTGGCTCGAGGTTGCGGCCTTTTACGAATAGTGACGAATCTCCTACACTCTTACGACGCAGCTGGGAACAACCTCATACTTATTGTCGGCGCAGAGGATCGTGAGAATGGGTGGATTGGAGAGGCTCTGGCTGAGCATGCAGCTATCAGTGGCTCCCCGAAAGCTCGAGGTCTTAGCGTCGTCAATACAGATCTCATGAGCGTCGGCACTAGGGAAAGAATGTACGCGAATGGCGGCATATTCAGCATCACATCCCGGATCCTTGTCGTGGATTTATTGACGAGCCTGCTGGCGCCTGGCACTATAACGGGTATTATCGTATTGCATGCTGATCGAGTTGTTGCAACATCTACTGAGGCTTTCATTCTTCGAATATACAGGCAACAGAACAAAGATGGGTTTCTCAAGGCATTCTCTGACAATCCGGAGGCGTTCACAGTGGGCTTCGCCCCCCTTGCAACAATGATGAGAAACCTCTTCCTTAGAAAAGCCTCGTTTTGGCCACGCTATCAAGCCACAATACAAAGGTCACTTCAAGGCAAAAAGAAAGCAGAGGTTATCGAATTGGAAGTACCAATGACAGATGCCATGCGGGATATCCAAAACGCCATCATGGAATGCGTCGAAGCTAGCATTGGAGAGCTCAAGAAAGGAAATCCGGGGCTTGCAATGGAAGACTGGAACGTTGACCGGGCAATTCACAAAGCTTTCGATGCGATGGTGAGGCGGCAGCTTGATCCAGTGTGGCACCGTGTTAGTTGGAAGACAAAGCAGATAGTCAGCGATTTGACTGTCCTTCGTGGACTATTAGATGCCTTGCTGACGTATGATGCCGTCTCATTTCTCCGCTATCTAGACACGGTTGTTGCCGTCCACTCGCCGCCTCCAGGCTCGACGAAACAAAATGTATCACCTTGGCTTTTCTTAGATGCCGCCCATACGATATTTGATACAGCCAAGCGACGAGTCTACACCGGCAAGTTAGACAGCAAAGGCTTCGCAGATGGAAATGTGGAGGGGTCCCTTCGTCCCGTCTTGGAGGAACAGCCAAAATGGGGGCAACTAGCTGAGACATTGGAAGAAATTGATCGAGACTTATACTTCAATCCACAGATCCGGGATGACTCCAATGGAACCATTCTGATCATGTGTGCGGATACACAAACTTCTCGTCAGCTAAAGGAGTACCTGCAGAGTATGCATGTTCAAACAACGGATCAGACCGAAGATGATGGCTCTGAACCAAGCCCTTCAGCGGCACATATGATGCGGAGCAAGCTAAGAGACTACCTCAGATGGAAACCGGAGTTTGCAAAAATAAGCTCATCTCTATTTGGGGAGAACCAAAAATCCTTAAGTGATGCTGGCGGTGGACGAGGAGGGCCAAGCAGCTTCCGAGGAAAACCACCCCCGAACAAGAGAAGGCGAGTTAGAGGAGGCGGTAGTAATATATCTACGTCTCATCGCGGGGCCGATGGCAATGTTAAGATAGGAGAGGACAAGCCTTCACAAGTTGCAACTTTGCTTTCGGAAATCCGTCCAACAGATGCCGAGTCGATGCAAAAGGCCGAGCCCATCGTGGATCCACTGGATGTCACAGAGGACTTCTTTGAGCTATTTGATATGGATGAGCTGATCGTCGTTCATGCATATGATGGTGATATGGATGAGCATCTACTGGAAGAAGTCAAACCTCGATATATCATCATGTACGAACCTGAGCCAACATTCATCCGGCGCGTTGAGGTCTACCGCAGCTCGCACAACGACCGCAATGTTAGATCATATTACATGTGTTACGGCGGCTCTGTGGAGGAGCAACGATTCCTCTCCGCAATCCGCAGAGAGAAAGATGCCTTCACACGGCTTATTAAGGAGAAGGCTAATATGTCGATTGTTATGACAGTCGATGCCCATGGGATTGAAGATCAGGAGGACGTATTTCTTCGGACTATTAATACTCGTATTGCGGGTGGTGGACGACTCGCAGCCACAGCCACTCCGCCGAGAGTCGTCGTTGACGTCCGCGAAGTCCGGTCTTCTTTACCTTCACTCCTCCACGGGCGAAATATGGTCATTGTGCCTTGTATGCTCACCGTAGGCGATTATATTTTGTCTCCAGATATATGTGTCGAGCGCAAGAGCATCAAGGATTTAATCTCCTCGTTTAAAGACGGGCGCCTATACACCCAGGCAGAAACGATGCTCCAGCACTATAAATCACCTATGCTGCTCATCGAATTCGACCATAACAAGTCCTTTATGCTCGAGCCCATGGGTGATGTCCAAGGCTCATCGTCGTCGGCCCTGGCAGCCAATTCATCGTCGGATCTCCAGTCCAAGATCGTCCTTCTCACCCTTGCCTTTCCGCGACTGCGCATCATCTGGTCCAGTAGTCCCTACCAGACAGCCGAGATCTTTGAGAGCTTGAAGACGCAACAGGCAGAACCGGACCCAATTGCTGCCGTTAGGGTGGGATTGGATAAGGACATGAACGCTGAGGACCAGGTCTTCAATCGAGAGCCGCAGGACATGTTGAGGGCGGTGCCAGGGGTCACGAGCAAGAATCTGAAGAATCTGGTGCTGAAAGCGGGGAGTATCATTGAAGTTTCTAACATGAGTGAAGCGCAGCTGGCGCCCATGGTAGGGAATGAGGCAGGAAAAAAGATTCATAGGTTTTTCAACACGAATGTGTTGGACGGTTAGATATGGCTTAGAATTGAATCTATCGTATAGCTACGACCTCTGATGCCTCAACCTTAACATCTATATACACAATATAGCTTTTAAGATATGTGCTAAATCTGTCAAAATAAATAGCTTTCAATTATAGTTTCCCCCTTTAAAACCACAAAGCTAAACAATTCACATGACGCAGGTTTTGACCATAATCTGTAAGCCTCGTCTAGCCGACCGCTGTTGGAGAATAAACAGGCGCGGAACAGCTCCGCGAGAGCATTTGGGGTAACTTGCAACCCCAACGAGCCATATTATAGGTTAATTCAGCGACATGGGGAAAGATGTCTGATGTGAGATTATGGCTTGTACCATACGAAAGCCAGTCGTCTTTTCTTCCGTGTTGGAAAGTGCTTAGTTTCCCCGTTTCCCCTCACTGTTGAATAATACTTCCTGCCTCAGCTACCCGAATAATTCATTCACCCGGAGCGATTTAACTTCATACATAATTACTTCTCCTACCTCCTATTATTATTATTTTCGCAAATATAAAAATTAAAGCTCATCACAATGTCTACGAAGCCCATCCGCCGCGTCACCCTCTTCAAGATCCCATCCGAAGAGGGTCAAGAAAAGCTCCTTGCAAAGTACCGCACCCTACCTCAAGAAGCACTCAAGGTAGTCCCATTCCTCTTCCCCTCCAATTTACGCCTTACTTGGGGCTAACTAGACCTTCAGGACGGCGCGCCATACATTCTCGACATCCAAGCCGGCAAGGCGTTCCCCGACCAGCGCGCCCAAGGTTTCACTCTGGCCGTCGCAACAGTCTTCAAGAACAAGGAGGATATGGTGTTCTACGACACTGAGTGCACAGGGCACATGGGCATCAAGGAAGTAGCTAAACCCTTGCACGAGGGCGTTATGATGGTGTATTTCGAGAGCATCTTTGACTAGACAGGGCTGCGTAATGTGATGGCGGGGAAAACGCGGCGCTTGCGGAATGGAACCTCAGTCAGGTACAGGGTTAGTTTAGATATGCCCACAGAGCACATAGCACAATTGATAATTGTCCCATATTATGTGTCCTTATATTTACATCTCGGGATTTATCACGGCTTTGTAAAACAACAGTCGTGGTAAAGAGTGTCATTGTGAGAATGGATACACACCCCATGATTTGCCTGGTTGAAGTTGGAGATGTATCATTTACCCCGCATGCGGAATTAAAAACATCATTCCGCGCTTTTCCGTCATCCCGTCATCGAATGGGTATGCCGCGCTAACCCCGCCACTCTCCCGAGCTCCAAGACAAGGGTCCATTGATGGAGAAGGATATACAGTATGATAAAAGTAATATTTCCCCTCAGATAACTTGTAGCTTCTTCAAAATTAAATCCTCTAGTAATAATATTGTTGTCTGTCCATTTAACTTCTGGATTTCGAAGATAGCATTACAGGAACACAGATACAATACGTCCGTGAGATATAATAGGCCCACTTGACAGTGCAGATCTCCTGTCTGGTCTTCAATATGCCTCTTACAGCATTTAAGGTCGAGGAAAAATACTCATATCAGAATGGATTTGGTTCATACCATGAGTAAGAAGCTACTTCATTATAAAATGGAATCGCGAACGAACTAACTGGATTACAGATCCGAAGCCATAGAAGGAGCATTGCCAATAGCTACCAACTCACCACAGAAGCCGCCGTATGGCTTATACGCAGAGAAGCTTTCAGGCACAGCATTTACAGCACCCCGCCACGAGAATCTTCAATCATGGCTATACCGCATCCTTCCCGCAGCATCACACAGCGACTTCGCCGCGTACAATGGTGCAGTTGAGACCACCTCCCAGTCTCCACTTCTCCAAATTCCCAACCAACTCCGGTGGAATCCATTCGATATGGACGAGACCAAAGACTGGGTACACTCCCTCAAACATCTCGGTGGCGCCGGCTCCCCAGCTATGAAATCCGGTTTGGGAATCCTCATCTTCGCCGCCGGTAAGGACATGGGCAACGAAGCCTTCTACTCCGCCGATGGCGACTTCCTCATCGTCCTCCAACACGGCGTCCTCGACATCCAGACAGAGCTCGGTCGAATTCTTGCCCGCCCCAACGAAATTGTTGTCATCCCCCGCGGTGTCCGCTACCGCGTCACACTTCCCTCCGGTCCTGTCCGCGGTTACATCCTCGAACTATACCAGGGCCACTTCCAGCTCCCTGAGCTCGGCCCCATCGGATCGAACGGGCTCGCGAACGCGCGCGACTTCCAAGCCCCCGTCGCTGACTTCCAAGAGGATACCAACAGTGCTTGGACCATATACTCCAAGTTCAATGGAAACCTCTTTACTGCCTCGCAGAATCACACACCTTTCGACATTGTCGCTTGGCACGGCAACTACTACCCTTACAAATACGACCTTGGGCGCTTCAACACTATCGGAAGCACCAGCTATGATCACCCCGATCCTAGTATCTTTACCGTGCTGACCGGCCCATCCGACCACGTCGGCACCGCCATCGCTGATTTTGTCATCTTCCCCCCTCGCTGGCTCGTGCAGGAGAACACTTTCCGCCCGCCCTGGTACCACCGCAACACCATGTCCGAGTTCATGGGGTTGATTACCGGGGACTACGATGCCAAAGAGGGAGGAGGGTTCAGGCCCGCCGGCGCGAGTCTGCACAATGTGATGAGTGCGCATGGACCTGACGCCGCGACGCATGAGAAAGCGAGCGGGGCGGCGCTGGCGCCGATGAAGGTTGGAGAGGGAAGCATGGCGTTCATGTTTGAGAGTAGTTTGATGATTGGGGTGTCGGAGTGGGGACTGAGGGAGTGTAAGAAGGTGCAGCCCGATTATAATGAGAAGTCTTGGGAGGCGCTAAAGGTGAATTTTAAGAGGCCGGAGGGGAAGTAGAAGGTGTATCTATAGTTATCTTCAATATTAAGCCTTTTAGTGTTAGCACCTCCAAGGAATGAATATTCGTTACTTTCATCTACGTTCTGCCTATCATTGTGCGTATATATAATCCAAACCCTCCTCGTGACTGTTATAACTGTGTATATAATATGTATATAGTAATACCAAGTCCTCTCCATCACTCTCGTTCAAAATCTTTATATATACTATGTATATAATACTACCAAGTCCTCTCGTTACTCTCGTTTGGAAACGTCATTATAATATTTGTATAATATTTGTATAATTTGTAAATGATCTCATATATAGCCCAAAAAATCACTGCTTATCTTTTCACG
Organism: Pseudogymnoascus pannorum; assembly: GCA_001630605.1. Classification (NCBI taxonomy): domain Eukaryota; kingdom Fungi; phylum Ascomycota; class Leotiomycetes; order Thelebolales; family Thelebolaceae; genus Pseudogymnoascus; species Pseudogymnoascus pannorum. The sequence goes on from LNAS01000009.1 coordinate 54,955, forward strand.
CCTGCACCCCAGTGACCTCAAACTCCTCAATTGCCGTCTTTAACGCCTCCTTATTCCTCGGTACAAAATAAGCCTTATATCTCTCCGGCATCGCCACCAAACTCGTGGGGTCCGAATTTCCCGTCAAAGGATCCGCATCCACTCCATCCGCACTCCGAATCTCAAACGCATTCAACATGCGCAGAAACACGAGGTAGAGCTCACGATTCGCTAGCAGCGAGCCAGCACACATGCGGTAACCCATGCCGTAGGTGAACATTGGCGCATCGGGCTGCTCTAGCCAGCGCTCGGGGCGGAAAACGGAGGGGTCGGTCCACACGTCAGAGTCCATGTTGCATGCCCATGCGTTTAGGAAATAGACTGTTTTAGCGGGGATAACGACGCCCTCGTATGTGACGTCCTTGATAGATACGCGAGGAAGGGCGAGGCGGAGGACAGTGAAGTACCGGAGGCATTCGCGCACGAGGGCGACGATATAGCGGCATTTTTGGTCATCTTGGGCGTCGCAGAGGGGTTCGTTGGGGGTGTAGAATTCGGCAATCTCGGCCCATGCTTTCTTTTGAATATCAGGACGTTGGGCGAGGAGAGCGACACTCCATTGTAGAAGGGTTGTGACGGTGTCAAGACCTCCGGAAAGCATGGTAAGGCTGATGGATGTGAGCTCGGCATCATTGAGTTGGGTCTCCTTATCGAGGATAACATTGGCTTGGATGCATGGCTTGTGTGTTCCCTTCTCCATGCGATCCTCAAGGCCCTTATTCAGAGCCTTCAAGTACACATCACGGCGACCTCTCATCTCACGCGCTCTCTTGGAGCCAAAACTGAACGGATTCAGACGTAGAAGAGGGATATAATCCTGGAGATTGCCGGTTGTGCTGCGGAATCTGCTGACTTCTTCCTCGACGTGGGTGATCTCCTTGAAGAGCGCATCGTTCTGGCTACCCATGCGGACACCCCAGTTTAAGGTCAAGGCAAGACTGAGACTCAGGCGTTGGATGCAGGGCAGGGGGTCCACACCAGCAGTTCCCCCATTGCCATATGTGAGAAGTTCGGACAAGAAGTCTTTGGTTTCGACGTCTAGGTGTGGGATATAGGTTTGTACCGAAGGGCGGTTGAGCGCAGAGGCAGCTCCCTTCCGGCGGCGCTTCAATGAGTCGCTATAAGGAGATGTTCCAATAGTAGTTCCAGCAGTGTCAGAAAGAACCTATTAATCGAGTTAGTATTAAATCATTTTAAGTTCGTGCGATTGGGATTTTCAAGCTTACCTTGTGGAATGTATAAAACTCGGGTCTCGAGCTCAAAGCCTGAGCGTGCTGGCCAAACAAGACCTTGGCTGAGGCAGCAGAGTTGACAACGACAACGGGAATATTCCCAAGCTGAATCTGGTAAACTGCTCCGTATGTCTTTGCCCACTCTCTGTATTTCTCAGCTGCGTTCACGCGAATCTGCCCAATGTTTCCTATCAATGGGATTCCAGACGGCCCTTTCATGCCTGGAATGCGTGCCTGTCGACGCACAAACTCATTTATAACGACGTAAGTAATTGGTACAAGTATAACAAGGATTGCAACGAATTGAAGGGGGCTCTCTTGAGCAGCGCCCAAAGTGGCCGAGACGATGCTTCCTATAGCCATCTTGTCGGTGGACTCTGAGCTCCTCCAAAATGCAGTGGAGATGAGTACGGTGGAAGCTACAGTGAGGGAGGCACTTGACAGCCTTTTTCGACGAGCATGTAATTGATGGGGATATCAAAGCTGTTTTAAAAGTACACGGGCTCCTTTTGATATTGTATATTGTAAGAGCTTCAAATCGTGATTTTCAACAGCAACCTTTAAACTGTGATTACATGCAGCCTCGCCGGAAAACGTTCCGCGACTGGATATCGCTTCACCTCACCATTATAGATCGCCCGTTGAATATCTCCGCGCCATTAGGACTGAAGAACGAAGCAAGGTCGAGTATGCTTGTCAAAATAATATCGTGGGGAAGTGGACCATGGCCATGCCCCGCGTCTGCGACGGAACAAGTTCCGCGGCTCTATGTCGCCTCCACTGCACAAATACAGACCTATAGGACATGGGCAGAAAAAGGCTCATTATTCATTGAGTTTGCTTTTAGGGGTGCTATTAACTATTCAGCGGCATACAGACCTAGGAAGCAACAGCGGCTGCGTAGCCATTGAACTCGCCCGTCTCAGCCAACAGGATGGGCAACTCATCCGACACCAAAGAATCGAACGTCAACTTCTCACGGGGCTCCCAGCCCAGCGCACGCAACCTATTGGCACGATTCCTCGCATTCTGCCCAATGACCGGGACAGACCACTCTTTGAAAAGATCACCGTATAGCTCCTCTGGGATCTCCCTCGGCGTTGGATCCTCGATTTTGCCCGCCTGCGTCAGGGCTTTCCCAATCATCTCAGCACATGCCTCCCACGAATAGTCCTCCCCGTTCTCTGAGAAGAAGTAAGGGTTCTTGAGCACCTCTTCCCCAGACGTGGATTCCATGTAGTGCAGGATAGTCATGTAGCCCCGCGCTAGATCAGCGACGTGAATGTGTCGCCAGAGAGCCTTTCCCTTTCCCACATAGCCTGCATAACCGTGCTTGAGCGCGAAGCGTGCCATGGTTGGGAGTTGGATTGAGAGGCGGTTCTCTTGACCTAGCCCGTAGATCAGAGGGGGAAACATAATCGCGATCTTAGCTTTAGCTCCTAGTTCCTTACGGCGCTTTAGGATGGCTAGGTCAATGGTGCGGTGTGGCGCGTTGTCGGCGACGCTGTCAATCGTTTCGGGCTTGTCGTCTTCATAGATCTTGTCACTGGCATAGGCGCCATTGGACGTGTCAGTGATAACACTGCAGCCGCTGGTGTGAATGTAGATAGAGCTCTTCCCAGCATCGGCGCGCTCAGCGATGCCCTTGAGGATGGAAACGGCCGAGGGCTCATGGTCAGCTGTCGCGGTGTGTATCACGATGTCGGCAGTGGCAGCGGCATTGCGGATTATATCACTGTCGTCCAGCGATCCGAGTATAGTTTTAGCGCCGAGTTTCTCGAGACCTGCCCTTGCTTCTGCTTTTCGGACGAGGATTGTGACCAGGTATGATTCACGAAGGAGCTCTGCGAGGACTCCTAGCCCAATGAAACCTGGTCCGACGAGGAATACAGATCCCTTGCCCGCCATAGTGAGTAGTATGAATGGGGTTAACGAGGGTTTGGTAGTTTAAATGGTAGATAGATTGTGGACTGACTGAACGTTTAGCTCTGGTTGCAAGATGTGGGGTATTCTATGGGCTGATTGAACAGTGAAGTGTTCACCTAGGTAACGATTGTTGCACACTCGCTAATGCAACCACCGTGTCTCACTCCTTCCATATAATTTATTATGAATGAATCTCAGAGAGAGAATAGGGTCCTTAAGTACGGGTATTTCCCCGCAGTCGATTCTCGAGTACTCGTGCCACCTAAAATTCCACGATCCATTGATTTAGGGATTATACACTCCGTAAATAAATAAAAATCAAGACACAAACAGTTATTAATTCTTGGTATTATCTATTATTAATCTCTGATAGTAGATGATAAGTTAAATTTGCCATTTTGATCCAGGCTTGCCAAGGATGCCGTTGGCCAGACCCAGCTGATACATCAAGTGACTGTTACCCACTCCGACTTTATTAGGACAATATAATATGTCTATAGCTGTGGCTTGCATGCTTGATTTATTTGCAATATACAAATGCCCAAAAAGACACTTCTTGATATCCAATAATTTTACCGTAGTATCAATAGGCAAAAGTAGCCAACGGCAACTGAGACACAGTGTATTTGTTTCACTTCGCTCGAGGTTTGATGTCAAAGATAACCTCACCGACCTCTTCAGCATACCCTGTACGCCAACATCTGGGCGATTGCACCACAATTTACCTATGCAGGAAACCAAACCTTATATACAATGTTGTCTTCGCCAATAGTCCGCGCAACGATCCAATCATGCCTCCTCTCGGCATCAAGTAACGTGCTCGCCCAAACTATCAGCGCATACCGAACCAACGTAACCTTCCCACCCCTCTCTCTTAATAACACTCACCACTAACAATCCCCAGTCGCCTTATACCATATCCTGGACTCCCGTCCTGCACTTCATCATCTACACCATCTTGAGCTGCCCCCCGAACTTCCTCTGGCAGCAGCTCCTCGAGTCTCTCTTCCCAAGCCGCACCCTACGCCCGTCCCCCGCTGCCATCGTAGCCGCATCATCCAACGATGAGAAAGAGCTCGACTCTGAGGAAGCCACCCACTCTATCGTTGAACCACGCCTCAATGGCCGCAACACCGTGCTGAAATTCCTTATTGACCAGAGCGTGGGCGGCGCAGCCAACACCATCGCCTTCGTCATGATCACGGCTGGGCTTCGTGGAGCGAGCTGGGAGGAGGCGTGGAGTCTTGTTCAGTTCGAATTTTGGCCGCTGATGGCTGCCGGTGCCAGAATGTGGCCGCTGGTGAGTCTTATCAACTTTACCGTCCTGGAGTCGGTGGAGGCGAGGAATTTGCTGGGTAGTTTGGCAGGAATGGCTTGGGGTGTGTATTTAAGTCTTGTGGTGGCGAGCCCGAGCCCGTGATGCTCTGCGAAAGTTGTTCTAATTATCTACGGACAAATCATATGGTAGACGATGTCCGACGCTTATTGAATGAATGACTCCCACTTCTGCAATTGAACATTCGACAATCCTGGATGCCTTTGATTTCTATGTGGGTTTCTTGCGCTTCTCGGTTTGGAAACACATATGCGCCGATGCCACCGCATCACCATCATGCTACGTCTCCTGTCCCTCGCCACTCTGCGCTCTTGTCCGCTCTCTCATACTACCTCCCCTGGAAAGCTCTATATGTGATATATGGCAAGAACGATTACCAAGAAAACTCAATCGTAGCTTCCTCGTAGAGTCCATATATGATATGATATATGGCAAGAACTATTACCAAGAGCCCTCAGTCACAGCTTCCTTGAAAATTCCTATATACGGTATATGGAACGAACGATTACCAAGCAAGTTTCAGTCGTAGATTCCTCGTGGAGTCCCATATATGCTATATGGCAGGAACGATTACCAAGCACCCTCAGTCGCAGCTCCCTCAGAAACTTCTGTTTATAATATACGGCGAGAACGATTACCAAGCAACCTCAGTCGGAGCTTCCTCGTAAGGTCCATATATGGTATATGGCAGGAGCGATTACTAAGCAAAGACTCAGTAGCAGCTTCCTTAGGTCTCTCGAGCCCTATATATGGAAAGGACGGCCTCAGTGCGGTGAAAGTGGTGTGGACAGCACCAGAGACAGGTCGTGCTGTCGGTGGTGGTGGTGGGTGTATTCTCCTTTTTTGCCTAGGTCAATAATTGCCGGCTCCTTTGAAGTGGCTGGATGAGAGAAAAGACGATAGTTCCGTTTTAGAAGAGGTACCCCTTTTGGTCATCGTACGTAAGCTTGTTGGGCATTGCAAAGGATGGTGGCAATAGGATCGTTGTGTGAAACCCGGGGTTGAGTTCACAGTTGCTTGTGGTATTATATTTTGAAATTTAGCCATATTCAACTCCCACGTAGACTGGAAATGAAGGGGGCCCTCCGAGGTCTTTTGGGCATAATCAATCTGTCGTGATTGATACGAGCTGCTCGACCATCTCAAAAGGTTGATGGGCAGATTTAGACTTCAAGATGTTTAAATGAAATAATGAAACGAAGATCACTCGAGGAAGGAAAGAACATGTCATCGCCAACGAAGTTTGACAGAAGCTGGCATGGGCAAGAGAATCAAAATAGGTGAGCGGAGGATTATGGACCCAGCAAGGACCAGCGTCACAAATCGATAGGGAAAAATAGTCGGTATCAATCTAATTGATGATCTAACGGCTCTCCTATCTACAATAGTACAGTGGAAGTAGAAAATGGCAACTCTATAACATTTAAAGTACAGACAAGTCGCCGAATTTCTCCTGTATATTGAATTAGCACATGTTTGCTCAAAGGCATGACAACTGTCAGCAGCTGTTTTACGTACCTTGTAGCCCGGAACGCCCCAGCGTCCCTTGGAGACGAGCTGGGTGGTTCTCTCGTCGATATCTGGGCGGGCGGCGGCAACCTCGTCCTGGAGTAAAATGTCAGCCACCATCCATAAACGCCATTGTATCCCGCACTACATACCACAGTGAGGTCCTCGAATGGGCGCGCGTCCTGGATGTTCTTCAGGGTCTTCTCCAAATCCTGGAGCTCGAGGTCGACTCTGCTCTTGGTCTCCTCGGCGTTCTTGATGGCCTGGGTCTCGAAGGTCTCGATGGCCTTGACCTGGCGCGAGACGTCGTAAGTAGCAGGCTTGAACGACTTGAAGTGGTTCTCTATGGAGTCAACGACGGCCTGGTTCTTGAGGGTCGCGCGGTAGTGGCTGAAGTCGACGGTGGATGGGGCCTCGGACAGCTGCTGGAGCTTGCGGCGGGCATCTTCGTTGCGCTTCTTGAAGGCGTGGAGGGAGGCGACGGTCTGGCCACGGAGCCCAAGGCTCGTGGTGACTGCTTGCCAGTCAAGCTTGAGAGCTGCGCTACGCTGTTGGTGATGCTGTCAGCTTGTTGTTCAATAGATCTCAGGGTCAAGAAGAAGTTGATTGGCCCCTAGCGGATGCCGCAACGGCTTCTTTCCGACCCCGAAAACTCGATCTAGTAGCTCGTTTCAATTCAATTGACTGATTGCACTTACTCCGGCTGACATTGTGAAGGTGACGCGATTGAACGATGGGGGAGTTGATGATCGTGGTATCTCGAGGGTGCAGAACTCATTCGGCGGAAGCTAACTCGGTTATATATTTCACGTGACCGCACCCGACTTTTGTTCCGATATCACCAACTGTTGAATACTGGGAGCTACAAAATAATAAGAATTCATGATTAACTACGGATTTATATAGTTAAAAATCACTATGTTCGGTTTATGGAAATCGGCATAGATGAAGGTTATAAGAGGTTATAATAAAACGGCACTTTAACCTGGTCTGGTTCATACATGCTCCCGGAAACACGCACTTGGTCCATCCAGTACTTTACAAAATCTGTAATAGGAACGGCTTCCCATTCATATTACTGCTTTATTGCACATTGTACAAAAGCTACGTAGATAACAAGTCGTCAGGCGCTGAACAATTGCCCCGTCCGAACCTATATACTGAGAGCCATGATGGAGTTGACTATGTCACTGTCGTTCTCTTTCAATGCCTTGACAGCCTTGTTGCGGGAAACGTTTGCCTGGGTCATGACAAGCTCAATATCCTTGTCCTCAAGTCCCTCGGCGTCAACCTCCTCATCATCTTCCTCCTCCTCCTTCTTCTCATCAGCGGCCTCAACGGCCTTGCCCTTGCCGTGATCGTGAGTGTGGTCGTGGCCAGCATGGTCATGGCCAGCGTGATCGTGGGAGTCAGCAGCTGCGAGCTGTTGGGCAGCGGATGCCTGTGCCTGGGAGTTGAGGTCCTCAATCTTGGCCTCGCCGAAGACGCTAAGGGAAAATTGTAAGCATACGTGCCAAAACCCGAAGAAGAAATCCGTGATCTTACATGTAGGTGTTGCTGTTGGGCGACTTGTAGACCTCTGGCTGGTTGATGACAAAGAGGATCTGGTCTTCCGTTAGTATCGAATGTTTTACGGCAAATATAGGTGTGAGCTTAAACAAGGTTCAGTCTGCCAAACAGGATTCCGTGCTACGTACGTTCTTTGGGCGTCTCAGAGTGACTCTGGTGATGCCTGGGACTCTGACCAAGCCGAGCTTAGCAATCGACTTGCGGGCCTTCTTCTCATTGCGAGAGTGGACAACGGCGGTGGCGCCAGCTGGGATGGACTCTCCAGTCTCGACCTCGGAGTCGGAGTCGTCAGATGCCTCCTCCTCTGCCACAACGTTCTTGGGCACCTCCTCGTCGTTCAGTTCTTCGATGCGTGGGTTAGACATGATGGGAGCTGTGAGGTCCTTGAATTAGCCGTGATGTTCTTCTTGCTGGTTCCCGACGAAATTCGAAAATTGTGCGGGCGCCATTGCTCGATTTTGGCTAGTCGTCTCTTCATGAAAGCGTAGAAAATAGCTGTGCAAAATCGGACATCTACATACCTTGGGATCTTTAATGCACTGGAGCTGGATTCAATTGATTGTAACCTCGTCGGTGTTGTCAATAGAATGTTAGGGTTCGCACGCAGTCTATCATTTCGGCTAAGCCTAAACGAGTAGGCGGGCATAATTTCTGAACATTTCGAGGTGACTGGTATGCTGTACGTACCTCACCCTTATATATGGGACATGTACGATAATTACGGATTAGAGACTGGTTAATGTACAATTAAATTTGGGCTTATATCACTTCACAAATAGGTCTCTCAAGGATAGGCATAACACCGTTTTGCTGGGACTGAGTTCCGGATAGTCTTTGATGTCCATATGCATTTGACGCCTGCCTTCTTTGACGTAGCATACAAGGCTTCCGAATAAGCTAAGGAACCCAGCAACCCATGCATTTCATGATCACGCTCCCCGTGCCACAAAGATCCCCTTATTTCGCAGCCGCCTTGACCTTGGCCAACGACTTCCTGACCTCGAAACGTGCCTGCTTCCTCAGTCTCAGAACCTTGAAGCGCTCGAAGTCGGTGAGTGCGCGGCGGCGCTCCTTCTGGGCGCGCTTCTTTGCCCATGCGCTCTCCTGCCACTTGGCCTCGATGCCAGCCTTCTCCCATGCAGCCTTGACGGTACCGGTGCGCGATCCACGGGGGAGGGTCTCCAGAACGAGAGGTGTGAGAATGAGACGGGCGAGAGCGATCGACTGGCGGGGGACGGCGGTCTTGGTGTCGGTGGATGGGCCATCAATCAGGACCTGCCTGCTGTTAGTATATATGTCCCAGGTGCTCTCAGGTCTTTTGTGCTGGACGTACGCGCTTGTGGTCGATGATCTCGACAATAGTGGCGAGCTTTCCATCTTGAGATCCTCCATCGATGAGAACGATCCTTCCCACCTCGACTAATCTCCAGCTGGAGGCTTTGATCTCAGCGTCTCCCATTGTGTTGGCTGTCGAAGTCGAAAAGCTGGGTGCTGTTTGTTGGGTGCGGATGTCGTGAAGTCGCGATTGGATTCAATCTCGATGTGGGAAAAATTGAAGCGAGCCCTAGCCAGCTTTCCGCACCACATTTGGTTTAGGTAGCACATGACTAAGCCCGGGAGGGATAACATTATTCCGGTAAGAACTTCTCTTCTAGCTATTTAATAAAAGCCATTTTCTCCTCAACCTCGTTCTTTCGAAACATTCACCCAGTCTCTGGTAGACAACCATTGAATGTACTATATGAGTACTTCTCATACTGGTGGTTTAGCACCTTACTCACTGTATGTCATGCCTTATTTCTTTTTTCCCGCAGCTTCAGGTGATGATATAATTTGCGATTGACCTCGTGTTCGTGGGACCCTCGCCGGGGTTTCTATACGGCGCGAGAGAGAGATATACCTTTCTTACATATCCTGATTACTGAAGCTCAAGAATGATTTGTTCACTGCATCATTTCTCTGTACGCATACTGACCTTCGCCAGAACTTTTAACATACAACCTGCGCAACCAATAGGTGGGCCTAGAACTGGACGTTTCCGTGACGAAGGACTCGCTGGCTTTGGGCCAGCTTGACAGTTACTCAATGGTATGTCATCTCATTTATCTACGATCCCCATCCCAAAAACAAGTCCAATGATTAAAAAACAAGCACTGAAAATCGTGAAACTCTTTGGAGTTTATGAACTTTTCTAACCAAGATCACTGAGCTGGACCATCCAATATATTTCATAATATATATACTTCACGGTGTTGAACTCTTTACTAATACTGTTTCAGGATACTTGCAAACAAGAGTCGCTGTCATGCTGTGTGGTGTTGACCGTAACAGAAAATCAGTTTGGCTGCGTTGGTGATGATTCACCCCAGCCACCCATATTAGTTAGCTACATATTGAATAAAGAAGATTTACCTCAAACCACATAACCAATTTAATGTGAACTACTGAATAATTCGGTGTTGGCTGTGAGCCTATAAATGCAAACTCTCTACCGCTGAGGGCCAAGGATTCTCTCTTTCACATCAACACATAAAATGCTCTTCACTACAGCTCTACCCACCACGATCTACTTCGACAGCTCAACGCTCAAAAGCATATAGGGGACAGACCATCGAGGCATACCTTCCCATATATCTCAAGCTCTCCAGGTACTTTTCAACCTCCAAGCTATCATATTCAATCACTCAAATCATATTTTATCACTCACGGCAACTCTAGGAACTGTGGTAATGAGCTACCAAAGGTCCAGAGACTTTCCGGGCCAAAACAGGCCAATCCCACAGCGTTTTCTTACCCCTCTCGGTTGGGCAGTCCGCTATCCCGATGGCAGAATAATTTATGGAAACCGTGTGGGCAGACAGAGCACCCAACCATTCTCCGGAGGTGGCTTTCAGTCTTCGAGGCAACTCTCAGGCCAACGTCCAAGACAGCTACATGAACAGTACCCGGCACAGTTTATGGGCGGCTTCCCAGGGCAACCTCAAGGACAGTCCATGGGCGGTTTCGGGCAATCTCAAGTGCAGTTCCCTGGGCAGTTCTTTGGTCAGCCTCCAGACCAGTCTTCAACCCAGTCGTCTAGCCGCTTCCCAGGTATGATGATAACCCAGTTATCGAGGCAGATGCCGGGGACGAGTATGATACAGCCTCCTGGTACTGGCCAGCCCCCAGGAATATTCATATCCCCGTTTCCTGGGCAAGTTATAGGCCAAGGTCCAGGCGACCAGCTCACGCAACAGCCCGGTGGAGGCTGGGCACCACCGCCGGGTCCGAAACCTCGTCAGCGCTTCCGAACCGGCCCAGGGCGGGTGAGGGTGGCTGATCTTAAAGAGGGAGAGATAGATTGTCCGATCTGCTATCGAGACTATTACACCGGTGATTCTCAGAATGAATTAGAGGATGCGGTGAAGATAGAGTGTGGACATGTGTATGGAAGGAGGTGTCTGGACAAATGGATCCAGGAGAACGATACTTGTCCGACTTGTCGGGGCAAGTTGGATCTCGTAGATGATGTTGCCGGGAAGCCACAGGTTTAATTCGGCAGGGGTTGTTCGGAGTGAGTGAGAACTGAGGGAGAGGGATGCATCTGTGAGAGTAATGCTACAAGGCAGAGGGCCGCGGGAGTTATGGGAGGATTGGGTTTGTAGCGATATCAGTAAATAGTAGCTAATAAATAGGCTCCACTCAGCTTGCTGAATGGCAGAACGATGATTTAGTTAAGTTCTCCTGGTCAAAGATGGGAGCATCTCTTATCGGGTTGTGCGAACGGCTCACGGAGAAGCTTCACCGGCAACAAGGATAGATTAGTTGCAAATATTAACAAACTGAGGCTCTACACAAAAGTAACCCCTCTCCGTGACTAGTAAACTACTACACAAGCATAATAATGGGAGTAAGGACTCCACCGTGAAATTTAACTATATGTTGGTGTTGTGTTACCCCTGCGACATGCTCTGCGGGAAGCCCGCCTCACAATCCCTGTCGCGAGACGTCAAGAGTCTCGGGCCGCCAAATCGAAACCTCACTGGGCCTCAACCACGCACCGGCCACTACGAAAAATCGTAAGTACCTGTTTCAATTGCGGACTCGTGTAGGTCTGGCCAGGCCTGCTTCGACGACCTAAGTGGGGAGGTAGCGCTTCGCCGAGTTTGCTTGGTCGCCGCCGACAGTCGTATTTCCATTCTGTTTCTCTCTCTCTTCATCTGTCTACTCTTTGAGCAGTCTGTTTTTTCCAGAGATCGCAGCGCGAGGCTCACTTTCGCTTCTTACCTTATATATATATATTTTTTGTTTAACTTTGTGGGATAGAGAGCTTGGGTGCTTGCATCTTCTTTCAATTCCTTTCGATTCTTAGACGCCGGCCGTCAGTACGTAGAAGAGGTGCTTGCCGGAGACAGCCAACGCCCTCGGCGAAGAAAAAGATATACCACCAGTTAACAGCGTTGACGACATCTTGAACTATGGCGAACAGAGTCCTCATGGCCTTTTTGGCCTTTGACATGCTCTTTCTCCTTTCAGCAGCACTACTCATCGCCTTCCCCATGATTATGAAAGACCGCATGAAGAATCCGCCAACACAGGATACAGTCGCCGAGAACCTCTTACTAGAGCGATGTCCCCTGACCGGTTCGTCTACCTCGACATCCTCCCCCCCCCAATATACCTATTTGAGCGGGCTATAGCTCACATGTCAAACCGCAGCTGCCATAGTCAACGCCATAATCATGTTCATAACATTCCTAGCGACCATCCCCGCGCTCCTGATGCCCACCTCCCGGATGTGGCTCAAGCTTCACGGGTACCTTGTTTTTGTCTGCGCAATGGTGTCAATGGTTATTGGTCTCGTGCTCTGGTTCGACACTCTGAAAACTCGCTCCAACCTCTCCACTGTGTGGGCTGCGCAGACACAAGAGGTGCAAAGCCTGCTGCAACAGAAGGTGAGAATAAAGATACTCGAAGCAAGAAGGCCTGGAAACATACTAACGGCAAGATTAGTTACAGTGCTGTGGCTACTTGAGCAGCAGCTCGCCGCCATTCTTTCAGGATAGCGTCTGCACGAGCCCACTGGTTGCGGCGCAGCTTTCGGGTTGTGTTGGGCCGTTCAGCACGCTGGCGAATAATTTCTTGGATCTGATATTCACAGCTGCCTTTGGGGTTGTTGGTATGTTTTTCTACATCGTCCGGTGATCTGGGTAGTTGCTTACATCTGTGGTGTCATTAGGAATCGACGTAGCCTTAATCCTCTGTATCGCGATGCTCCTGAAGGACAGGAAAGAGAAGGAGAGGTATCGCCATATCGATGAGAAGTCAGGAACGGCAGGGTTCTAGGCACAAATTCGAGGCTGGAACGATACGAGTTTTCTACAGAAGGGAAGCAAGCATGGCACATGCTATCTATACTTCTTTACCAGGATTTTAGAGGCTGAGAGAGGGATATAAATACAATGCTCCAGGGCAACAATCTAAATAGGAGCTCTCCCTTAAAGTTTGAAGTTCAAATAAAAAATAAATCATGAACCTGTATTGGGTACCCTACGAACAGTGGTAACAATTTACAAATACGAAATCTATGTCTATACGGTATATAATCGCTAAAGAATTCCCCAAATACCCCACATACCTCCCTCTATTTCAAGCCCCCCAAGACACCTTTTCCCAAAGTTTTCAAAGCATTCTCATACCTCCCCGGACTATGATCCCCCAACATCCCTCCCCCAAACTGCACCTCCCCAAATACCGCCTCTACATCCCTTACATATCTGAGCACCGCCCTCGTCGCCGGTCTCCCCAGCCCATCCTTTCCATCCACCGTAAACGCATCTCGCCTCAACACCGCCGTCGTCTCAACCTGGAATACCTCCCCAGGCGGAACAAGCTTCTCGCTCTGCATACTCGCCCGCAGCGTCTTGAGGGTCGCCCATGCCCACTGATCGTCCTCTTCGCTTGGCCCAGAGCCGTGCACATAGTCCCCGCGATACCACTGCTCCATGAGCCCGCTGGACAGGCTACTCCAGACGCGGGCGCGCACGCGCGACGCGGCGCCCGTGGAGTCAGATTTGAAGGCTAGTGCGACGGCTTGAATATCGTGCAGAACGCCGAGGGATAGTGAGGGGACAAGGTCGTTTTTGTTGACAATTGTGGTTATGAGGCCGCGGGTGAGGCGGCGGAGTGAGGGCGAGAGGGTTGCAGGTGGGCCGTAAGCGTAGACGTGGATTGGACGGCCGGCTGGGAGAGATATTGCCTGCGGAGGGGCGTCGCTTGTGCTTGGGAAGGATGTGAGAGGTAGACCAGATTGGGGTGGCCCAGTTGTTGTTACGAATGCATTATGCTCGGGATCTGATCCAGGAGTAGCCAGCATAATGGCGAGTAGCGAAACCACACCACCTCCAAGGCTGTGTCCACACATTACAAGCCCATATGTCGGGAATTCCTCGAGGGCGGCTGCTATAGTCGCAAGAACGCGAGATTCGGCGCCGGAGATAAGGCGTCGGGCAGAAGCATAGATTCCCTTGTGAACCCTGTAGCTCCTGTTGCGGAGATGCATATCGTCGTAGTCACATGTCATATCGGTCAAGACGTCTTCGAAGCCTAACGTACCCCGGCACGATAGTACAACTGCATGAGACTCGTGGTCCAATGATATGAAGTGAACAAGAGGGACGCTTGTTCCTGTTCGACCCGCAGCATCTGTGCCACCCTGGGGGTCTACAAATGAGCTGAGAAGGATCGTAGATGATGGAAGTTGCGTATGGGAACTGAAGGAATGGTGCTCATAATGATGAGACGAATCAGGAATTGCTGAGCTGCTCGTTGGAGTAGCGGATATCCCCATGAGTCTCATGAAATTCGAGCCATAGGAAGCAGAAGCGAACCGAGCAAACCGACTGATGTTCCGCACCAAATGATTACGGGGGAAGAGCCCTGGAACAGAGCCGTCTCTTCTCAATAATTGCACAGATTCTTCGTCATCAAAGGCTCCTTTGCTGAGATGGGTCAACACTAGAGATGTTTCCGAGTTGTTAGTTTTCAGCGTATAGATACTGGGGTCGTACGAATTTGAGCTTCGATGGGCAAACATTGGCGAAGGCTCAGGGGTTTTCGAGTGTCGTTGGTATGACGAAGGGATGATGTTCAAATCTTTACCAGAACGAGAACGCGTAAGGCTGCTTTGGGTCCTAATATGTGGCCTCAACTGTGTCGGCGATGAAGCTCGGGAAGTATCAGTCGAGTGTATAGAGTAGGTGTCTGTTTGAGAAACCATAGAATCCCGGCGTCTTTCGTGTACCTCATAATAGCTTGCGCGGGAATGAGATCTCGAATGACTTTTTGGATGGTTATATTGTACTTCATCTACCGGATGCCGAGAAGTGGATTTCGGAACAAGAGGAGCACTTCTAGTCCCGATATTGCTCGAGCCCCGATCTGGCACTGGAAGATGTGGTGATCTCGACGGTTTGGATTCAGGTCGTTTGCTGGCCCCAGCAACACCAGACATCTGCCAGGGTGGGTTTGTTTTCGCCGATGCGGGAGTAGCGGTGTCTTTACCCAATATATTTGAAATGGTTGCCTGTGGTCCCTTCCGTAAAGCATCACGTAATGTCCCCTTTTTCTCAGCGCCCCTCTTATTCGGTGTATCAACTTTTGCTTTTTTCGCCAGTGGCATCTTGCTTGCCGATTCCGACGAACGAATAGAGGGACATCCTGGGCCGCTTTGAGCCTGGTTAGAGGATGTGTTGCGTGACTGCCTGGCTCTCTTGGAATTAGGTGTATTGCTTGGCGAGTGCTCGATTAGAAGTGGTTCTGAATCCTCGGGCTGCCAGTCCATAACCTCTGGTGTATCGGGGAGCTCTTCAACCTTTGCCTGAGTAAATGAAGTATCCGTTTCATTCTTTGCTGCGACATCCGTGCCACGAATTGTGTTGTGAACAGTCCGGTATACAACACGGTATCGAGACTGCGGGTGAGAGCCATTCTGACCGACGGCGAAATTTCTATTGTCAAAATGGTGGGCATTCTCTTCAATTACTTCTGCCCCAGGAGGTGGCAAGAGGTCCAGAGGCTGCGCACCGCTGATCTCCACAGTCGTCACCTTTGTCGTGGTTGTTTCGGTGGTTATTGATACAGTGGCATCGGGGGGTAACGATTGCATAATTCGTTCCCGTAGGCGAGCCTCGGGCCCGTCTCCATCATCCTCCGCTGCAAGATCTAGCGTATTGTTCTCTTGGACTCCTTGCCCAGCATCGGCAGCAGTTATGAGCCAAGGTTCTCCAGTGTCGGCACGACTACCATCATCCAGGATGACAACATCCCATACGATATCTTTATAGTGCCCATCCCGCGCTTCCTGCTCGCTTGACTTTTTGCACCATTGCTGAAGGAGAGCAAGGCCACACACTCCTACTAGTAGATCTACCACTCCCACTTTCTCGCCTGGTTGTCCTGTAGCCGGGTTCTGGAACTCTCTCCGCACAAGTGTGATAATGCTCGCGATGGCACGAGAGGAGTCGGTCGAACCGAAAATCGAGTCTAGAGTTATCAATAGGTTCTGTGATACGTCCGATGCTGCCGAAAGGCCCGCGGAAGATAGGTGAAATCCTGCTGATGCTGCGAATGATATATGAGTTATCGTCGAGTGGAGCCTTGCGATGCTCCGTTCGAGTAGCCCCTCGGCCTCTTGTCGTCCCACTTCACCAGTGCTCTTCTTCACAACGTCTTCACCTGCACTGAACAGTATGCGCTCAACAACGGCGCGACTTAGCTCCAGGCCAGTGACTGTGGTAACGCGTGCTCCATCGATGGCAAGTTTACCCACAAGCGTCCCGAGACGAAGGTATAAGGCTGATGACTTTGTGGCGAGACTGATGGCACTTGCTACCGGCTTCGGCAAGACCGTCAAGGTGTCTTCTACTCGCGGTATATTGGCAAGACGTGATGCCGCCTCGTTCTCATCCTGTTTCATATCAATAAATGGCACCTAGATCCGGTGGCAAACGCGAGGTAGTTTCATGCAACACGTAATATGTGAAGTTGAGTTGTCTTTCATTGAATAAGAGAGATGTATTTGGATTCATATCTGGTGGCGCTGGCCAAGAAATAATAAGTGGTAGCTATATAATTGTTGGGGGCAACTATGAAGGCCCACCATACACGTCAACAAGTAGAGACATCTGGTGGGAATGTTAGTGAGAACTTTCCCATACCTGACGCAAGGTATTGGAAGGTTTGGCGGACTACGGCGCTGTTACAGACCCCATGACATCCCGCCCTAGCATGTGAAAGCTGCTGATAATGCACAGCGATAAGATTCATGCCCACAGCCAAGATCACTGCCAGGTACGCTGAAAAGGCCCCGCGTACCTCCAACCAATGGAGCGAACCACAAAGTAAACAAGCAATTGGTGATCACTGTGGTTAGTTTTATGCACTACGTCGTAGAACTCAGTGGAGAAACCTCAATAGAAATTATAATATAGAGTGGCTCTGCTGAAATTTCAATACAGAGGTTTCTCCCTCTAGTTTTTGTGCTCTGAAAGGAAAGGAACAGATACCGAATTTACTGTGAAAGGAACCAAATAACCTCCAGTTCACGTGACTCGTATTCTCGTAGCTAAAAATAAATAAATTAGGTCAGGGCGCGAGGCTGTTTGTTCCCGGCAGAGACCACTAGCATTGGCCTCAGCCCCCCTCCAGGGACTTTATAGATATTCTCGTTCAACAAGATTTCCAACAATATAAATACCCCTTTGCACCTCAATTGATTGTATGTGATTCGGCTGCCAACTTCATAACTGCGTTGTACTGACCCCCAAGCGTAGCAAACACTACTGTCACTCGTTTCTCAACACCTGATTTCCTGAAACCCCTCGCAGCCTCGATCCCCAACAAATATTCAAAAGCCCGACTTTCTGTCGGCCATTCAGACAACATGCTCGCCACGAAGAACTACGAGGGGCTCTTCTCCACCGACCTCATATCTCCTACAATCGCTGCGTCGCTTCCAGAATCATATACTATTCGCGCACTAGAGAAGGGCGACTTCGCCCGCGGCTTCCTCGACTGCTTGCGCGTCCTCACAACGGTGGGAGATATAACGGAGGAGCAATGGAATGAGAGGTACGACTGGATGGACACACAGGGCAATGGTGGATACTTCCTCCTTGTCATCGAGGACCAAGGCAGGATAGTAGGAACCGGCGCTTTGATTGTTGAGAGGAAGTTGTAAGTTTACCCACTCTCCCGAGGGTGAATATTTACTAACCTCATCCCAGCATCCACAACCTAGGTCTCGTCGGCCACATCGAGGACATTGCCGTTGCGAAGGACCAGCAGGGCAAGAAGCTCGGGCTCAAACTTATTCAAGCCCTCGACTTCATCGCGGCCAAGGTTGGCTGTTACAAGAGCATTCTTGACTGCAGCGAGGCAAACGAGGGGTTCTACGTCAAGTGCGGATTCAAGCGGGCAGGACTCGAGATGGCACACTACTACGAAGAGCCAAAGTCCAAATACAACAGGGGTTAGATGTGGCTGAGGGTTTAGTTGGCGTTGTCGCCCGGCTGTTCCACAAGTGCTGTGGGAATTCAGGGATTTAAAACTGGCGCTTTAGAGGGTGGAGGGAGGGAGGAAATATAGATAATATCAATCAATGAAGGATTTCACTTGGAATCACGCAGTCCTCATCCTGTTTCTTGGTACTCAAGCCGCCCAAAAGTCTCTACAAGGACCGTGCTTCAAGCCACTACTGACGGGCATAATCAACAATAATTCGAATAGTTTGTAGTAACGATACTATTCTAAGATTCTAGTCTCACCTATTGTGTCTGACAGTGGCTTAAAAGTGTCGCATTCCATTGAGACATTATGAAAACGGCTAAATTACTGTAAATTTCGGTCCAATACATTAAATTGCAAATCAGTTAAACTGTAATAATAAGAGTTTTCTACATTATTCGTGAGCGTGCGTTTCTTATAATCGTCATAACACATTTGTAGACCGCAGATATCCCACTCCGATGTATCTGTGCAAAGGAGTAGTGCTAGAAACACCACGCTTTTGGGGTATCGATGCTACGCTCAGAATCCTTCCACAAGCAACCCCACCAAAATACAAGCTGTGCAAGAAAGGAAGCCACCCAAATAGGAAAATATCATGTGTGAGCCGTGAGGCATTCCTTGTCTTCCCAAACCATATGTCGCCGCGAGGCAGTCCTCTCACACCGCCCATCTATCCATGCAGAGCACGCCATCTGAGGATAGCTGATGGACCAAAGCCTTTATGTGGTCTGTCTCATTGCAACTGATATCACAGTATGACAAACCGGCTATGGAATCTCATCGCCTGTGGCTCCTTGAGCCAGTCGTCTCCCCATGCCGATGTCGATGCCTGTGACCGCCTCCATCCCGACGCGACGACGTGCTCTCTTCAACTCTTCTCTCCACTTCCTCCACCCTCGCCCTAAACGTCTTCACAATATCCTTCAGCCGTGCCATCCTATCAAAATCGTCTTCAAGCTCGTCGATTTGCCGGAGTATGTTGTTGAGGCGCTCAATCTCCGCATCCGCTATCTCAATCGCGTTCCCTGCCCTATCATACTGCTGCTGCGCGACAACCTGTGACTGCTCGGAGAGGTAATCCAGCCGCTCCGAGATCTGCTGCATCAGGCGGTCGAAATGTCGCGACAGCGACGTGAGTGAGGACGTGTTGAGCAGCAGCAGCCCCTGGGATGACGCGCGCGACGCAGCGCGCGACGACGATGACCCTGCTGCAGCGTTGGCGGCTTCGATCTGTGCGCGCCGCAGCACCTGGATCTCATCAGCTGTCAGACCGAGCGAGGTGTCGGGAATCGAGTTTGCGGGCGAGGTCATGGCGGCGAGGCTGCGGCGGCCCTGGTGGTGGGGAGACTGGCTGATGGCACACCCTCGCGGAGAGTTGTCGGGTGGCTATG
This sequence comes from Pseudogymnoascus pannorum, assembly GCA_001630605.1. Taxonomy (NCBI): domain Eukaryota; kingdom Fungi; phylum Ascomycota; class Leotiomycetes; order Thelebolales; family Thelebolaceae; genus Pseudogymnoascus; species Pseudogymnoascus pannorum. The sequence goes on from LNAS01000009.1 coordinate 74,505, forward strand.
CGATTCATGGTAATTGTGAATTCGTGCTGCGGATCATTGCGTGAGCTCCCCTGGTGGTTGTCCGAGTCGTTATGTGATACTGGGGATGCGGATCGAGAATGAGGCGCCAAGACAGTAGTACATACAAGGGAAGCGTATAAACGCCTGGCCGCGCCAAACTGTTTCATGCACCGACTGTTGGTATCACGAGACAGGCAAATGATTGCGGTGTTTTTTTCTACCGATTATCAGGCTTATTATTATGGATTTGTCTAACAACAATAGCTATTGTTCAGAGATACTTTCTGGTCCCCTTCCTATTGGCCTTAAGTTAATATTCCGCCGTCCATATTCCCATTTCTCACATGAGGGAATTCTCGAAAGTGGCTCAAAGCCCGAAACCATGCAGTATTAGTCAATAAAATGGTAGGGTTTATGGAGTAGATTGACACTATTAGGAGAATTGCTGTCATTCCATATATTGTTATTCCTTCCGCCAATTCCAGTCAAAGGCTGCTCCGCCTTTCCTGTGTCCACCACGATACCCTCATCACAAGATAGGAGTAATTGCATTGGTCATATTTGCTGCTCCCGAGCTTTTTGACAGCTAGGGAGCCAAATTTCTTTCTTTTCTTTTTCCGTGGACGGACTTGTTGTCCATATCAAGTCAGGGTCATCGGCCTGAGACATTCACTAGTGACAGGCCAAAGTGGGGTATGTCTCTAAGATGCGGGTTGTAATAAGGAAATGTAGAATGCTAAATGTTTCAAAGAAAAAAGTACGAATATATGTTGAGCGCTCGTTCACGCTACGACGAGGATTTTATTTCCACTTTAATGATTTCAAAATGGAGTGTGTAGAGGCAATAACTGAGGCCAAAATTTAAACCAAAGAGGTGATTTCAGTGTGCGTCATTATAAGCCATTATGAGCCATTATAAGCCACTGTCAGCTACAACAGGTATGACTAGAATCCGCAAAATAAATAATCATTTCCAGTTCCCATTCTTCCCCGACATTCTCCTTAGCAATCCAGGGGGAACTATAACCGTTGAAATTCTGTCTATGGGACCCGTTGACTGACGATCTAACCCCCCCCTGTCCGAATCACAATCTCACTACGGTCAGGCTGTCAAGGATAACAACTAGGTGGAAGGTTTTTACGCGTATATCGTTTAACAATAGGACGTTACGATCTCGAGGAGCGTAAGACGCAACATAGACACATCAGTGATAGAACATTAAAATGCATTGTAGGAGATTATCACAAATAACGACGACAGTGACCTTGGTCGAAGCTTCTCCTTCATGGTTTCTAAGTGTGGAAGTTTAGTTTAAACACTTAGACAATATTCACTAGATGACGGCATAACACATGGGTGAGACAAAGCATATTACATTCACATCTATACAAATAAACATAGCAATCACAGTTGAAGACACGTAAGTTAAGAAAAGCATGTCATTGGATCTAAGCTAAAAGAAACAACCCGACTGCTATTCCCCACCGGCTAACCCAACCCGCATCATTCATCATAATTTCCGTTTTCGAATCAAATGAGAATCTATTTCTTGGCACCAGCCTTGACAGCGGCCTTGGTAACCTTACCAGCCTTGTCGGACTTCTGTTATAGGGGTCAGTAACGAATCAAGTACGGGGTCAAGGGGGTAGACTTACAACAACGGACTTGATGACACCGACGGCGACGGTCTGACGCATGTCACGGACGGCGAAACGTCCAAGAGGAGGGTAGTCAGTGAAAGCCTCCACGCACATGGGCTTGGAAGGAATCATCTTGACGATGGCGGCATCACCAGACTTGACGAACTTGGGGGAGTCCTCCATGGACTTTCCGGTACGGCGATCAATCTTCTCGAGGAGCTCAGAGAACTTGCAGGCAATGTGGGCGGTGTGGCAATCCAAGACTGGGGCGTAACCGGCACCGATCTGACCAGGGTGGTTCAGGACAATGACCTGGGCGTTGAAGGACTCGGCTCCCTTGGGGGGGTCGTTCTTGGAGTCACCAGCAACGTTACCACGACGGATCTCCTTGACGGAAACGTTCTTGACGTTGAAGCCAACGTTGTCACCGGGAACACCCTCGACAAGCTGCTCGTGGTGCATCTCGACGGACTTGACTTCAGTGGTGACACCAGCGGGGGCGAAGGTGACGACCATACCTGAGATGGAATTAGTAAAAAGTAAACAATAACCACGTGACTCAAAACTTACCAGCCTTGATGATACCGGTCTCAACACGACCGACTGGCACCGTGCCAATACCGCCAATCTTGTAGACATCCTGGAGGGGAAGGCGGAGGGGCTTGTCAGTTGGGCGGGACGGGGGGTCGATGCCGTCAATGGCCTCGAGAAGAGTCTTTCCAGACTTCTTTCCCTCCTTGGTCTCCTTCTCCCAACCCTTGTACCATGGGCAGTTGGTGGAGGCCTCAATCATGTTGTCACCGTTGAAACCGGAGATGGGGACGAAGGCAATGGACTTGGGGTTGTAGCCGACCTTCTTGATGAAGTTGGTGGTCTCCTTGATGATCTCACCGAAACGGGCCTCGGACCACTTGGTGGTGTCCATCTTGTTGATGGCAACGATGATCTGCCTAACACCAAGGGTGTAGGCGAGGAGAGCGTGCTCACGGGTCTGGCCATCCTTGGAGATACCAGCCTCGAACTCACCAGTACCGGCGGCAATGATGAGAATGGCGCAATCAGCCTGGGAAGTACCAGTAATCATGTTCTTGATGAAATCACGGTGACCGGGGGCATCTGGAATAATTGTTAGACGGCAGCAAAGTGAATCTGAGCTTTCATAAACTTACCAATGACAGTGACGTAGTACTTGGGGGTCTCGAACTTCCAGAGAGCGATATCGATGGTGATACCACGCTCACGCTCGGCCTTTAGCTTGTCAAGAACCCATGCGTACTTGAAAGAACCCTTGCCCAACTCGGCGGCTTCCTGTTATAATTGTTAGACATTGGACCAATAAATAAAAATTAATTTGCGAAAATCAGAGGCGTTGTTTTATGAGGACCGTTATTTTGTTTTGTTGTTGTAGTAGTGAGGTGGTGGGGTGGTGGTTGGTGGACGCTCGGGCGCAATATTTTGAAACACAAATGTGTGATTGTGCGAGGGTTTACCCCACCGAGGGGTAATAACAGTCGCTGACGCCAAATTTGATAGAAATCAAGGAAAAATGAAGCTTACCTTCTCGAACTTCTCGATGGTACGCTTGTCAATTCCACCGCACTTGTAGATCAAGTGACCTGTGTTACATGTCAGTATATACACAAGCGGTGAAGATGGTGGTATGTGTGCTTACCGGTGGTGGTGGACTTTCCGGAATCGACGTGGCCGATAACGACGACGTTGATGTGAAGCTTCTCCTTACTATAGAGCAAACAGCAGTCAGTATATTGTGTTCCATATGAAGCTTTTGATCGATCTGTATCGAAAAAGCCTGCTGGTGAAGGATTTGACGTACCCCATGGTTGCGGTTGTGTGAGCTGAAAATTAAGTGTTGTTTTGATTCAGTGAATCTGAAGAAGAGGAAGTAAAAGTCAGCTTGTTGTTCTTCTCTTGATAGTTATCGATGAAGATGAGTGATGGATGAAGGATATAACTTACTGCCAGGATGAATGCTTGATTCGGGTATGGCAGACGATTCAAAAAAAATCAGAACGAAGAAGAAAAAGAAGAGCGAGGAGGTTTTTGAAGAGGGGAAGGAAAGTTGGTGGGGCAATCCTCTCAGGCTCTGTGACTACACTAGTCCGGAAAGAAGTAGCGTAATCGCTAGTCGAATCTAGCCGAGCCAATGAACAGGTTTTAATATGGAGTTTAGGTGGCGGTTGCGGCACAAGCTAAGCCTTTTCCTGTTAATTTTGGGCGCAGATGAGTCTTATCGGGCAATGAGGTCAGGCCACCACACGTGATATTGAAATTTTGATGGTAAACAATTGAGGGGTAAAAATCTTGTATGGGGACCTGGAGGGAGGGAGGGCTGATGACAAGGCAGAAAAACAACAACAGCAGGCATAGTAAATAGTATAACAGTAAACATAGTATACACATAACAGTGAAGATATTTAGATTTCGTTTCTATTTTACCGCATACTGCTCTATTCCCATCGCCTACGCAATGCAGAGATTTGGAGGGGTGGCCGAGCATTACCCCACCTGCAAGCTTTTTTTTTTTTTGCAGACCAAACTTGCCCATGACCAGACCCTGTTTTTCTAGCAGGTTGAGCACGAAGATTTCAGTAACCATGAATCATGAAGCACCGGCGAGTCCTTTAGATATTTAGTCTCTGTCTCTAGGGCGACACGTTTATTTGGGACCAGTGTATAATGTTATGTCACTCGTCGTGTGCGTGGACCGTTGAGTGGAGCTTCATTTTTTACACACGCCGGCATGTCCGTATAGGCAGACAGACCCCGCCACATAACTAGTAAACTCATTCTTCTGGAGCCTCAGATGCAAGCCTGAGCCCGTCCATCTCAATCTTCAGCCCTGTCTGCCCCTCAATTCCAGGTCACAGCGTATGCCAGCGAGTGGTAACAAAATGGCAACTAACCTACCTGTCACTTCGCCCATTGATCATTTACTCGGCTTCAGATATTATGCATAGCTTGTACGTACAATGGTTCCCTATCTTACATCTAATCGCCACGCTTGTAATTTCCAACGCCATGCATGCCAAGCGCCCAGACAATGATACATACAGTTACATGGCCCATGGCCAAACCCGCATCCCCACGTTACCTTCCCGCTCGTCGATTAGCTCCCTTGCTCCACCTGGACGTCTCTGAATGACCCTGAACCCAAAACGTCTCCATTCCATATAATTACACATCTGCCAATTTGCAGCAGTCGGTTCCTTCAATGATTGCTCACCATGCCGTATCGTCGTTCTCGTCTTCAAAGCTAATGTCCCTATCAAAATATTTGAACTGCTGAGGTGTGTTTACACGGTTTGGTCCCGCGAGATGCACCGATGGTATATACTCATATTCTACCACTGACTGCGAGGGCTTCGACTCTGTTCTCCGCACAACCGGTTTGTCGAGGCTCTCAAGGGTGTCGACAAGAGCATATGCAGATTTGATATAATCCACAGTGAGCTCCTGGTTCAGGGCACGCTCATTTTTGCTAGCCAGCGATTCACTCGATTTCTTGTGTCTCGGAAGTAGAGTGAGTTCGCCGTAGCGGCCATCGGCTTTCCCGCTGTTGACGCTCGAATACCGGAGGCGCCAGTCGAGGAAATCGTAGCTGATTTGGGTTCGGTAGGTAAGGCCCGCGAACATATAACGAACCGCCGTTGATGCACTGTTGTAGGCCCCCTTATCACCCTTCAGACTAGACATAAAGTTGGGGATTGGAACGGCGAGCTCAGGAGGTGTCATAACATTGGAACGTTGTCCTAGCTGCGACGCTTCGAGGAACTTAGCGATCTGTGGGTATGATCCTAGATTCGCGGCAATGAATGGGAATGATGTTCTTTGCCTGAAACGGATATCGAGTGCCTTGTCGGGGAGCATAACATCATTACAGACATCCTCTGTCACGGCCACCATGTTGGCCAGTTTGAACTTATTCTCCGCCGTACTTGTCATGCTGAACATCATCTCTAGAGTTGGGAACTTGCTCAGCTGTTTCACACTTCCACCCGACCAGGGCGACGGGAGGAATTTCATGGTAAGAACAGAGGAGGTCCGCGTGTTTCGGTCGTTGGTCATCCCACTAACCAAGCGTGACAAATTCTTTGTCGAAGGAACAAATAGAGTGCGGGTGTTCACAATGTCCTTCCCATCGAAGTGCACTGGATTCGATGCATCGACGGGCCCAGAACCTGGAACGGTTTGGTGAAGAACATTGCCAACCGTTGCCGAAGTCGACGTAATTGGGGTTGTGTTCCAGAGATTAGACCCCTGTAACTCATATTGCTTCACTTTTTCTTCGTCGAGCTTAATCGCTTTGTGGTGGGATGACATGGATAAACTCGCAAGAGCCTGCTGTTCGGCCTGGCTCTCCACGCCTTTCTCCTCTGCCTTTGAAGACAAATCTAACTCTTTCTTGTCACTTTCCTCAATGCTGGGTGCTTCTTCTGAATCGGCTTTTTCGATGGCGGTTTGCCATCTTGTCCAATGTCGGAGTCTATTACGCCACGACATAGTGTGGTGGTATTCATAATTGACGGCATATGCTGGACTGTCTGTTTCCTTGCATCCATGTCTGTAGATAGTGCGGTCCGCAACATCTGACGAGGATAGTAATAAGCGTCGTGCGGTATCAGCACTTGTAGACAAACTGGATCCTTGTTTGCGGCCCAAACCGTGAACTCCAAGCTATATCTTATTAGATGTCAGGTTCAATCAAGAGTTTGCAGGGACTTACCTTGTCTTTCGAAAGTCTCACAACTTCTGTATTTGTGAGCCTCGCAAGCTCGGCCAAGACAGGCTCCCCAAACTCATCGGCTTCATCTGCTTCCTTTGCCTTCCGCCCAAGTTTCTTGAGACCAGTTAATGGAACTTGAATCCTATGCACACCTTCCAAGGTTGACCTGATACCCTCAGCTATAATATGGGCCTTCTCCTTTGTAGCAGTGACCCGGATTGCGCGCCGCGCGCGAAATATCTCGATCTTTTCTTCGTCGGCCCGAATGAGTTCGTCGCTGATTGTTTGAAGCGGAGGATCAGATCGTCCTTCTGCATAGTATTAGCAACGATATACAAAAATTTGCCAAGCTCTACTTACTCGGAGATAGTAGAAGATCGAGGTCTGCGCTGTTAACCTGCAGCTCCATTTCACCAACTGAGGACACTAGTTCTCGCGATTCCACGCCCCAGCACAGTCGTATAATATTCAAGGCAATACGCTGCTTTGGCGTGAATGCCTCAGATATATAGCCACGTAAAGAGCTTTCGTCAAAGTGATCCCCTTGATCGGACGTCCCGGGCATCCACGGTGACTGCCTGAGTATGACATTCTGGGCTTTGATCTCCACCGCTTGGCCGGCTTGCTGACCACTCTTTGCCTTCTCCTCCGCAGTATTGCCAGCTTGTGTATCTGAGGCGGCACTGTCGGCCAGTGCAGCCATCCTTTGCCTCTCAGTTGATTCGACGTAATATAATAGTTGTGCCATCGTGAAGCCATCGCTCAATTGGTCTTCGATAACTCGAATATCCGTCCATGGCAGAACCTTCCCCTGCGGTCTAAGAGTTTCGATATTATCATTGACTTCGTCCCGTCCAATCAGCCCCCTCTCACTGTTGAATTCTGCTAATATGTCCACCACTGGCGCCTGAATCGTCGATTGGATCGGCCGTGGCGCAACATACCGTAGAGCCCCGGAATCCTGAAGCACAATAACTTCCGCGGGCTTTCCCAGAGCGTCAACTCCCAATGCTTTCGTGTTCTCTCTCAACTGGTTTCCGCTCAAACCGTACATGCGGCCCAGGGACACAGAGGAGAGTGGTTTTTCAGGATCAAATCGGTAGATGAATTGGTCTGCTTCGCCTGGCGTAGATGAGGCGGTACTGGCCGTTGAGTGATGGCCATCCGGCTTTCTCTCAGGGTCAGCATTGTGTTCCTCTGCTTCTTTCTTCTGCGAATCTTCGTGCGCCTGCGCTATTCGTGAAGTCGCATGGAGGTTACGGCTTCGAAACCCTCCAAGTGGTCCAGGAGTCGACGGTCGAGGGCGCTTCGCGCGAAGCTGTCCGGAAAGATACAGCTGGCATCGTAAGCAAACCTCTGAGCTCGGTTTTGTCCGTATTATCATAAAGGCGGTTTCGCAAGTTGCAATATTGCTGATTGATGAATGCTTGATCCAATAATTTGGATATTCTCAAGGGCCCGGGATATGGGTTTCTCCGGGAATATGCCAAGACATATATGTCAAACCCCTGATCATCGTCCTCGAAATATATCGTACTTCTTGAAAAGACAGACAGATACTCTTCTTCACTGAATAAATTCTAAATATCTATTGTAGCATATTGAAGCCATGACCATAGATGGGGGAGGAGAGTATGATCATATTCACTTTGTTGACTGCTTTATAATTGCAGCCACTGACCGATCTTGTGAGAACGTGTCAGTTTGCTCGAGTCTGGGCATATTACTATATTTACAACATTTTTGCACATTGAAGTCACAATCATCAAGGAAAATAGAGTATCATCATTTTTAATTGACTTCTTGATCCCATGGGTATATAACCACCGTTGCGCCTACACAAATCCCAGAGCGCCCACCGACCAAATGAAGAGTCCATCGCATGCACCGTGAAGCAGCCGAGTACTGCCGATCAAAAGAAGTCGAGAGCGATCGCAAGTGCCGTATGCCGAAAAAAAAGTTGCCAACCGAGAAACCGGGCGTGCCACCAGAGGTCGAGAGTACCACAGACAGGAATAACGCAGGATCCACCTCATCCGCGATATTCGCTGCCCTTCGGATGGTACTTTTCGAGGAGCTGCCGAAGGATGATTTTCTTGTCTCCCTTCTCCGTCGTCCAACGGCGAAGGAATTCGGCCCGGTTATCGGGGGTCATCTCGGCAGCCCTCTCTTGAGCGTGCTGCTCCTGCTCCCGTTTGATGGTGAGGCGTAGCTGGACGCGCTCGACCTGGGAGCGGAGTTTTCCGCGCTCGACCTCCAGCTTCTCAGCGTCCCACTCCAAGTTGGTGGCAATCTCTTCGTCACGGAGATTGTACCAGTTGGAGTGGCGCTGGCACTTGAGCGCCACGCAGATCCCATGGTAGTACTCCGGGTCGATTTCGAGGCGGAAGTCGGGGTTGGTGTGCTCCCCAATCACACCAGACTCCCACGCCGAAACTCCCTCGGGAGTAGCCATGTACCGGTCGATCCACCGCTCGGAAACCACGGCCCGTGGATCAAATCCACAGACCGTGTGCGTGACGCTCTTCCCGGACTTGTTGTCCTTGGCGCGCTTCGGCGCCGCCTCGACGATGTTGTTCTCCTCCACAAACCGCTTGGTCGTTTCATCGGAGTACTTCTTCACCATGGCGAGCAGTTTCGCATGGTTCTGGTAGTGCGCCATGGAAGCCGAGATCCGCGCGATGTTCTTGTGGCAACCGGCCCGCTCGTTGAAATCCAACGAGTTCATCCCCTCATCATTGTGAGGGGGACCAGTCACCGTAGGACCACCGGGAAGACCTTGGCCGGAGACACCATGGTGCACCCCAAGCCCCGCACGAGTTGGCTGCTCGCCAGCGGTTTGGAAGTCGCCAACCTTTGTCTGTTTGAGGTAGGAGCGCAACTCGGGAATCAATTTCGCGTCCACTCTGGCGACAGTCTTCTTCCAGAACTCGTCGCAGTGCTTTTGGCTGCAAAATTTGGAGGCGACCATCCTCGGTTTCCCATCTTCGCCCATAATCTCCAGGGTGGAATGAGGGCGCTCACAACCTTCCAAACGGCAGACGCGCTTGTATGAGGTCACACCGTCGCAGTCATCGCAGATGAATTTGTGAACGCCGCTTGCATCAATGCACAGGAGCTTGAGACAGTCGACGTGGAACCAATTTTCACATCCGCCATCACATCCGATCATCGTAGTGTGATGTTTGACTTGCTTGCAGATGCAGTAGTCGGTCCTGGGCTTCGGTTTCTTATTAGACGACATTTTTGCTTGGGGAGGCGGTTGCTGCGCACGGGTCTCGGGCTGATCCTCGGAGGATGATTGTTTGCGTGCCTTCTTTGGATCGTTTTTGGTAGAAATGGGGGGCTTCTGTGCGCCGATCTTAGGGTTATCTTTAGACGGTGACTGTTTGCAAGCGTTCTTGGGGTTGTTCTTGGGAGAAGAAAATTCCTGTGCACCGATCCTGGGGGTATCGTTGGACGATGATGACGATGATTGCTGGTGAGCGTCCCTGGAATTATTCTGGAGAGGAGAAGAACTTCCTGTATAAGAGACTCTGCCTCGAGGTGCTTGAAATGCTTGAGGTTGATTGTTTACCACGGGAGAAAAGGAGGGTGGAGGATGCGGTGTACCGACGTTGGAATGGTAGCTAGAAGAAGAAGATACCTGCGTTCCGATCTGGGAGGTACCGCTGGACGATGATTGCTCGCGAACGTTCCTGGAATTATTCTGGGGAGCAGAAGAATAACCTTGTCTAAAAAAGACGCTGCCTCGAGGTATTTGAAGTTCTTCGGATGGATTATTTGCCACGGGAGAAAAGGAGAGTGGCGGTTGCGATGCAACAACGTTGGACGATGGTTGCTGGCGAGCGTTCCTGGAATTATTCTGGGAAGCAGAAGAAGTTTGTCTAAAAAAGACGCTGCCTCGAGGTATTTCAAGATCTTGAGATGAATTGTTTACCGCGGGAGAAAAGGAGAATGGTGGTTGTGGTGTACCGACGTTGGACTGGTTTCTGGATGATGGCTCTCCAGGAAGACTGCTTGAATTAACGTCCGGAATGACGGGGCCAGTGTATAAGCTGTTGGAGGGAACGGGTTGGCTCCGACGTTGTGATCTACTGAGGGATGGATCGTCCCTGTGGCCAGTGTACAGGTTGTTTAAGACGGGGCCAACGCTCGATGGGTTCGATCTGTAGGCTTGATTGACTTCACCTGGGTTGAACGAAGGTTTCTTTGGAACGATCTTGGAATTGCTCTTGGGGGAAGACAATGGCAATGGTTGATTGTAGTTGTTCTGAGATTCGTCGTTGAAAGAAGTTGAATAGTTTCCGAGGGCGTTGCCTCTAGGTGCTTGAACTGCGGAAGGTGGATTGTTTCCACGAGTAGAGAAAGTGGGTGGTTCTTCAGTTTGTGTTGAGGTGTTCCTCAGGGTATATTTGCGTGCAGAAGATTGATTTTGTTGTGTAGAAGTCTGCCTCGGATTTTGTGTACGTGAAGAAGAAGAAGGAGGTTCTTGTGAGGGGTTCTGGTTCGATTTGTTCTTGCGTGAAGAAGAAGATGGTGGTTGTTTACGCTTATTGTTGGAATTGTTTTCGCTAGACGAATTACCACCAGGTGGAGGTGGAGGGCCAGGCGGTGGAGGAGGGCCAGGTGGAGGAGGAGGGCCAGGCGGTGGAGGAGGGCCAGGTGGTGGGGGAGGGCCAGGTGGGGGTGGAGGGCCAGGCGGGTCAGGGCCAGGTACAGTTCGTCCAGCAGCTGTCAGCCTCTCAAGCAGTTTTTCCTCAGCCTTTCGTCGAGTGCTATGACGGTACCGACGGTGGTCCAGTGACACTGCCTTGCTCTGGGAAAACTGATTGTACACCCAGCTGTCGGCACTGTTGAAACACTTCTTCCAAAGATCGTGCTCAATTCCGTCGGGGCGCGGGAATGCCTCTTTCTGGTTGTACTTCTCGGCCTTGGTATCTCTGACCGCAAGTTGGCGCTGGAAGCTTGCCTCGGTGTAACTGAACCCAAGATCAGACTCGAAATTGAAGTTGGCAAAAAAGTCTGGAGGATTGAAGTATCGGCGGCGTCGGCCTTGAGCATCAAAGATCTCGGGCGGACCATCGCCGCTAGCGCCTGGATTGGCGCTAGACATGGTATGGGTCGGAAAATGAATTATCCGGCGGGAGCTAGTACATGTTAGCTTCATAACAACACAGTATTATTGGGTCGCTTAATCTACAAAACTACGCTAGTAGTATGACATACCTTATCAAAGTGATGATGGTTCAGGTCGTTGATAACTTTCAACTTCAGGATGCCAACGTAAACAAAGAATGATTCAAGAAAGGTTCGAAACAAATTTCTATGAAGCGGCAAAGTGCATACGATTTATACGCGACGTTAGCGCCATACGCGTACGGCGCTTGTCGTAATTCATTTTTCAAGCAATTCCTCCTCCCCCCATCTATCATAAGGGGTTTAGCGTCTTAGGGGCACGCTAGTCCCAATATATTTTTTCCTAAGGAGGTCACGAGCCTAGCATAATGGATTATCCTACTCTAGGGTCCGCGCGACCGGGAAATGATTTATCCGACGGGAGCTTATACATGTTAGCTTCATCAAAACACAGTGTGGAATAGCCGCGTGCCAAGCAATCAACCTTGCAGATTATCTGCAAAAACAAAGCATAGTATATTACTTTTGTAGTCTAGTTAGACGTCATCCAAAAGTAAGCAAATAATTCATTGATATATATACATATGATTTAGTATAGGAGATGAGAAACCTTATAATCGCAGTAATATAACTATTTGTACATGATGTCTATATTCCCAATAATAAATGATTGAGTATTAGTGTCGAAATATATAGTACAAAGAAAATATTAGTACATAAAAATAATATTATCATGAATATATATTTGAATATAGTAGTTGGGAGGAAAGTTGAAAGAAAGTTGAAAGAAAGTTGAAACAAAAGCGAGAAAAAAATAAAAGAAAGATGAAGAAAAGTTGAAAAGAAAGAACAAGGAAAGATAAGAAAGAAAGCTGAACAAAAACAGACAGAAAGATAAGAAGGAAGAATGGAAAGAAAGTTAAGAAGTAAGAATAATAAATACACTTTGGTATATTTATATAAAGGCAAATGCTCGAATGTGGACGCCGACAAGATATAACCCATCGCCAGCACCAAAACTCGAACATCATATGCACACGAACAATTCCTCCAGCCTCAAGAGACATCACACGCCTCCAAGAAGATAATTCACAGTATCATCATTGGTATCATGCATAAACTGCCTACTCAGCAAAGCCCACACACACTCAATAATCCACGATCTTAACTCGCCCCCTCACATTCTCCGGCAAATCCTCCAACCCCACCAACCCAAGCGCCACACAATCCCCCCAAAAGAACATGGCCCGATCCTGCGCGTACGCAACGTAATCAAACTCATCATCCTCTCCCTCCTCGCCACCCTCCCCCTCCAGCCCCGCACCATCACCAGTAGCCACCCCGCCCTTCCCAGCACCCCCACCCTCATCAGCAGCACAATCCTGCAAATCCAACTTCTCCATCTCCTCCACCACCCCATCAGGTGCAGTAGCACTCGGCGTGCGGCAGGCAGCATCATACTCCTCCAACTCCGGGATATTAGCCTGCACAATCCCCCACGCAACCCACTGCGCCGAATTAGCGACTCTCCACCAGCGCGCCTCAATCATGAGCTCCTCCACCCTACGCTCAACATCCGCAATCCGCCTCGCCTCCTCCTCTGCGTATCCTCCCGGCGCCGCCTCACCCCCAGGGGGGGCACGCGAATCCAACATAAACGCCGAGATCCCCGCGCTCCCCGGTCCCGGGCTCGGCACGACCTTGGGCGTAGCGGATGCTGACGCCGATCCCGAAAATTGGGGACGGTGGTTTAGGTAAGCGCGGATGAAGCGGCGTTGTTCGGCGGGGGTGGGGAAGGCTTTGGTGTTGCAGACGTAAGGGGCTGTGGGGTCGTGGTAGTTGTAGCACCATTCCGTGAAGTGGTTTGCGAATTCGAGGCCCGGGGTGTTGCCGGAGGCGTATTCGAAGTCGATTACGACGAGTTGCTTGTGGGTGTTGGCGGGGAGGAGGAGGGGGGATTCAGTGGTGGGGAGGAGGCGGAGGATGTTGCCGTATTGGGTCTGTGGGGGGGTTATTAGCTTTTGTTTTGGTGGATGAAGAGAAGATGAAAGAGGGATGATAAGGACAAATGGCAAAAGGGGAGGCTAAAAAGTACTCACATCGTTATGCGCAAACACCAACTTCTCCCTCAACCCCTCCACACCCCCATACTTCTCATTCAACCACGCCCTATACCTCTCCACCATCCCCCTAAACACCGACCACTCAACCCCACAAACCAAGCCCCTCTCCCTCCACGCCGGCACCTTCTTCCCTCCCTCCCCAGTCTCGGGATGCGTATCAAGGAAGCTAATAACATGCTCACACCGCTCAACCCACTTATCCCAGTTCTTCCACACGAAGGGCCCATCGTCCCGCTCGGATTCAAGGAGTTCAATACCGTCGTGCAATTCACGCATTCGCTTGGCGATTTGCTTTGATGTCTCTGGATCGCGGAGATCTTTGGGTGTTAGGGTCGTAGACATGAAGTACTCCTCGAACCTCCCATTCCTAAACGTCCCCAGCAGCCTCGGCCCAATCTTCTTGCGCGCCAGCCGACTCAGGATGCCCAGCTCCGCATCCCGGTCAATCAGATGCTCAACCTGCGGTCCATAGATACGAAGAAGCAGTTTCGCCGGCTTCGTCTTCACTTTCCCCGATGGATCGCGCGGTAGCTCGGGGGGCGAAACGACATAAACAGCATTTGTAAGTGCACCGCTCAAGCGCTCGACTTCGAGATCCGCACCACTATCCAGAGGCACGCGTCGCCACCCCTTAAGACGCAGCGTATGTGCCAATCTCAAGATCTCCGATTTAAAAGTAACCCACACCTGCGCCTCCTTATCAACGCGTCGGCCAGACGCGGTAGGTGTCGCGGTGCCGGACGCGTAGCTCAGGGTCTTGGAGTTGTCGAGGACCACGTCGCAGCTGGGGACTATGACGTCGCCGTCAAAGTACTCTGTGTCTGAGGACGCATTGACGGAGTAGCGGCGTGAGGGGGTGTATTTGCGCGATGAGTAGGAGGGGCGGCGGGGACGGAGGACGGGGCTCTCGGGACCGAGACGGGCGCTGGATTTTACTTTGCTGTCTTCGAGTATTGATTGTAGGTCTTCGAGGGAGATTGTGCTCAGACACGAGTCCTGGGACTCTCTTCGGGCGGTTATTGGTCGGTGATTCTCATCCCCGTCGTCGCGTGGGTGTGCTTTATGTTTTCTCGCCTTCCTCGCAGCCTTTTTGGCCTTCTGGACATGCAACCACTCTGAGACCTGGCTGAGGAGCTTATCATGCTGTAGATGGTGCTTATGCTGCCTGGTACTATAATGCCCAGTCCCCGACGAGCTCTCGCCGGATTGACTCATCGGCGGCCTCGTGATGTCCTCCACACTGCCCTGGCTAACGAGGGAGATCTTTGACGAGTTACTGAACGACGGCGTGGGACGACCGGTGAGTCGCTTGCCTACGCCCGCCGTAAACTGTTTAATGGGCGGTGTATCGAGGGGTTGCATTGGGGGGGAGAGCTTGGGCTCTTCAATGGATACGACTACACACCAATCCAATTAGCTTTCTCCCTCCCACACGATAAGAGAAAGAAACGGTATAGATAGATAATGAGCTACCCCTTGCAAACACACAACACACACCCCAAATCAGCAGGTCTCGTGCCGAATTGCCCGATCTCGCTGCCTCCCTTGCATGGGGAAATCTAGAAGTGTGGTATTTTTGGGGGAGGGGGAGGGGGGGCGGGTAACATACCTTTCGTAGGCCCGCTCTTGGGGCTTACCCCGCCATCGTCGCCTCGGACGGCCATGACCATGGCTGGCCGCAGCGGCTTTTGTGCTTCGTGGGTGCTGCTGCCATCATTGGGTTTCTTGTTTGCGTCTTGCGGCGGTGTTGCATTCTTGTCTGTCATTCTACACCGCCCCCCGCTGGCTCAGGTGGGAAGGTAAATAAAAAAAATATGGAGCTTTATAAAGGATCCGTGGCACGCGTGCTAAATTGCAAGTTCTGTTGGAGCTTCCCAGTAGTTGGTGTGCAGAATATTTATTTATCTTGTAGTTTGTTTTGAGAAAAGCAAAGGAAGATCGTTAGGGCAATTGAATCTGATCCCAGCTTAGAAGTTGTAGGAAGCTAAGCGGTAAAGCAGGTTTAATTAGAAAATCATTGGCACGCACGTTTAAAATCTTGGGGATTGGGGATCGGGAGGGTAGGCTGGCTCTCTCGGGAATCAAGATCATGTGGGGTTCTCATAGGTTGACATGACGTCCCTTTACCTTTCGTCGAGCTTGGCACAAGGACCAACCAAGCACAAAGGAACCAGCAAGGTCGGTCAGCGGGACATTCCGCCCTGGACCAGAACCTGGGAAAGATTGTTTTTGTTATCAGGGTTATCATCCTTCGTATCTTGGCCCATGTAAATGCATAATAACATAGTAAGATCGATCGTATTTATATTATCACCCTGCAGCTTTGATTGAGTAGCTGCAGGTTTTGAGTAATTTGAGCATGGGGGAGGGGTCTGTGCTACAATGCAACTCCACAACGTAAAAAGAGGTCACGCGTCTGGTAAGAGTATTTATTATATTTCTCTGAAAAATGCTGTCCAAATCACACCCACGTGCAACCAGAAACTAAAGTACAGCTGACAACGAAGGGGTATCCATTTATTACCATACCAGCCTTCATTGCATATTTGTTTCCTTTCTCCCCCCGAAGTCGTCTTCCCAAGACGTTTTTGTTTCTTCTGATCTATTGACCCGTAACAAAAGTACCTCGTAACATGCAAAACCCAGAACAATGCAAGCAACCAAACCCCCGTAATTCCCCTCAAGGAGCCACAGGCCTCGCCCACTCCACAACTTCAAGCGCGCACATGACCAACATGAGCGTCGAAGGCAAAATCCTGCATAACCGGTTAGTTCGCGCCTTTCAAAAAGAATACAGGGGGTCAGGATCCTGCACATACCAAATAACGTAACTCTGGAACAAAATCTTGCTCATAACCGCCTCATAAACGCCATTAATCTGGCAAATCTGCGCCAACTGCAGCGCGCTCGGCGCGCCCGTAAGCAAGAAGCAGACAATGATAAAGATAGGATCATCCACAATGCTGATAGGCAGGTACTTCGCCATCAGCGCCAGGAACGGCGCCATGATCAGCGTCGGCAGGAGCATGCGGCTGATCAGGGAAGCAACTAGGAGCTTAGTACCGATCTGGCTCTCCTCGCTGTCCTCCTCTAATGCAGTCTGGGGCAAGGTGTTGCGGGCAAGATTGGCGCCGAGGACGACAAGGATGAGGGGGACTGCTACACCGCCAGACTGCGTGACGGCGCGGGTGACGGAGTTGGCGATGAAGGAGTCTTCTTGGAAGAAGAGACGCTGGAGGGAGGGGATGGTGGCGACGATGCCGGCGAGGAGCATGGCCCAGAGAGGTGGGTTCATGAACTCCCATAGACCGTTGCCGAAGCGCGCTGCGCCTCTGTAGAATTTGGAGAGAATCCTCTGTACTGGGAAGGGGAGGGCGTTGAATACGCCCCTGAAGAAGGCGTTGATCTTGGATGAGACGAAGCTTGCGCTACGTTTCGTTTGGAGTCCAGCAATCTTTACCCATCCGCGAATGCCATCGGGGATGTCGTGGTCATCTCTTATCCTTCGTGCCCTGACGGTTGGGAAGGAGGTGAGGCTGTTGCTTAGCTGTTCAGCGTGTAGAATGCTGTCCACTTCTGGTCCCGTCGACGAGGACTTCGAGCGCTTTCTCCCATTCTCGTCATATTCGTCATGGGGTAAGATATAATGTGCATTGGTAACAGGTGTTATGCCGCCCGACTCAAATGACGTAGAGGAGTGGCTCTGGTGCAGAGTATCTTTGAACCCATCGGTATCGGAATCATCGGCATCCAAACCGGGGATCAAGAGGTCGCTCCCATCTTCATCTCTGTATCTTCCCTCCTCAACAGCTTCAATTTCCGGCCGTTCCGCCGGAGCCAAAAGAACATGGTATCCCCAACTCCATCGTACGAGCTGTCCCAGCTGCTGGAAGATGAGCAGGTAAAGAATACCGCGCGCCGAGACCTCGTCGTCATTGTCCCCCGGTATCCTGTCCCAGTGTAGCCCATTCAAGGTCTGTGACAGCGAGATGACAAGGGATATCGGCAGGGAGTTTGAGTTTCCAAAAACGCCCATTGCCGTGACGAAGTTCGCAGGGCGCTTGGCCAGCCCGAAGGCTCTGGCTACGCCAATGGAGACCAGGTATGAGACGAGGGTTTGCAGGGCGAAGATCACCGGGATCACAGCGAGGTCGGCAAGAGTGTCGGCCGTCAGTTGAGAGGCAAGTTTCGTGAAGACTAAAGATTTCGGTCAGCAATGGCAACGGAAGTGTCGTCGAAGTCGGGTGGCAACTCACTCAAACATGGCGTGAACAGCATAACATTCAAGTTAGCCACAAACTTCTGCTGCTCGGCATTGAACATGCCCTGCCTCGCGATGATGTATCCGGGCACGCTGACGCAGACGACCTCCATGACAGCCTCGAAGACGAGGAGTATAAGCCGGCCGAGATCCGGATGCGTCTGATGGCTCATCACGACAGGCTGCTGGAACCCATCGAAAGCGCGGGCCGTAAAAGACCTGCTGACGGCCGAAGCGACGCCATTACTGCCATTTGCGAGTCTAAATGATGTTGGAGTCGTAAAGAAGGCCATTAAGGGTCGCCGGCCTGAGCGACTGGGGGGGTTGCGTGAGCTTCAGTAATGTTCCGGTGGTGGTTGTGATAAGGATTTCTTTGCGTTCTTGCGTGGCGAAGGTGGATGAAACAGAGTGTAGGGAAAGATTAAGTCTGGGCGATTCGTGATTTTAGGTTTTGGGTGCGGGTAGGAGTAGGCGGGAAGGAGAAGGTTGAAATGTCTGGGTTGGGTGCAGGCTTCAGCTCGCCATCGAGGCGAGGATTGTGTGAGGTTTTACCTACGTCGCACGGCGCACAGTGACGCGGTCCACGAGGCGTTGGTACCCTGTCTGCCACCCGCCTGGCTGATCCTTTGTGGTGCCAAGGTATTTTGAGGCACCGCCCCGATGCGACGATTCGAGGGATCCAAGATATCGGATGTTTCTTTTTGCTGCGTATATGATGATCTCGGATTAGCGTGTAATTAAAGGAGTTACAAGAGATTATAGTTTACTACTTTAGTACAAGAGGTTTATTAGTATATGAGGAGAGAAGGCATAACAGTGAGTGGTTTTATTGGGATTTCATGGACACAATTGTTGCGAATCTGATACACCAAACCGTGGTGTTCCGTTTCTTCGTTTCAACTCTGGTACAGTGTACATCTGGATGAGCTACTCGAACCAGGAAAGTTGTGGAGAGAAGTACCTAGTACGTTCTGTCAAAGTTCCAAGTGCGTCGTCTGTGCACTGTTGAGTTACCAGTGTACAAAGTACAGAAGCACTTTCTGCAGCACTTTCGTTAGCGAGCGTGTGCGCGATCGACTGGCTGGGAATGGCTGGGAGATTGTGAAGATTGATTCTGGGGGGTTATTGGGACGGGAAAGATGGGGTGAGAATGGGAAAGTATTGGGGCGAGGAACCAGCCAAAAGAAGCGCACATCAGTCACTTCCAAGGTGGCGCCAACAGCCAACAAACTCATTTAGTACAATATAGTATCTAGCGCTAACTGGAACGGTTTGTTACTGCGTCTTGGGACATTTGGAATGTCTTGGGGGAGAGATAAGGGCAGTGCAACCGATCTGTGCTGCTCCAATCACAGGCGGTGAGAGGCATGAGAGCGAGCTAATGTGGTGAGAGGCGACGCCGAAACGAGCCAAATAAAAACCCAATTTCTGGTTACCAGTGATGTTGATGCGGTGGGGATTGTTGGAGATGGGATACTAGGAGAGTTGGTATGGCGTTGGCATGGCATTGGTATGAAGGTTGGTATTGGGATAGGCGTGATAACAAGTACGTACACAGTATGGGGATAACATGGAGACGACAGACGACAGGATAGGACAGGACAGTATAGAGTATATTGAAAGTTATGTATGTATGTATGAATGTACCACAGTGGTACCCCGATGCTGTGTTTGTGTTCTAGGCAGCTATTGTAAGATATCTGCAACGATAAACTGCTCCTGCCTATATTGGAGAGGAACATATGTACGTACACGTGAGGGACAAGACAGACAGACATACTATATGTATGTATGTACGTACGTACATGCGTTTCACGGACTGACTGACTTTCAATATGCTGTATGGTGCCTAATGTGGCTTCATGGAATGAACAGTGGCTTGGAAGCAATGTGGCTGTGGACTACTTCAGCCATATTTCACCATCTGTGAATACTACCTTGACCTCTCTTGGCCCCTGTATACTTTCCCATTGCGACCCATCCATCATTCATTCCATCCCCCCATACATCACTCCTGCATCACTCCGCATCACATCATATACTTGCCCAGCTGAAGACCCCAGCCACACCCGCCACAACCCTACCTCATTAACCACATTCAACACTCAGCCGCCCTACTTGCCGCCCTTTGGGGTAAATGTGCGCCCGGTGCGTACGGTTAGTAGGCACACCTTCTAACTGTCTCCTGCTGTAACTCGCTGTATCCTACTGTAGTTTGCGCGGACTTACCTCCGAAAGAGTATGGAACTACCGAGTACTCCGCTGGTATACACACTACGGGACGCACACTGACACACTGAATCCGATGAGACGCTGTTCCTGCTGTACCTATCCGTAACTTCCGCACTGCAAGATTATGTGTGCTACCCAACGGCCAAAATAGGTACGGGAGGGTTTGCTCACCATCAGGGAAGGGTCTCAGGTCATTCTTCTTTGTCTTCTTCTTATGGCAAGAGACCATGTGTGTGGGATTCGGTACTGTGGTTATAATCCCTACTCTCTTCTACAAATAGTACTCTAACTAATAGGACTCTACTGGTTCTACCTTCTCATACGCACTACAACACGCGTATACATGATCTGGTCTGCATGACTATCGTAGTCACTCACTTTTCTCCACAGAACTGTATCATTAGAACATTAGAACCGCCGAAGCTTCTGAAACACTCGAGCTAAGCCATACTATGGCACTCTACTGTAAAATAAAAATTCCCATACATACCCATACTTTCCCATACTCTACTCCACCCTTACTGTGTGCTCTTCTCTACAGTACTGTACATTACCGCTTTCCCTTGAAAATACTTAGGGCCCCGCCTCTTATCACTCACACCCATCACTCACCCCATCAGGGTCAGAAACAGAGTTGTATTTCCCTCTATTATTGCCCCGCAAAACCCGCAAACCTGCCAGAACCCAACCCCGCGAACAGACTCAAAAAACGTGCCTGAACAGGAACCTGAATACACACCACTCTATTCTATCTATTATATAGTACGCTGCTGCCAAAGGACACTAGGAACACACTATATTTCACCTCCAGACACTGCCCATCCTCCCACTCCGGAAGAAGAGCCGCCTGTCGCCGCTTCGTCCAGTTTCCATATTTAGTGTCCTGCAAGACCCTCCATGCACTAAGCACCCTGAACGACTTTGATTCCTCATTCAATACATTACCCCGCGACATCCTCAAATACCAACTCCCCGAACGGCCACTACAACTCTTCCCTCAGGATCACGGTAGCCACGACAGGATCTGGCGCCCTGTGTTTCCCCTTATACGGTATGACTGAATTTTTCGCAAAAAAAAAAAGAAAAAAGGGTTGCATGTAACTAATACAACTATCTCTTTCACAGGCTGATTCTTTCATACACGCGCCCGATCAGACCATTCCTCGTATCGACTCTCACCACCCATGAGGACCGTATAGCCGTCGAAACACAGTATGGCTTCTCCCACCGACCCGTCTGCACCAGCAGACACCTCTGAAGCCTCACCTGCGCTCGCGGACTCCTCGAATCCTGTTCCCTCGGCTCCGATCAACGACAGAATGCCCTCTGTGCGCTCCATTTCCGACCCCCCTCGTCACCCAACAATGTCCTCGTCGTCAAACCCAATCGGCGTATTGAACAATGCTAGGAGACCTGCGGTGCGCCCCTCGATACCAACGAGCTCGGTTGCTTCAGGCGGCCTACCACAAGACATGCAGGCCAAGATGAAGGCGTTCCATCTGTCGCGCCAGGGTACACCTCCAGGCGGACGACCCTCTGCCTCACAATCTGGACCATTTTCACCACCAGCCGACGCGAACGGCGGTAACATGGCAGGAGGACTACGCTTACCAATGGGTGGGAGACCACAACTACCCCAGGGACTTGCCTCAGCGCCTGCGGTTACACGACCGGGCGGCAAACCGTCCCTGAGCGAGCGAAGAAATATGCCAAAGCTGGGCGGTTTGCCGGGAAGCCCTGCGGCTCCCTCAGCGAGCCCTTCTTTGAGCCTCAATGGTGGCGCCAACCCGGCGCCGAATAATGCTGATACGGGGTCAATGTTCAACAAGTTCTCCAACTATGTTGATACGGAGAAGGGGACGCTCCGCTTTGCAGGGAAGGCTGTGATCCATGGCCAGGGAATCGATTTTTCTAGCGGCAATAATTTTAGTATATCCCTGGATGAGGTGGATACGCTTGAGGAGCTGGGAAAGGGAAACTATGGGACTGTGTACAAGGTGCGCCACGCAAGGCCACGGCAACGGAGGGTTGGGTTGGGTTTGCAGGTTCGCTCTTCGGCGCCCAATGCCGTGGCGGGGGAAGATGGGGATGGTGATTCGCCCCTGGCTAAGGACTCTACTGGTGTTATCATGGCAATGAAGGAGATCCGTCTTGAGCTGGACGAAGCCAAATTTGCCGCCATAATCATGGAACTCGACATCCTCCACCGCTGCGTCTCTCCCTATATCATCGACTTCTACGGAGCCTTCTTTCAAGAAGGCGCAGTGTATATCTGCATCGAATTCATGGATGGAGGTTCAATTGACAAAATCTACGGCGACGGAGTCCCCGAGAACGTGCTACGGAAAATCACTTACGCCACAACCAAAGGCCTGAAGGAGTTGAAGGATGTCCACAACATCATCCACCGCGATGTCAAGCCAACTAATATCCTCGTCAACACCCGTGGCCAAGTGAAGATCTGCGACTTTGGCGTTTCTGGAAACCTCGTCGCTAGTATCGCCAAGACGAATATTGGATGCCAATCGTATATGGCTCCGGAGAGGATATCTGGAGGTGGTGTCACTCAGGCTGGTGCAAACCCAAGTAGTGGCACATATTCCGTTCAGTCGGACGTATGGTCGCTGGGCTTGACTATCATTGAGTGCGCTATGGGACGCTATCCATACCCACCCGAGACGTATAACAACATTTTTAGCCAGCTCTCCGTAAGTATCCCCAGTCCCCTCCCACCAACCCACCCCAATCTAACATCCCCCTCTAGGCAATCGTCAACGGCGACCCTCCCGACCTCCCCGAAGAGGGCTACTCCCCCATAACCCGCGACTTCGTCCGCGGCTGCCTCCACAAAATCCCCAAGCTCCGCCCAACCTACTCCATGCTCCTCCAACACCCCTGGCTCGCCTCCCTCTCCAAACCCGCCGCCATCAGCGAAGACGGCGAGGACATCTCCGACGACCCCGCCGTCGGCGCCACCGCTGACAGCGCGCCCAACGGCGCCGCCTCCGCAGAGGATCCCGCGTACGACGAGGAGGTCGCGGAGTGGGTGAAGTCGGCGCTGGAGAGGAAGGCGTCGGGACTGATGGGGTCGAGTGCTAAACCTGCGTTACATGCCGCACCGCTGGACAGTGTGAGCCCGCCTGCTGTGTAGATGGGGGGATTGCTGGGGCTGGGTTCCTCAGGATTCACCATACTACTGTTTTACTTTAACCTCTTGTTGCATGGGCTCCTCCCTTCCCTCTCCGTAACTGGACATCGGAAGAAGGAAGCTCTTTACGGATCGCTTAATCCCCCGTGGTTCTAACCTCTCTCCTGGGCAATGGCAACACCGCCCTGCAAATCCGGTTCTTTGGATATAACCGTCGTGTGCGCTGTATTAGTTCATCGGGGAGAAACTTCACCAACCCGGAGTGGAAACAGCGGCGTCAATCAGAGACCTGGTTGTGGCTGCTACAGACTCGTTGCTAGGTGGGGATGGGGACAAATGCGATCTGCTCTGTGATAGGAGTGTGATAATATCTCCTTATTCCTCCACTGGATTGCTGGGTGCATACGCGGTCCATCGATGTCGCGAGCCGCTGGGGTGTGGTGCGGATCTTCTTTGTTCGTGTGCACTGCTGGGGGTTTGTTGTGTGTCAACTACATGTGGGATGATGAGATGATGGGGGATAAGGGGATAAGAACTGAAATGAACTGGAGTGAACACGGGTGTGAGAGATGTCATGGTTGGAAAGGGCGGAGGGATTTGGATGAGAGGTGTAGAGATTTTTTGTGTACAATGTGGAGGTGGGCGGAGATAGAGGGTGAAGGAAACAACTAGTTGGATTTATGGGGTGTGTTTTCTTGTGCGAATTGGTTACTGTGATATCTTGTGAGGGTGAGGCATGAAGTGTCTGGGTTTGGGGATGCTGGCTGGGTATGTGCAAGTGGTGATGAAAGGAGATACTGGTAGGTTTCTTTCCATTTCCTCAATATCCCTACCATGTCCCTGCTATTCTCATCAGACTCTTATTTCCACCTTTCTCCTGTCCTCTCCATTCCTAGCCAAACCAGGCAAATCTCCACCTATCCTGCAAGTTGCAGCCCCCAGCTCCGCTTTCCCTTCTCTTTTCCTCCGGCCTCAAAAAGGTCAAAACCCAATTCCACTACCATCCCTCATTGCCCCAGCCTAGGGGTGTTCATAGCAACCAAAAAATTACTGTGAGGGAGTAAAATATCTCCTTTCGGCCATTCTTTCTCCCTTCCTCCTTTATCACCCCCTAAACAAAGGGAGATAATAAAGAGAGAACAATGGATATACACATACATACACGCTTAAACGTAAAAGCGGGGCTGAACGTGTTTATCAAGTGCTGGAAGAGGGCGCGTATATATTCAACGTCAAGGACATAGCTTCGCCTGACAATGAGGGGTTTAGTAACTACCACATCTGTCTGTCCACTGTCCTTTGCTGGGTATGAGTAAATCCATCTTCTGAGTGAGAGGGCTTTATTGACATTATCTAGCTTTACCTTTTTCTCCCTCCCTCATATTTGAGAATTCCGAGGATACTTGGGAAGGTCTCTATTTCAGATTTCTGGCGACGGCGACAACTTTGATAAACTTACACTACTACAGCAACGTCTCAGCATCAGGAGAATAGGGAAAGTCAGTCAGAGATAAGGTATAGGTCAGGATGACGAAGTGGTCCATCGACTTCTCAGATCACGAATATGAAGGAGATCGGTCTATGTCATATTATAGGCGGCTAGTGGAGAGTTCTCGTGCTCGTCTCCGAGGCAACGATATGGGGTTGGAGGTTGTGCCAGCAGGAGATATGCGTCTAGGAAATACGCGCTCAGTGGATACGCGCCTAGGAGATACACGAGAGTATCCCCCCAACACGGCCAATCAGACACAACAGCCTAGCACCCCCCTCGGTGACGGCGGAGGAGGCGGCAGCAGGCGAAATATCCTCAACCATCACCGCGGCAAAGTCGGCAACTGTGGCGGCGGGGCGGGCGCACAATTCCCTACGCAGCAAAGGACTTGCATAATTCTTGATGGGGATAGTGATGGCGAGGGGGACGTACAATTTCTCGGTGACGGTGAGAATTCCTGCCCCTCTCCCCGGCAACCCTGCGAGCTAGGCGGTAGACCCGCATATGTTGGGTGTGTTAAATTCACTTCAGCTTGTTGTTGTGGACTTGCTTTCCTTTTTCTACTCTTCTTCGTTTTCATCTTCACTTTTGAACTTGGAAGTTTTTGGCTGATTATCTTTTTAAGCTTTCCCAAGTACTTTGAGAGGAGATATTTCTCAACCTGTTACACCGAGAGGAAAGACAGTTCCTTCTTCTCACTCTCACTTTCAAACTCATTCAAACTCGTTCTCCCAACCACAAACACCCTGCCATTTTTCCCAGAAGAGGAAATTGAGCTCCCTCGACTCCATCACATCCTCCCGTCCACCACCTCAGCAGCGTCAGGCGAGGAGTGCACAGTCATTGAGTAGGAGTGAGTGGACTTTTGGATTGGAGCAACGGAGATTGACTTTTGGATCTGAGAGCTCATCATCCGCTGTTGTCTCGTCTGCTACTTTTGAAGCAGCACTTTCCCCATTCTCCACACCGAACAACAATAAACGCAGGAGTAGTGCACGAAGAGGAAGTATGGCGAGAATTAATAGGAAGGAAGGGTATCAGATGGTGGAGATACCGGTGGGAGATGAAGATGAGATGGTTGTTTCTACTTCTAAGAGACAGAATGGAGGCGTGTTGTGTGTTGCTGCGAAGGGGCAGATCACACCTACTCCTAAGGGCAATGGTGGCTTAAGCCCAGGAAGTGGCATTGTTCGTGCCGTGAAAGAGAAGTTGTTCTCGAATCCTACTGTCAAGAATTCTCTGGGTGGTGAAGTCAGTTCGCTCGACAAGACAACTTCTGTCAGCAAGAACTCAACCGTCAACAAGAACTCAACCTCAGCTGCCAACAAGAACGGTGGTGTGGCCCAAGACTGGGAGGTCATCGGAGCGTCTTCAACTGCAGATTTGGCTCAGCCAGTCATCGATCTCGACGAGTATGAAGACCTGGCTCTCACAGCAACCCGCTCCAACACCGCCACCATCATCGACGCCTCCGACTCAGAGATCGACTTCGACTTCGAAATCATCGGCTCCAACAGCATCATCCCACCCCTCCCGCGCCGCTGCTCAACAATCTACCCCCTCCGCAACGCACCCATCCAACACCCTCTCTACAGCATCACTGCTACCATCATCCTTGGCCTCTCCCTCACACCCTCCACCGTCGTCGAGCTCTCAGATGGAGACTTCCTCAAGATCACAGATCTGATCCGCAACGTTGATACGAATGAGGTCACGCTTCGTGGGCACCGCTTCCAGCGCACTCGTGACTTGAATGGTCTCCTTGCTAAGAAGCGTAACGAGCTTTGCTGGGTCACTGAAGTAGATGAAGATGATGAGCGTCCAGCTTCAGTACAGAGCCTCTCTGAAGTCCCCGGCTCAAGCGTCACGCGTATTCGCACAGCACTCATTACCAACATGGCCTTCCCAGCTGCCACATACCGCAATGTGCCACACACGGGCAACCTTGAGAATGTCGAGCACGAGGGACTTGTTACGGTGCGATGGAGTTACACGACTACATGGCCGAGTGCGAAGGAAAGAATTAACAATGAGAATGCGTTTTGTGAGCGCGTGTTGAGACATCTCGGGGAGAACGATGGGTTGGTGGGAGAGGGGTTGAGGATTAGAGATGTGCTTGCGAGAGAGAAGTTCCGTGGACCAACTATTCTGGGAGGCTCTTATATTCCTGCCGCTCGGAGGGGCCATGAGCGTCCAAAGGTTGTTGATTTGGAGACTCCCCTCTCTACTCGTGGGGGTAAGACGAATTGGTTTGGACGCCTTGCTGGGTCGCTTGGAGGTGGTGCCATGGAAGCTAATAAGGAGCGTCGAGTGAGTGGTTTGTTTGAGGGTGATATGGTTGATCTCACGGATGAGCTTCCAAAGACAAATGCCAAACCCAGACTGAGCATTGCGGAGGCGATGCAAGAACGCATGCTCAAGCAAATCGATCTCACCATACCTGAGCTTTCACTTCCCCCGACGGATGGGATGGCCCGAGCTACCAACACCGCGAGCAATAGGCCCGCTCTCAAACGTGTCGAAGGCCAGATGTATACCTACGGCGACGCATGTAAGTCCCCCACCCCCCTCCTCCCCAGAACACACCCATACTAATCCCCCTCCAGTCTGCGGAGCCGGCGGCGCAACCCGCGGCGCCCACACCGCCGGCCTCAAAGTCCTCTGGGGTTTCGATTTCAACCCTCACGCCTGCGAAACCTGGCGTCTCAACTTCCCGCGCGCAACCATGTACGAGATGTCCGCTTTCGACGTGTGCGATCTGTGGGCCAAAGAAGCCAAAGCGGGGCACCCTAATCGCGCACAGGTGGACGTCTTGCATATTTCCCCGCCCTGCCAGTTCTTCTCGCCGGCGCATACGATTGCGGGGAAGGATGATGAGATGAATACGGCTAGTTTGCTGGCGTGTGGGAGGTTGCTGGCGCTGGTTAAGCCGCGCGTGGTGACTTTGGAGCAGACGTTTGGGATTGGGCATGCGGAGTTTACTAGGTGGTTCAATGCTTTGATTCATCAGTTTACTGATAATGGGTACTCGCTCCGTTGGAAGATCTGCCATCTCCAGGACTGGGTATGTTTCCCCCCTTCCCAACCCCCTCCTCCCCCAACCCGCTAAATGAGCCAAACTAACACCCCCACCAGGGCCTCCCCCAACGCCGCCACCGCCTCATAATCATCGCCTCCTCCCCCGGCGAAACCCTCCCCCCCTTCCCCCCCTACACGCACTCCCGCCACCCCACCACAGGCCTCAAACCCTACACCTCCGTCACCAGCATCCTGTCCTCCATCCCCTCCACCGCCAGCCACCACGACCTCTCCGCCGCGCTCTCCAAGCCTCTCAACGAGGCCCCCTGGGACGGGTCCAGCATTGCCCCTCGCGCGATCACGACGCATGGGGGCCAGAATTACCATCCTAGCGGAAAGAGGGGGTTCACGAATCGGGAGTTGGCGACGCTGCAGGGGTTTCCGTTGGTGCATGAGTTTGGGGAACGCAATGTGAAGAAGCAGATTGGTAATGCGGTGCCGCCGAGTGTGGCGGAGGTGTTGTTTGGGGGGGTGAGGAGGGCGTTGGAGGAGGTGGATGGGGTGGGGTGGGAGGTGGTTGTTGTTGATTAGGTGGTTGGAGGGGTGGTTTTGGTTGGAGAGTGGGGGGATGAGTTGGTTGGGGAGTTGATTGGGGTCTGGTGTGTTTTTTCTACGGGGTTGACGGGTAGATTGGTAGATTGGAGTCTGGTGTTGTTTCTACTCAGATGGTGGATAAACTGTCAATCGGTGCTGGGACGGGCAAGCCTACACTTTTGGGATCATTCTAGCAGTTCAGAGACTCAGCTTCTGGGCCAGAAGAAAGGACACGAAGGTCTTTTAGATTGTTTTTTTCGTTGGACGGATATTGGGATTCATGTTTCGGCGGCCAGGGTATGTATGTCTGGTTACGCGGATTTTACAGTTACGGTTCTCTCAGATTGTTTTTACTGATATTAGGGTTAATGCTTCTGCCACCAGTGTCTGTCTGGTTTGGCAGGATTCACAGTTACTCATTTTGAGGAATGGAGAGATGGGGAACTGTGGATATGGAGGAGGGATAGAGAGACTCACGCAAACTTTGTGGCGGCATAGGTACTATAGATAGACAGACAGCTCCCCACTAGGAATGAGAATACAGATATACTCACTGATATTCTCCGAAGTGAAAACGTCTTTGTGAGTAAGATGAGCCTTTAAATATAATAATACTTTATATGAAGGGGTGGGCGTTTAGAGGAATAGAGAAATGGGGAACTATAGATATAAATGAATAATAGACACTCACGCAAGATTTACAGCGGTATATAAGCGCGGATATATGAAGGGGTGTTTTTTTGGACCGAGTTTACTCCATGATACCAGTGAAATTAATAGGAGGGGAGGAGGGGGGTTATTGATTAGGGGGGAGTTGATCGAGGGGATGAGCCCAGCTTCAATCAGGAGAAAGCGAACACCCAAATATTAAGCTGCACCACTACTTATTTGATTGACCGGTGATTGAATTTCAGCGTGCGATCTCAGTAAAGTAAGTTATACTGCTAGAATCTCCACTAGCTCAGAATGGGCATCGCCCATTCGTACCACTGTATCTGTTCCACGCGTTCCTACAACCCTTCAAAGTCCGCCGCCAATCGAGTAAAGAGTTCGAATTGCATCCTTTCAGCAGCTTTCGGGCCCTTGAGAATATCCCCAACTATATCTGACCCCGGAGGGAAATCATGCTCGAATAGTGGTTCGCCTGATCCCTTCATGTTGACCAATACAGCCTGGCTAAAGTGCCAGCGGAACAGCTGATCAACTGGGCGAAGAGGGTCGTCGAGAATTCTCCGATCAAGGCATTTCCCAGCAAGGTTATAAGAATCTAGAGTAAAAAAGACAATTTTGTAGTGGTCCTAAGATAGTTAGCTATGTTCTTCATATCCAAGAGGTATGCATACGTCTGGATTCACAGCAAAATGGTAGCTGTCGAATAGCTGGTGAATGTCGCTTCGGAGAAGGAGGCCATTTTGAACGGAGTTAATTGATCCACCTCGCTCTGGGATTGCTGAAATCCAGCGCCCGAAATTATTTGTTATCCAGTAATTCTCATATGCAATCGGAAAGATGTGGCACGCTTCAAAACCACACCAATTATCTAAGTATGCTCCTATTGCTTCTTGTCCGGTGATAACACAGCGATGATCTCGTTGGCGCACTTCACCGCAGAATACTTTTGTACGAGTCCCATTTCCGTGTGATATTGTTCGAAGGAGAGGAGTCTCATCATTCAGATCGAACGGTTCTACTTGCAATTAGCAACTAGCCAGTAATAGAGTAAATATATCTTACCTCTAGAATAAATGAAGTAATCTCCAGGCTGAAGTTGAGCATCATCTTTTGGAATAGTCGCTCCATCTCTATCCTGGATGTTGAAGTCGCTTGTGAAGACTGCGATGATTTCTACCATAGCATAGAGGTTCGAATTTGTAATGCCGTTGGTGAGAATTAGCCCGCCGATTGTCGTATCTCTATCAGCTGAATTGAATAGATGGACACTACGGCCCGCGGATCTATTAAGCCCAGGCATAGTTTGGTTTCTGTCTTCTTCTCCTTCTTCTTCTGAGATGCACGGTGTTCTCGCCCCGGAGGGCGACGTGTAGGAGGACATCTTTGCGTCAAAATGTGATAGTGCAATAATGGAAGGCACGAGGGAGGTGTACCAAAATAGGCATTGCCTATTCCAGAAGCTTTGGCCGATTTTTGGCAGCAACAAATATAGCAGTCGCGATAGAAGGCATGTTGTTGTCGTCTGAGGTATGTTCGGAACACCTCAGGCGATTGAAGGTGATGTTGAAGAATGGTAGGCGCCACTGGTTGGAAAAATAACCTCATACGACTCAGAACTTCGCCTGTTATAAAACACGTGATAGTCCTCTCCGGTGTTAACTAGTTGGTAGTTATATAGATAAATATCTATTAGACTGTGTTTATGCCTACCTCGATATATTTTGGGTGTGCTGTTATTGATACTCCCGTTTTGACTTCAGTCCCCCAGATGCTCAGGATATACCCATCTTAAAGCTCACAGGATCCGAGCTTATTAAGCACCCAACTATCACCTTCCACACCCCCCTCCAGCTGCCATCTTGAAACGCGACATTATAATATCACATATCACGCGTCACATTACACACTACCCAAACCACATCACATCACATTCACATTCACATTCACAACCCCCTAAACACACAAATCATCAAACAAAGTAAAAAGAACCACATTTCATATTCTCTCAAGACATGCATTAAGCGTAAAACGCATCAACAACATCAAAAAAAAATAACTCAACAGCAATAACAGCAGCAGCAACATCAACATCAACACCAACAACAACAGCAAAACATAAGCCCGCGTAAAACTTTAAAAAAGAGCAAAAAGCCGCCCACCCCCCTTTCCAGTGTCTTCCCAAAACAAAACAAAAAAAATGCCTCCCTCCATTCCCATTTCCGCCTTAACTACTCCCCTCCTCTCCACCGCCGCCCCCGATGCAAAACTAAAAAAAAGCAGAAAGCCGCACCACCCCCCCTTTACCAACCCCAGCTCCCCCATCCAAAGAAGGGAAGCCCCCAAAAAAAACAAAAGATTGCCTCCCATTTTTTTAATTGCCGCCGCCGTTCCCCCCCTTTCCATTTCCTGATAGTAACACCGGTATGAATTTCTCGCGTGTGTGTGTGTGCCGTGAGGCGTTTGAACCCATTCTAACAAAAATTCTTTAATGAACTCCAAAGTATTGACTGATAAAAAAAAGTATGAAATAAGAAAAAGAGGTTCATCCGCCCCCTGTTTCGAACACCCCCCTCCCTCTCCCAGTTTTCGCGCCGTCGAGGAAAGTTTCGTCGGATGGGGGGGGGGGAAAGAGAGAGAAGAGAGAACAAGTGAGGGCGGAAAAATATTTGTTTTCTAGAACCGTGTGTTTGACGAAAGCTAGTGTTTGTTGTAAAAAAAAAGTAGTAAAAGTTAAGGAGGAGCAACAGAATATAAAGTTAAAATAGAAACGGGCCAGTATTCGAGTTTTCTCCTTCTTTGAGCTCCTGCAGCGGCGTGGACAAAGGAGACGGAAGGGAGAGTTGCAGCCCAGCTGTTTCCTCACCTTCCGCCTCCCCTCGCAGTCAGGCAGAGAGACACAACAACCTAACCCGTAAAAACACAGCCCCAGGAGGACCGGGTTATACAGAGAAGATGATATATTTTCAGAAACTCGAATTTGCAAGAACAGATTTTTTCTTCTTTAATCGCCAGCAGTCCGCTCCGCAGAAAGCGTCATTGGTGCCCGCATCCGTTTATTTCCTCCCCAGTCTCCCGAGCATATTCCTATCAATCTCCGTCTCAGGACGCCTCTCCATGATGCTCCCCAGCGCCATCGGGTCGCTGCGATCACCCGGAGACGAGCGCAGAGGCGGCGTGCGGGACATAGATGGCAGGCCTTCGTTTCCTGGACGCCTGCCGGAGGTGGAGGAGGTAGAGGAGCCGGGGGAGTAATTCGAGTTCGCTTGGCCTGCTACGGGTGTCACTGGCGCAAGACGCAGGTCGTCATCGACAGGTGGCCGCCTTCCGGGTTCTTGTTGACGCGGGTAGGGTGGCTGTCCGGGGTTGGGTGGCGGGAGGATGGAGGTTTGTGGCTCGCCGTGCGGCCGTTTCCTACCGGTATCCGCACGGTCCTCTGTGAAGCTGTTGTACGACCCTGTCGGCGATGGAACGGCGTATTCGCCATATTGGGGACCTTGGCCTCCTTGTTGAGGGATGGGGCCTAGGGGTTGTCCGTGCGCGCCGTAGAGTTGCTGGTTCTGGTACATGGGCCGCGGGCGGCCATCGGGACCCATCGCCACGTTGCGCATGTGTGGGTACGCGGCGTGAGCTGGGACGAAAGCCTGAGCCTGCGATGAGACGGGTGTGAAAATGCACTCCTGCTGGAACCTCTGGCAGTTTTGGCACTTGCCCGACGGGTTATCCTCGAATCCAGAGCAGCGAATCTGGGGTAAATGTCAGCCTCCGTTACTTCAAGATTTTGCTACAACCTGCAATCGCTAAGTCGCCACGGGAATTCTGCTTACCTTGCGTCTTCTGCAATACCTGCATGCTATCGCAGTCCTTTGCCTCGGTGCGGACTGGCTGTAAGCCATGTGTGGAGGTCCACCCCTATTGTACTCTCCCTGGTAGGCACGCTGGTCATAGGCGCCCTGTGGCCCCTGGTGGTACGGATCTTGTCTGTATCTCGGATCCTGTGCATAGCCGTTTGGCGCAGCATACTGTGCATCGTACGGAGATATCGAGGGGAGTGTGACGTTGGTCGGCATTGGTGGGCGCTGGTGGTACGCTCTTGCGCGGTCGTCTTCTTCCCCAGGTGGCGGGGGGTACTCTCCGGGAGGAGGAGGGTATTGAGATTCACCAAGATCGCGAGGGTCTCTAGGGGGAGGATATGGTCCTCCTTGCTGTTCCGAATACGACATGGTGGGATAGATCGCCACGGTGACGGATTGATCGGTGAGTTTTTGGCTTCAAAGTTCCGCGGAATGAAGTAGCTGGGTGGTGTTTACACGCCCGAGAGTGTGGTCGTGCAGTGATAAGTGAGATTGTGTTATTTGTGGTTTATTTCGTGTCGCTGAGGGTGCTCAGGGAGGCGAAATCGCGTCTAGGGAGGCGAATTTCGAAGGTGGTGGTCGTACGTCGGTGTTGAGGTGAGAAGGCGATAAGTCGCAGTTCTAGCCGGTTGATTATTCTTGGAAAAACGTCAAGAATTGGTCTGGCGGCAAGGACTGTGAGAGAGTCCGATACGAGAGACAGCGGCGATATGCACAAACTGCCTGCGATGTGGCCGTCGTGCCCGATATTTCAAGTCGGATGGAGAAAGAGGAGAGTGGTGGTGGTGGGCAGAAAGATGGATTATGTGATAAAATGGAGATGAGATGAGGTGGGGGAAGTTTAGGGGGGGGGAGGGGTTTCCAAGTGTACCCGCGGATTGGGTGTTCAGCTCTCAGACCGGGCTGTCCTTCAGCGGGGGTTTTGGAAAGGCTCGGGGGGGGCCTCTTAGTGTATGTGATAGCGGACGGGCCCTGCGGATAGCGAGCCAAAGGTGACCCAGAACAACCAAAGATCGATGGTTCAGGTCCGCGATTCAGCTAAGTTCCCGGTTCACACTGTATTTCCTCTCCTTTGTATTTCCCTGTATTCCCAAGTGGTGTGATGGCGAGGTAGAACGAGTCCACAAACCCCGCAACGGCTGCACGACTTATTACTTTTTTTTACCGTACGTTGCAGACACTGCAGATAGTTAAAATTTGTGCGAGTGTGCGCTCCTGATTCTTGCTCTGTGCTTTTTGGTGCTTGTGCGTGTTTTGTGTGTGGCAGTGGGTTTTTTTCACCGTCCCACTGCGTTTCGCGCCTTCCCTCCCGTAAGTAACTCTTCTAAAATTTTCCAAGCGCCAATTTCGTCTGCGTCCGGCGGTGACAAGCGTACCAAACTTTGCAGAAACAGTAGATCAGCCCAAGTGGACCTTTGGTGCCCTCTCAACCAGGAAATCGGAATTCTGGGGCCGCGAGATTGCAGGATTGGAAGGTATTTTGCGATTCAGGATATTTCCTGATGTTCTTTTGGTTCTTGGAAGTCCTTGGAATGGTGGGGTATAATTGCTCAACCGCGCGTTCGTTTGGAGATGAGGTGTGAGGCAAATGTGAGTATTCTGGCGTCTGTCTTTCGCACCAATTCAGTTTGCTGTTTTTCTTTCTATTCTCTCAGTAACAACTGTAGATAACAGATCGGTCTTCTCCGTCCAACTAATCTGAGCCGTAAAACCAAGTGGCAATACCCTATAAAAAATCAAGTCCGTCGTCCGCCTTTTAGTCCCCGTTCTGCCCGGATGTGGGTTGGTAACTTTGTTCGGGCCCGCGAGATTTTTTGTGGTTTAAGTAGTGCGCCCCAAGGACTCGTTACCAGTCTTTGTGTGTTTGCGACTATTATGGCCACGCTGTTGATCCCGGCGGGTGTCGACCTCTCTAAACAAACAGCGACCCGGACCGAAGGGAAGACTAGCTACCCTGATCTGCCGGCGCTGGGGTGGGAGAAATGGATGCTGCGAGCCGGAGCGCTGCGGTGCGCTGGGGTTGGTCGCGGGTGGGTGGTGCTTGACTGCCTGTGCGTGCGACTTCAATATGAGGGGTTGCAAGACACACTGGGAAGCCGAGATCCAGAATTCCTCGTGGTGGATTTGGTGAGATGAATTGGGTAAGTTGAGGGAGAGTGGGCGCAGTTTCCTTCGTTGGGATTATTTTGTTTGTCCGTGAGGTGGGCTGTGTGTGATGTGAAGTGTGTGGTTTGCTGACGTGGGGTGCGGGACGGTTCAGCTCCAGCTCAGCTCCCAGGGCAAGATTTCTGTGTAGGAATTGAGCGCGGTCCGAGGAAGGGCAAAAATGGAAGTAAATAAAGACAACGAGGGATTTCGTCTCTTTTTTCTTTTTCCTTTCTCTTCTTAGTTGGCGGGGCCTACAGTGTGGAGTTGAAGTTGTGGAGGGGCGCAAGGGAGGGGCAGGAGAGTGAGTCGAGGATTGAGTGAGGTGAGGTGAGTGAGGTGAGAGGAGAGAGTTTACAGAAGAGGAAGAGAGAGAGAAAGAGTAGAAAGAGTAGAAAGTCAGACGGAGAAGAAGAAGTGGAAGACGAAGAAGATTAGAATAGAACAAGAACGGTGACGGTGACGGAGTTGGCAGTACAGGGTCAGGTCAAGTCATTTTTCAGTCCGTGAGTGGCATAGTATAGTATGTGTAAGTATGCATGTATGTATGTGTATGTATGTGTATGGATGTGTATGGATGTATGGTGTGTAAGGTATAGCTGGTAGTTGCAGTAGCATGCCGCCATGATCCCCGTCGACCATCGTATGTGCAAGCAAGCAGGCAGCCCAAGCCCATGCTCATGGTCATGGTTGATGAGTAGAGTACTGTAGAGTACATAGAATAGATAGATACTGTATACTACAGAGTTAGGTGGAATAGATAGTCTGGGTTAAGTCAGCCAGTCTCACCTCGTAGACCCAGTATCCACGCACAAACGCAGACAGGCATTATAGTTACAGTGGTAAGTATGTAAGTAGACATAAAACAACATCACGTATGCATGCACACATTGTTTTTTTGGGAGGGAGGGGCTTTTTTTGCCTGCTACCTGCCCAGCGTTGAGTACAGTGCAGTACAGTAGAGTACTCTACGACCACTACTACCAACTACCACCCCTCTCTCTCCGCCCCTCCCTCCCTTCCTTCCCTTCCCTTCCCTTCCTTTTCCCTTTCCCTTTCCGTCTCTTCACTTTTCCCTCCTACCTCTCCCTCACTCTTTCTCCCCTTTTGCCCCGCCATAGCATACAAACTACTGTACTCGGTACAATACTCTGGTAGCCAGTAACACTGCTCACCTTCACTCTCAGCACCATGTCTTGTCCTTGTCCTTGTCCCATGTTTCCCATAGTCTCTTCTTGCAGGGATTCGACGACTGGAACATACTCCACCCAACGCCCACCGCCCACCGCCACAAGCAGCATGCCAGCGTACCACCGTTCCGTCCCCCGGTACCAGTTAGCGAGTAACATACATGAGTACATATGATAAGTACAGTACTTCCAAGTACACACTCACACTCACACTCACACACTCACTCACTCACTCACTCACTCACTCACTCGCTCACTCACACACGCACACCACAAACATACATACTTACAATACCGCAGTACTACAATACACTACACTACACTACAACATCCCCGTAACACACCCAAACCCACACCCACACCCCCCGGTCCGCTCGTGCACAAGCGCGACCCAGCTCGGCTGACTTGGGTCCTGTCCTGTCTCGTCTCTCTCATGTCTCTCGCCCAGCCGAACAAAAAAACGCCAGCCTGGAATTCCCTGGCGCATGGGATGGGTAATGGATGGGGTTGAGCGGGTGCAGCCAATGGCCGCGCGCAGGGATGGGGCTGGACGGGGGGTTCGGGTGTGCAGGGATTGTGGATGGATGGGGGCGAGGGATGGAGGGGAAGGGAAGGGGAAGGGAGGGAAGGGGCGGGGCGGGGGNTGAGGGATGGGATGGGATGGAGGGGAGATGGGTGGTGAGGTGGAAAGGTGGTAAGGTGTGAAGTGAGGTTAGGTTGGTGTGAATGTGAAAGTGTGCCGGATCGGGGAGGGCGGAGGCAATGGAGGCGAGTGGCGGCACGGCACTATACTGTGACTATGCCAATACCGTATTCCCATAGTACTCGAGTATGGTAAAGAAAAGTGTGTCGTGTGTGGGTTATGTGGTGGTGGTGGTGGTGCCACAATCGGGGAAGACGATAGAATGGGAGAAGTCACAAAAATGTCTTGGGTTGGTGGCTGTGCTGAGCTCCCATTACCACTCACTCCCATTCCCATTTTCCCACTTTCCCTCGATTTGATTGATGATGCCTGCTGCCGGCCGATGTGAATTTGATGGGGACGGACGGGATGGATCGTGACGGGACGGAGAATGCAGGTCGCAGGATGCAGGACACATACCTACATAAACTACAGGTAAGAGTATGCAGGTGCACTGGGTAGGGTAGTAGTAGACATGTATGTAGAGTATGGTACTGTTCATACTGTATAGTACGAGTTGTATAGTACAACCCACTGCCACGCCGTCGGTCTACCCGTCCACCAACAACAGTCAGTCCCATTCCCATTCCCAGTCCCAGTCAGTCCCAGTCCACATTCCCAGTCCCCTCCCTCCCTTCCTTCCCGGCAGATCTATGGGTATGTGAATCTACACTACGAAGTAACTACACTACCCTCAACGCATACTATAGTACATACCGCCGTACCCGTACCCTACCAACTCTACCCATTCCATCATCCACCGCGTGCATCCATACTACCAAAAATCATGACGATGATGCACAGGGCCAGCCTACCTACCTGCGCGCGTGCTGAGGCGAGGCGAAGGACACCTAACAACTACCACCACCATCTACCACCCAACTAACCTAACTACCCTAACCACATTAACGCCTTACTACATACATCCACCGTAATACGCAAACAACCACCCTCGTAACGAAGGAGGCAAACCATCCAAGAATTTTTATCCATTACCCGCTCTCCCTCGCCACCACCCGTCGTCCGTCCCATACCACGCGTTCGGTGAGCGGAAGGGAGGAATGTGACAGCACGGGACAGTGGGAGGGAGGGAGTGGCTAGCGACGGCTATGTAATGCAGCTTTGTCTGTCTAGCCATCCCGTGGCGGTCCACATTAGATCACATCACTCACCACCAGTATAGTATGGCAAACTAACACCAATCACTATATTTTCCCACTTTCAGCTGCTGCTGTAACTGAGAACGGCAGAGGGACGGGTGGGTTCTACATCGGCCCTACATCACCATCATCACGGATGATCTCCCACGAGGTTAAACGGCCGGTAAAGGGACCGGGTAGGGAACTTAACCAACAAGCCAAGCCAGGCCCAGGCCGGGGTGTTCTATTCTGGTAAAAACCCTCCTCCTCGTATACCATCTGCCTCTCCCTCTCTCAACCGGTGGCGACACGATCCGGCCACGAGGCAGACCAGGCTGTCCCTGCACCTCAATTACCCTCCCCTACCCTACCCTGCCCCATCTCATTACCTCGTGCTGTGTTGGGTTTCCAGCTTTTCCATCCATAAATAACAACTCACCTCTGTTGGATCTGTCGCCCCCCATCACCCCGGCGATTACGGCGGCTAAACCCGCGAAATTTCTCATCTTCCCTACGTATTCGAGAACCGTTTCCTTCCGCACCCGTAACACCACGGGAAGGCCTCCCCTCCCTCCCTGCTTCCGTCCCGTAGTCGTTGGTGGTGGTGGTCCTGCGTTTGGACGTCTGGGTGTGGTGTTGGTGTTGGGTATACAGTAACGCACCGCACTGCACCCAGACCGGCCGCATATGTGCACCTGCATAGGGCGGGCGGTAAGGTAGGATGGATGGATGGAAGGGGAGGGGGGTTTGCAAACATCAGTCAGTCCTAGGGGTAGGCGGCGCGATTGGGTTCCAACGGATGGAGGATGGTAATATCACATGTATTATGATTGCAGAAAAACTCATCGCATGCGGCGGTGCGCTGTTACATTTCCCGTCCCTTGCTGACAAGCACCCGCCCGCTCACCGAGTCGTACATGCTATGCACGCGCGGGCGGGCCGTGGTGGGCTGGGTGTTTGGCATGGGGATGGGGATGGGGATGGGTAATTTCGATATGACAAGAGATAGGATGGGACTGGGACTAGGATGGGGATGGGGATGGGGATGGTAATTTCAATATGACAGGCAACACGACATGACGGGCTCCATGGGTGGGTGGGTGGATGGGTGGGTGTAACACCGGTCTCACTTATCCTCGTGTCTTATTCTGTCTTTGTGATGTAGGGGGGGTATGGTGTGTCGGGGGATGCGGTGAGTCTGTCTTGTCTGTCTGTCTGTCTGACTGCTGTCACTCAGTCAATCAGTCACTCACTCACCCAGTCTGTCAGTCATACTGTCTGTACTCCCACCTCACTCCCCCCCCTCCCTTCCCTTCCCCTCCCCACAACCCAAAAAACCAAATAATTTCCCACGCGGCACCAGCGGTAACCCACATACCTCCCTCCCTCCCTCCCTCCCGTCCGTCATCCCATCACCCCATCGCATGCGCAACCGAACTGAACCCCCAGCCCAGCCCAGCCCAGCCCAGGCAGGTGTACAACACACCTTACACCTTACACGACATACCTTACACAGCGAAAGGAACCACCAACGCGGCCCCAGCCGCTCATCGGGAAGGGATCTGTACGTGCGTGTATCGTCGTTTGGGCCTGCTCAGCTAGACGAACTGGACTGGACTGGACTGGACTGGACTGGACTGGGCGGATGGATAGATGGGTGGGTGTTAGTTAGGTGTTGGGTAGGACGGATGGGCAGGCTGGGACGGGTATCGTCCATCGCCAACGCCAATGCCGCCGTAGCCGCAGGTACAATCCCACTGTTCCTGGGGTCTACTTTTCAGCGGGTGTCGTAGCTACAAAATCACAATCTACAACCCATAAAACTCCCCATACAGTCCGCGGAGGTATCATCACCCCCATCACCGCCGTAAGCATCACTATATCGTGCAGTAGTAGTCAGCACTCCGCCCCAATATAATATACGTGTACAGCAGTCAGTTATGGTTCGGGAACGTGATGGGGAAGGGGGAGGGTGATCACCAAGCAGCGGGAGGGAGGGAGGGCGGGAATGCCGCGGCCCGTGGGGTCTTGGCGATAAAATAGCACTATGGGATTCCATAGAATGATGGATGGAAGTGTCAGGGGTTGTGAATCGGCGATTTTTTCGGCGCGGGGGGGAGTGACGGTGGTGCTGGTTGGGTTCGGGGTTTGTGGGTGATGAGTGATGGGTGATGGGATGGGGGGATGTGCTGAGAGGTCTGATGGTTGAGAGGCGTGGTTGTCGTATCGCCATCATCGCAATCATCACCGTACATACCTACACCACCATATCACTTCTTCCGTGGCGAATATTAATCTATCCCAACAAAAAACCTGCTTCCGCCCTATCCTATCCCCTACATCCCCCTCTATTCGCCACCCCTCCTCACTTTCCAGGGCTTTCGCACAGCCGGTGTGGATGCCACACACACTGCATACCCAACACGCACACACGCGTGCACCTCTGGTCCCCTGACGAGAAATCGATGCGGGGGCCCGCCGCCCGACGCGCGCGGGACGACGGTGTGCGTGTGCGTGGTGTGGTGTGGCTTGTATGTATGTATGTATGTATGTATGCGGCCGTATCTGCGGCCGTTTCGTTGGAAGGTGTTGGGTGGTGACGACGATGGGGCTAAGGGGATTTGTGTGTGTTGGGTTGGGTGATAGATGACGGTGGGAGGAAGGATGAGAGATGATATGGGATGGGATGGTTGTTTAGGTATTATTTGCGATTTGCGCATTCCTTTGGGTTTGCGATGGTGGGAATGTATTTTGCTGTACTGTACTGTACATACGGTATAATACGGTATAATGCGAATGTCGCCGTGAATACAGTAGATGTACCGTACAGCGTACAGCGCACAAGCTCGGCGTTTGTGTTTTGTGCAGCACCACGCACGACTCCTTCCACGACCACAGCAGTGGAACCCCCCCGGCCGTGTTTCGGGCAGCATCAAATAGTAACAGTAGTAACAGCACAGCGCCGTAATAGACAAAAGCAAAAATAACGGCCGGGGGAAACTACAATACAATACTGTACATACAACCCCCCCGCCTCGGCCCTTCACCGAGCTTTGAGACCCCTCCCCGTTCCAAAGGAATCTTGTCTCGGAGCCCCTCACCCAAATCCAGCCCCCACCCGCTCCAGCGCCCAGGAGTCGGTATGTAATCCACGCTTAGGAGTCAGGGAGTCAGCACCTACTGCGGAGATGAGAGACAAGACAGGACAGGACGGGGTAGGGTAGTTTGATCTACGAACGAACCCCCTATCCCCACCGCCGGCGCTGTCTGTCTGTCTGTCTGTCTGAGTGTCTGTCCGTCCGTCGCTCGCTCCCGGGGCGGGAGCGAGGGGCTCGGCGCGCTGCTGTAGTGTCTCCATTCCCTTGCGTGGGAGAGTGGGATGGAGTTTCACGAGGGAGGGAGGGAGGGAGTACCCGCCCGGACGCAGGGAGGGAGTACCCGCCCGGACGCAGGGAGGGTGGAGAGGAGGTAGGGGGACCGGCGTGCAACGTGGCGGAGTTTGTGGTTGGGGATGGGGATGGGATGTGAGGACGGAGGATAGGGGGGATGGAAGGAGGTATGATGGGATGGTGATAGGAAGGGGGATTGATGATGGGAGGGATGCGAGGAGGAGGATGCGTAAGAACCAACAACCACAGGCCCGTCGCGGCCCGACGATCTCGAGAACAGCGCAGAGAAGAGATGAGCATCACGTCTGCATCCATCCAGCACCCACGATACGAACCGGCGATAACGACGACGACGACGACGACAACGCGCGCGCGCGCGCTGCTGCACGCCTCCGCCTCAAACTATCCTCGCTGCAACCTCTCTGCTCACTGCATCAAGAACCCTACATACAGTACTCCAGCCCATATCATCATGTCACATCGCCGCACTCAACAGTTTCGGGCCTCCTGCATCAAGCACGCAGGTATCCTAGCCCCAGT
Source organism: Pseudogymnoascus pannorum (assembly GCA_001630605.1). Classification (NCBI taxonomy): domain Eukaryota; kingdom Fungi; phylum Ascomycota; class Leotiomycetes; order Thelebolales; family Thelebolaceae; genus Pseudogymnoascus; species Pseudogymnoascus pannorum. The sequence continues at coordinate 116,505 of LNAS01000009.1, forward strand.
CCAGATGCCAGCGGTGATGAATGGGGTGGTGTTTGCAGCGGCCCGCGGCCCAAGGCAAGGCGCAAGGCGGGCGGCAAGAAGGGGAGGGAGGGGAGTTGGGCGGAGGATTGAAGGATTGATGGGTTGCATTGGATTGGATTGGATTGGATTGTTCAACGTCACTCACTTGACATGCCAGGAGAGGACAGGGCTGAATTGTGCTGGACTGCGCTAGGGGGGAGGGCGGGAACTATGTATAGGGGTATGATGCAATAACCTGTGTTGGAGTTTGGTGACGGGATGCTGACGGAATGTGTGGATGGGGAAGTAAGTGTTGTGCGTGTGTCCTGAGGAATGGATGGATTGCATGGCGTTGGGATGGCATGGGGCTCAAGGATGATGGATGGATGGATGGATAATCCCAATCCCGATTCCATCGCAGCCCAGGCCAAAGTCTCCGAGATGATGATGGGGAAAGTCCAGACTCTGACGCAGTGTCAGTACCACACAAACATCGCGAGGATCTTTGTATGTAGGGCGCCGGATTGAGGACAGCGGCAGATTAAGTGGTGGGCGATGTGTGTGTGTGTACCAATCTTCCATCGGGGATTTCGCATCTCCAAGGAAGTCTCCTCACATCTCCAATCTCCAATACCTGATCCGGTATGTGTTGCGATCTTCATTTACCCTCCTCATTCACCATCCCCGATCTCTTGGCCATCCATCAATGCCCAAATCCCAATCCCTCCTCTCCCATACCACAACCGACTTCAGCCCAAAAACACAAAGCCAACAACCAACACCGAACAGCACACTAACCATCCAACCAACCCTCCCCTCCAGCCAGCCCAAAAAAAACTCCTCCTCCCAAAAATCCTCAAGGATCCCCTCTCCCCCAGCACACCTCCCCAGCGAATAGGCAACCCCGAACCCAACACCAGCAAAAGCGGTGTGAACCCCCCTCCTCCAATCCCTTCCTCCCAAAACGCCGCTTATCCGCTCTCAGCGGTCCTGTGACCAGAATCTCATGCGCGCACCCGCATCCGACGGTGCGTGCGCACACAAACTACTGCACACCACCGCAGCGGAGCGCCCTTGGGTCGCATACAGCAGTAGCGCGTGCATAGAGTACATAATAGCCCAGGGCGGTCAGTCAAGGCCCAACCCGCTCACGCACCCGCTGCACGAAGCCGCGCCGCCGCCGCCGCGAACCTGCCACCCACAACCCCCCCCCGTCTCGGCCCATCCAGTCAGAGTTGTGGTATGTGTGAGGCAGCCCCGCAAATACGGACGGGTACTTGGGGGGACTTGGAGGGGGTGGGAGGAGAGACAGCCAGTGACCTGGGTCCGATTATCCCCGGAGCCTGCATGGTGGGTTGCGCTAGGGGGGGTAGACCGGGCTGTGCCGGCCTATGGGGGTGGCCTGGATGCACGCGATCCCGCACACCGACGGAGATGGACCATGGTTCCAGGTGTGGGTTCTTTTTTTTGGGTGGTTCAGCAAGGGAGGAGGAGGCTAGCCTGAGGTAAGTGGTTGTACGGGACTTTTTTGACAGGATCCCTGCAGACGGGGGGGAAGATCCTGGGAAAGTCACAATTTGTATTCAAGTACCGATCTCTTTTTTTCTCTCCAGACCGCCGGATGCGTTCGAGTGCGTCAGTTGGTTTGTGTTGAGAGTTAGCATAGTTGTGCAGTGCACCGTTCAGAGTTGAAATCCTGGTGCCTGAGGGGAGAACGGCATGTACATACTATCCCACAGTACGGTACCTCGCTGTATCTCCGTACCTACTGCCGCACACGCTCTCACAGGCTCTCACACTCGATCGCTCACATTCTCAAAAGTACTACTTACTTGACGTACTCCCCTACAGTGTCAAGTTGTATGTCACCAGCACACGAACAGTCCGGAGTACTGTACACCAAGTACTCTACTCTACTCTACTCTACTCTACTCCACGGCAGCACAACATCAAACGAACAGCGGGAAGGCAAAAGAGATGAGATACCCGTCGCACGCACGCATAGAGAGCCGACCCGAAACACTCGCAGCAGCGCCTAGCAGCACCCAACCCATGGACACGGCAGACGGCCCAATCCCCATCCCGTCGTAGTGTGTCTCTTATGGCTCTTGTGGCTCTTGTGGCTCTTGTGCTCGTGTCCCCATTCCAAAACCCACGTCTGGCCTCACTTGAGTTCCACCCCCACCGGCAACTTGCGTGTCTCCCTCTGACTGTGAGTCCTGTGCTGCGCGCGCTGTGGTGCGTTGTGTGAGATTCACTGGGCGCGCTGGGCTCTGGGCGCTGGACAAGGGCGGGTCAGGGTCAGGTGGACTCCTCTGCACTGTCGGGTCTTCATTTTTGTTTTTTTGCCCCCTTTTGTGACTCCACGATATGTGAGATGAGATGGGGTGCAAAGTGAGGGGTTGTGAAGGAGAGTGAGTCTACTAAGCGGAAGTGGGTGGATTATCGTTTCGTGTTGCCTGTCTTTGGGCGTCTGACCGAGCGAGCCAGCGAGTGACTACATACCTGCAGATGCGGGCCGGAAGGCGCCGCCCGTGGATGGGATGGGGGATTGTGCATAAGCTTGGGGGCCATTCCTGGGGGGGAGGAAGGGAAGGAAGGGAAGGAAGGCAAGGGAAGGGGAGAGAGACGGGGAGAGAAGATTCTGCTCTGCTGGTAGATGTTACATCAGCCCCATAGAGGGTCATGCTAACATTATAAAGGATGACCTGGTGCTGGGCAGAGTTTGATATACGGTATGTAATTGGTTTGATCGGTCTGTTAGTCGTTAACCCGTACCAGGCAATCGTGTGGATATTGGAAGTTGGGAAAAGGAAGGAGGGAAGTGGAGAGAGAGAAGGGGTGGAATGAAAGATGGATACTACACATCCCCTATTCCCCATCCCCACTTCCCACCATCACCAACAGGAAGACAGGAAGCCAGACCACCACAGAGCACAGAACACAGAGAAGACCCGGTCACACCGCCGAACCGTGGGGCTCTCTCGTCGTCGCGTGGGCTACAGGGATGTCGGAGGAGCTGAACAAAGAAGAAACCTGCCTGTCTCGCCCATTCTCCACCCCGCTAACTATATCCCATCCCAGCCCATTCCCATACCATCCATCCATCCCACTGTCCACCGCCCACCGCCCCACCACGTCATTCCTTTCCCAACGAACAGACCAAGACCAGACACCGCAAACCAGACCGCAAACTACCAAAAAAATCGCCAAAAACAGAAAGAACACATTTCAAATTTTCTTCCATGTCACTTTTGTTTTTACCGCGGGATGGATAGCTGTGGGATACTAGGGGTTCTGTGGCCATGCATGTGCATTGGACATCGCAGCGGCAGCGCGCATCACGAGGAACGTCACGAGAAGAGAATGTAATGCCATCAGCCGCGAACGGCGCTGCAGTTGGGGAAAAGTAAAGGCAAGAGCAAGGGGAGAGACGCACAGCGCAGCACACACGTGCCATCGTATCTCTGCGAACAGCCACGCCCAATCCATCCTCAAGCCGCATCGCAGCGCATCGCATGGCAGCGCACCGCTCGTCACCGTCCCTCGTCACCGCCGTCTCGCACACACAGAAAAAAAGGCATCATGCATCCAACCCAACACACACCGAACAAGCCCCTCACTAACCCCTCATCCCTCGCCCCCACCACCACCATCACCATCGCCGCAAACGGCCATCTACCATCCCGTCCCATCCCATCCCATCCCATGCCGTCCACGCACCGCCCTCGCCAGCAGCCAGCGGCGATAACGCACTACACACGCTACACCAACACTACCGTATTTCACCTTTCACCCCAATCCCCCGCCCTCTGCTCCCATTGGCCCAGCACTCCCATCCCAGCTCTCCAGGGGCTCCTCCCATCGCGGTCTCCAAACCGGCCGCCCGACAAGCTGGAAGCGCGGGCGATCGCCAGTAGCCGTCCGTTGTGTACCGGTACTTGTGGGTTGGCCTTTTTCACTACGAGTGGTACGTACGTAGGATGCGGTAGTGGAGTGTAATACAGTAATACATCATACCACAGCACTTACCATACAACTCGACTTACCTCCTACTCCAGAGCCAGCGGCCACGGTACTGCCCCTCCCCCCCATCGCCACGCACACATTCCCCCCTACCTACCGCCGCACAACTCCCCGAAAACCGAAGCGAACACAATACAACCCACCTACATACCCACACACCACACTCCTTGTCTCTGTCCCTGCGCCGGCGCGATGCATGCGGTGCGGGCGGTGACGTGACGTCCCTTCCCCTCCCCGCTCGCGCAGGCGAGGGGAGGGGAGGGGTACATCGCATACATTCCTCACTAACCTGTGTGTTAGTAAGTACTGTACTCTACTGTGGCAATACCGCATGATGCCGTAAGTGATGGATGGATTATGACGGTCCGCTGCTGCCGTGCGTGCTGGGGATGTGCCCCGATGTGTGCGTGCGTGTGTTTTTTTGGTGCCTCGCTTATCGGAGGCGGGATTTGGGTATCCGTTGTGCGTTTGTGCGTTTGTGCGTTGTAACGGCGGTGGAGGCTGGAGGCTGGAGGCTGGAGGAGGGGGGATGCGATGCGATGCGATGCAGGTGAGATGTGATAGTTGGACACGTGATGGGAGCGGTATGCGAGGGGAGGGGATGTGATGGGAGAGGATGCACCTGTGATGGTGGTGGTGGTTTACTAACGGATCCTGAGTGTGCCGTTGTTGTTGTTGTTTTTCGACAGCAGTAAGCATAGTTCACAGCGGGGGATTTCGATACTTTTACATGTGTGTATGGTGGGGGATACGCTTATAGGAAAAATAAGAGGGTTTTGGGAGTCAAGTCCCCTTGGCTGGGCTGGGGGTGAGCAGTATTGAGGCTATTTCTACGACGACTAGTTACGTGTACGATGAGGCTTACTTACAGGACCAAGACTGGCTGGATTGGAGGGATTCAATATTGTCTCGGGGATTGGGAATCGGGCTGATATGGCTGGCTATGCTTCAGAGAGGATCGCCGGCGCTTTTTACGTGTTCCTGGTCTTCTGGATCGTCAGTTACTCGATTCTGATTGTGCTGACGTGGGGCATGGGACGGGTTAAGGTTGTTCCAGTTCCGGAGGGGAGTGGTGCCTGGTTGGTGCGGGGTTGGGGGGATTATATTATAGAAAGGCTTGGACGTGAGGACCTTGAGGGATAGACGACTATTTCTTTTACAATTTACGATCTCTACGATATTATTTTGCAAAACTTGATAGAATAACTCGTTCACCTTACACATAACCAACCATGACGGACTTTGCAGAGAAAAACAAGGCGTTCTTCGAGTGAGCCAGCCTCATTCCCTCCCCATCCATCCATCCAAAAACCACCCATCTCCTCCCCCCTTACCTTCCCAACTCCTTTCCAATACAAACTAAACCTAAACTAACACCCCTTCCAGCACCGAAGCCCCAACCTACGACACCAAACACGCCAAAACCCTCGCCGACCTAACCGCCTCCCTCCAATCCTCCCTCGACTTCCTCGCCCCCTTCCCCGCTGACCCCTCCCCCTCCACCCCCTTCAAGCTCCTCGACTACGCCTGCGGCACCGGCACAATCACCAAAGCCCTCTCGCAGCACTGCAGTCGCGTAATCGGGATCGATGTCTCCTCCGGCATGGTAGAGGCCTACAACACCCAGGCTGCCAACCAAGGTTTAGGGGAGGATGAAGTGAAAGCGTATGTGGGGGATCTTATAGATCCCGGTGTGGAGAGGCCGGAGCAGTTTGAGGAGGAGCAGTTTTGGGGGTTTGATGTTGCGGTTGTGGGGTTGGGGTTTCATCATTTTGAGGATGTTGGGTTGGCAGCGAGGAGGTTGGGGGAGAGGTTGAAGAAAGGGGGGGTGTTGGTGGTGATGGATTTTTTGCCGCATGAGGATGTGCATGGGCATGCGCATGGTGGGCATGGTCATGGTCATGGTCACGGTCATGGACATGGTGGACATGGACACGGTGGGCATGGGCATGGAGATGGCGAGAAGAAGGACGCGGAAGAGGGGAAGGGAGAGACGAAGGTTACGGAGACGGTGGTGCATATGGGGTTTTCGAAGGAAGAGGTGCAGAAATTGTTTGAGCAGGCGGGGGTGGGTGCGGATTTTGGGTATAAGGTGCTTGGAAAGGGGGTGGTGATTGGGCCGGAGGAGAAGAGGTTGAAGAGGGAGGTGTTTATTGCGAGGGGGGTTAAGGCGTGAAGGGGGAAGGGAGGGGTAGGGTGTGAAAAGAGGCGACGGGGAGGAAGGCATGAAAAGGGGTGTTGTTGAGGTTGAAAAATTGGATGAAATGACTTATTAGCGATGGAGAATGGCAGGTCGATATAGTGGGGTTTTATAGAGCGAGAATTTGCGGTGGTAGATTCCAAGTCTATCTCATAGATTTCTGCTCAATACACCGATATATCAACTCTCTAACCCGACTTATTCTTCTGCTCAGCAGTAACCTCCGCACTCTCCACAACATCGACCATGAAACTTCCCCCAAGAAGAATAGCCGGTTCCTCAAGTGAATGGTGTTCATAACTGCTCCAGTCAGCATCATCATCCTCTCCAACTAAATAAACTCCCACAAAGAGACTTACCTCAGCGTGCCCACACCTCCAGCTTCCAACAGCATACTCGGCCCATCCTCAATCGCCTTTCCAACCCACAACATCGCGAACGCGCGCAAGATATGACCGTGCGCTACGATCAACACGTCTTTAGGGACATTCTCCTTCGTCCCGATGACAGGGGCGTGCCATCTCGTCCGTATATCGTTGATAAGCCTATTCAACCTGTTCGTGATGTCCGCGGGCGACCTATCAAGATTTCATTAGCACTCAACTTCAACACCCCCCAACCCATCCCCCCTTTTCTCAGGCCAGGTAGGTACGCGGGAAACTTACTCTCCCCCCGGACACCCATCCCTCCAAATATCCCACTTCGGCAGCCCCTTCTCCTCCCTCTGCTTCTTGATCTCCGCGCTCGTCACGCCCTCGTAGTCCCCGTAATCCCACTCCCTGATATCCTCTGTGACCTCCACCGACGCATCGCAGCGCACTCGCACGTTCGGGTCTGGTTTCTCGGCCCAGGGAAGCTTGTCTGCCCAGCCGATGTTTAGGAGCTCGAGGGTGCGTTGGGCGCGGTGGCGGGGGGATACGTAGCTGTGTGGGGCGTGTTAGATTCGTCCAGCGCCATGACTTGGGGGTTGGGGAGAGAGGGAGGGGAGGGAAGGATAGGCATACACGTGGAGCAGAGAGCTGGGTACAATCAGCCTGTCGTTCCCAATCAGGGCGTGTCCGGTAGCCTTAACGCGCTTCTCGCCGTTGGGGGTGAGTGGGAGCTCGGTGGTGCCGGTGTGCCGGCCGTTTAAGGACCATTCTGTTTCGCCGTGTCGGACGACGAAGACGCGGGGGGTAGTCATTGTAATTGTGAGGCCTAGAGGAACCTAGCTACGTTGGTGTGGTTCTGTTGAAACGAGAGTGAAGCAGATTCTCGACGCGGGCAATCGATGGCGGGGTTGAAACGCGGGGAGTTTCGAGGGACAGTGCGGCGCGAACGGGGGGGGTTGATGGGTGGTATATAGCGCTTGCGAAAACCCTCTTCTTGGCAGATAACGAAAGATCGAATTTTAATAAGAACGAAATACAGATAATTCTACGCCTTTTATCAGACAAAACCGGTTCGAAGATATGCTCCACCTCCCTCATGTCCTGCGATTATTCATGCACCCCCACCATGGGGCGGGCGGTGACGTACCGGCGGGTTCGGTGGAACTATGTGCCGAGAGTTTGGAGATGGAGGATATACTGCCGCGCGGGTATCGGGGGGTGAGAAGCGGCTGTTTTCTTGATGGGGGGGAGAGCAGGGAAAGCTGCATTGTGCGTGGAGACAGGCGGCTGCTGTTGGCACCGATTTCTACGAGTTTAGAGATGAGATCACAAAGAAGGGTTGCCAAGGAGGGGTTATCACCGGAACGGTGTTGCGATATGATTTGGAGAGATTCATGGGTGTGAAGATAATTAAGCTCTGAGAAGCAGGGCGCCACGACGATATATTCAGGGCATACTCGTCCCAAGAGGAGCCGGGTTGGACGAGACCGGATGGGTCTCAATAGTTGGAAACCCGGTCAGCGTGTTAGTAGGAGGTTCATCATGGAGAGGAAACCACGGTTTGGAGGATCGGAGACCCGGTGCACCAGGAGAGAGGTTTATATTGGGCCAGATCACGAGAGGAGTTGATAGAGATCAATTCGTAGGATGGGGTTGTTCGCTGAAGTTAACCGTTGGGGATAGACAGACAGGGACAGGCTCTGGGCACTCATCAGAGAGTGCAGATTCAAAACTGGTCAAAGAGGACATCCTATTGCCGGGTTGTGGTATTGATTGAGGTGTTTCTTCGGGATGTAACCAAGTCACGAACCTCCTTACCTTGCCATAAAATATATATCTAAGAGCGATCATAGCATATTAATATTGAACTACGGTATCAAATAAAAAAAAGTTTCAATATTAAAAAAAAAAATGTTTGATACCCGAGTGATTTCAAGGAATGGAATGTTACATACCTTTGAACATTTATTACAATATATAGCATATTACGGTGTATCTGCTTGACGCCGTTATATTACATGAAATGGAAATCAACGAAACAGAAATCAAATAAATCAGCGCGTCTAACATTGTGGGATCGAACACGTGACCCTAACGAACATAACCGAACGCCTGTTTATACATTAGCGCGCGCTTGACAATGACGTAGTAGCGGCTTAACCACTCGGGCATCTGGGCAGTTGATACATTAAGCGCGCGTATTCTCGTAGATTACGGAATCAGAGCAGTTCAGGCTCCTAGTATCTGGATTAATTAGCTGTTAGCCTAGATATGGGTATATATCCCACCTGCTTGTTTTACAAATAGTTGACGCATCGTATTTTCGGCCTGTAACCCGAGCATATGGTACAGATACCTTCTGCTTACACTACTCATCTCCCTGGCAAGAGCACGCAAAAAGTAGTAAGATAAAGAGCCTTCTACATGAAAGAAGTAACTGCCGTCCGTAGCAAAGGCTATTTACATATATTATCTGCTGCGTGAAGCTGGATTATACCCCAAAATATGTGAAGGTATGACATTGGTTTTATCTACTCTAACCTACGACCATCTACGAGTGAAACCGCATCATGGTGAGCTCCGTATTTTGAAACCAGATCCCCTAGATCTCTCCAGAGTATCCCCCCTACTCATCAATCCCCTCCACTGACGGCAGTGGGATCGAGCGATACAGTAGAATCAGCGCCGAGTGGGACTCGCCGCCACCGCATAGGGTGTCAATCTTCTCCGCATCCACCTCCGTCACCCTATCATCATTAAACCACCACCACTTCCCATCCTCCGCCTCCCTCTTCCCGGTTTTCTCATTCATTCGTCCCTCCTTCTTGACGTACGACGTGTAATGGCCACTATCGGCGCTGGCACCCTGATGTGTCACGACGCCGCGTAGCTCATAGAGACCAGACTTATTAGCGCCCTCGTCCTTTGCCAGCTCAGGGTTAATCAGAGCATGCAGCTCTTTCTTAGCAGCGAGGACGGATGCCGCGCGCTCAGCGTCGATTTCGGCATCGGTTTTGTAGGTTTCGGTCATCTCCGTGTCTCCTCCTGCGGCCGCACTGCCCCCCTCTGCCTTCGCGGTAGGTGGATCGGATTTCTGGGACTCAGAAACCGAATCTACAATCCCAGCCGCCTTGTCCGCCTCCTCCTTCTCATGCTTGCGCTTTTGGCGCTTGCGCGCGCGCTCCACGTCCTCAACCTCCTTGCGGACGTCACGGACCTTGTCGCGCACGGGGATGAGCATTGATTTCAGCTCGTCGGTGCAAAATTCCACGACGTCGAGTTCGTGCGGGAAGGTGACTTTGCGCATGATCTTTGCTTTCTTCTGGGCCTCGCGCTTCCAGTAGAAGCGTACGAAGTGGACAGTGAGATAGGTGGGGAGGCGGGCGAGCTTGGACTTCTTGGTGTACATTGTATCGCGGTCGAGGAGGGCGGAGCGCTTCTCGATTTTCTCATCGAGGCCGGAGGCGATGCCGTCGCGGAGGTGGTTGGTTGTGGCGCTGATGTGGCAGTCGAGCTTGAGGAATGGTTCTTCGGTGACGACGGGCTCTTCGCCGAGTTCTTTGGCGGAGGGGTCGTCGCATTCGAGGACGGAGGAGAAACGACCGGCCATGTAGCGGTCGATGAAGGAGGTTTCTGAGTCCTTAATCTTGAGTTTTTGGCGGAGCTGGGAGACGATTTGGGACCAGGCTTCTTCGGCGTCTTGTTGGGCGTATCCGTTTCCTGACTTGGCTTTCTGGGCGAATTGGGGGTATAGGTTCCGTAACGCGCTGAGGAAGACTAGTGGCGGGAAGCCTTCCTGGGTATCGGCCATCTGGGAGTAGAGGTCCCGTAAGGAAGCGGTAAGGTCCAATCCACCAGAAGGTCCTCCGAGCCCGAACTGACTCAGACCACCAAGGGCACTGTTTGAGTCTGTTGTCCCCTTGTACTTGGAGAGTTCTTGTTGTAGTTCAGGGACTGCACGCAGTGTCTGGAGTGTGGAGTTGAGATAACATGTGTTCCCCAGGTTCTGTAATCCAGCTGGTGTGGCGCCGTCTTGTCTCGCCTGCTCGGCTTCCGTCATATCCTCAACGAACTTGGTCTTCTCCTTCGGCCGCGAGATGGCGTTTCCATCATTAGCTGGCGTACCCATCATCATGAAGGTCTGTCCGGGCTTTGCGCCGAGCTTCGAGAGGTCGGTATCATCTTTGAGCTGGCCGCCCTTGACGAGGATCTTCTGACGCTCTGGTTCGACGCCGGTGAGGGAATATAATTGGAATTTGAAGACCTCTCCGACCGAGGTTGGGTCGAGTTCTACCTCATATTTCTTCCCCTGGTGCTTCACGATGACTGCTTGGGGGTTAGCATGTATTTATAATACGGGATGTTTGGTGTGGCGGGACTTGCCTGGTATGGTCGCCATGATGGATGTTCTCCTATGAACAGGAAGTGGAAACGATTCAACTTTGCAGTTTTGTAGTTCCCAACTAGATGCCACAGATTAGAGGAATGGCAAACGGAAAATGGACTTGAGTGGTTGTGTTCTGAATCACTGATCAATTTCTGGATTAGGTGGCACACAACATACGCAACTGCAAGGTAAACGGAGTCGCGGGGAAGAAGCTCAGTGATTGGTTAGGGCGCTTAGTCACAATGAGAGACGTCAACGTTCCTGTCGCGATGCGTGGCCGCCGGAACCCCACCATCCCAACTCGACCTGGACTCCACCTCATGAGCATTGAATACGTTGACATCACACAGCTGCACTGACTCGTAGCTCCAGCCACAGTTGATCATGGTAATGTGTCTGAGGATTAGTATCACAGCAGCTGCTAAATAGTTACAGTCTCAATCATTGCGCCCTTACCTGCAATGCGTCCGCTCCTCCCTCACTTCCGCACTCTGCTTATCGAACTTCGCATCCCAGACGTCTGAGAGGCACAATGTCCCCGAAATCGAAGCACAGACATCTCCGGAAGTGCTGCTGAACCCCCTCACAATTTCCCGCAACGAGAACGAGCGTGTGCTCATCGAGCCGAGTATCAACAGCATCCGCGTCAGCATTAAGATTAAGCAGGCTGATGAGATTGAGCACATCTTGGTGCACAAGTTTACGAGGTTTTTGACGCAGAGAGCTGAGGCGTTCTTTATACTCCGCAGGAAGCCAGTGAAGGTGGGTCCAGAATATGATATCGGGGCTATTCAGCTTTATACTGACTTTGGCTAGGGATATGATATCTCATTCTTAATTACCAACTTCCACACAGAGGAGATGTTAAAGCACAAGCTTGTCGACTTCATCATCCAATTCATGGAGGAGGTGGACAAGGAGATATCCGAGATGAAGCTCTTTGTACGTCGCACTATCTCTCGAGCGGCCGGCACATCACTAACATCTACGCACAGTTGAACGCAAGGGCGAGATTCGTGGCAGAGTCGTTCTTGACACCTGTAAGCACCCCACTATAGTAGTCTACTGAGGCAAATTCTGACGCAATCCAAGTTTGACTAAAAGAAACATTCCTGTTTTATGACCTTGTAGCGTTTTGATGTAGATATCAAAATGCATATTGCGCGGCGTTGACGGATCAAAACAAATCCTACTACAGACATTGATATAGCTTTTCATGACACTATTGCATCCAATATCCCTGAATTGCATCTCCCATGACTGACCCATGTGCCTTCGTTGTTTTCCCAAGTGGGTGAAGTAAAGATAGCATCGTCGCAGGTGATCACTTATCAACTGAGCTCCGGTTGCTGCCTTCATCAGCCTGGACTTGGTGAACGCGTGATGAACGCCACAAGACAATTCTGGAAGTGAGTTCCTTTGTGGCGCCTTTCTACCTCGTCTCCAGATGTGGGTTGACATTCAATACGTTTTGATATAATTCCATTGTGTTGCCTCTCTTTCACCCCCCTAATCATTTCAAACCACTATGGCTTTAGAGCTTCTACTTGGTTGCACTGGAAGACGGTCAGGAGGTCTCCTTGAATATACTGTGTTTCTTCTGGCTGAATACGCTGGTAATCGACTCCTGACTTTGGCTGTCTATTGCATATCTGTCTCACTTGGAGGTCAATAGGAGCATTGGCTCATATATCCCCCATCAGCCTTCCTTTGCTCTACTTCAGCCTCGAGGTCAATAGGGGCCGGAGGCATCGGCCTCCGATCAGAAGGCTACCAAATTCAATGCACTCTTAAGGTGAATTCTATTATTTCACTTATAGTAAGGTCTCACCTGAGCACACAATCTTCTTACTCCTCCATCCTGCTTCCTCTTCTCACTCCATCCACCCTGTTTCCTTCCTCTCCTTTCCAACTTCGATCTTCATCTTGCTCAAGCTACCCACAGGTATGTCTAACTCTGAACACACTATCAACCATTACCAAACTGCCACATAGCATTGCAACACCATATCTCTCTTTCTTACCTGATTGTTTTGAGGTCGGTGAAGCTAATCATCCTGACTAGTCTTTTGTTCCGTCATCCTTTGGTTATTGGTCACTAAAGGGGTATATCGAAAACCAAACCATAACTGTCTTTAACTACCCAGTTGCAGCTGTCTTTGGTTGTCACTGAGATGAACCAGGATTCCTTTAGGAACCCAGCTGAGGGTCATGGCCAGCCATGGCTTTTGCCCAACCCAATGAGGTTGCCCGAAGTGGCATCTGTTGATTCTCAGGAGTCATTCGCTTCACAGGTCCCATTGCCCTACCATCTCCCGGCAGATTATCCTGGACATGGGTATAGATCGCAATTTGTTACAGATCAGCCCTGGTCATACCAAGATCCAAAGCATCCAATGGAGGTATCTAAGGGTGGTCAAGACTATCGATCTGGCCAATTTTATGGCATCCAGTATGGGATCCCACAAAACCACGGCGCCCCAGCAGTACAGCCCATTTCATATGATGGCCATGTAGGACTTGATCCTGCATATCCACCAGCCTATGGCCCTGGGTATGACCACGGCTTTGGAAACCCCGAGTATCACGGCCCGCCCGTAGGATATTCTCATGGCATGCAACCTTATGGCCACAATGGCTGGCAGGGCCCAGATCGGATGATGTCCCCTGTGGAATTTCATCCTCACGGATCTCAACACCCTGGGCCATATCCTATGACCTATGGACCCAACAGAGGATACCAAAACTACAACCACGGAAAGCCCTCTGCCCGACGCAATGAACACAGGCCCCGTTCATCTGTTGCAGCAATCAATCTGCCAAGTCAGTACAGTGGAGGTAACAAGCAGAACAATGGTGGATTTGGCCAAAAGAGATACGTCTCTAGTGGTGCAGAGCTGTCTACACAATCCAACAAAAGCCACGAATTGCAGGAAGTTACAGAGCCATTCCCCTGGACCTCAACTGAGTATAAGACACCCAATGGAAAAACTACTGAGGCTCAGCCGACCCCCAAAACTGCTCGGGAACTTGGACAGGAGACTCCAACTCCACTCCTTAGGTCCCGTCGTAACGAATCTGTCACGGATACCGTCAAACCTTTCAAACCGGAGCCCATGAACGACCCTCCCCCAACTTTCGTTATTGATGACCGGCACCAATCCACAACCACTGATTCAAGTGAAGTGTCACCTCGTACTGTTCCTGAGAAAAAGGCATCTCATGATTCAGATGCCGTGGATCCATTCTATGCCGAGCCCACTGCTGATATTGCCAATTATGTCAAGAAAGCTCGCTTTGATTTTGGAGCCCCGTCACGTGCGGTTATGCCACTTCATGTGTCTCTCTACCAGCCTGCCCCCGGGCCTAGCACTCACTTGGCTGCGTTGTCCCCCAATGGAGCAAAACCTAATGTGGAGCTGGCATTTGATGCAGCCAATATGCCCTTTGTTGAGCCTGCCCGCACTCATCCTGGTCATCGAACCACTGGGGTACTCCGCATTTCCAATGTAAGTTATTGATACTCTTATATGGTAGAATAGAAAAGCTGATGATAGTCATAGATCCCATTTTCTTGCTCTCAGCAGGAGATCTCGGCGTTCCTTGGTCGCAATGCGAAGCTAATCCCCGAGGCTGATGAGCCTATCCATATTGTCATGGAGCGTGTCACTAGCAAGACCATGGATGCATTTGTGGAATTTGTTGACATAAATGAGGCCGTCAATGCCGTCACACGCTATGAGTCCAACCGTGCCGGAGGTCGTGGAGGCCGTCTCGGTGAGCGTCATGTTACTCTTGAAGTCTGTGGCCATGAGCTTTTCATGCAGTCCCTTTTTCCGAAGGCTGTCAACGTTGCTTGGAAAGGCTCTGACCCTCAGATCTCCACTGACTGCGATCGCTATAACTCCGGATTTAAAGGTTTCATATCCCGTGAGGAGCTTGTTATGCTTGTGAAGCATGTTGAGGCACCACAGCGTGTAAGTGAATATGCTGCTGACAGTAACCATGCGTTACTAACTGGAATATAGTCTCCATTCTCAAGTGAATGCCCACAGAGACCATTTGAGTGCCTCATCAGCAGTGTTATCAAGGTAAGACATCATCAAATATTCCGCATTTGCTGCCAATCTGACATATATCCAGTATCCATGGCACAAGGTCCATGACATCACTATTGGTGATCGTGATGCTCTTTTCCAAACTGCAATTGCCATGTGCAAGAACCTTATTGAGCGCATCGACACTGGCGGACAAGATTTGGCGCTTAATGATAGACTTCTCAAGCGTGTTCAGCGTGCAGTGCTCAATTGCTGTGGCTTCAGCGAGTCACAGAAGGATGACTTCGCATTTATTTTCCGTATGACATCTCTTGAGGCTGGACTGCCACCTCATGCGGATCACTGGAATGTGTTCAAGACGATTGGAGCAAAGCGTAACTGGAATCATGATGTTATTCTTGTAAGTTTCCGCTTCTGAGTATGGCCGCATATTTTAACTTGAAAACAGTACTACGTTGCATTGTTGCGGGAGGCAACTACTTCATCTGCTCTTGTCAGTCTTGCCGAGAGGTCTGCCAAGGGTCTCCATACTGGCACTTTGTCTGTATTCGGAAACGTCGAGATTGAGTATCCGAAGGACGTCTCGAGCATGTCACTTTCTGCTGTGGGAGAAATTGAGTGGCACGCTATTGAGGCCCTGCTTCGAAAGGTCTTGGAATGAAGACTGTTTCAGCAATATTCAGTATTCAACCCGTGGAAATCTTGAAGAACTTCGACAGCGGCAGATTCAAGAAGAAAAGTCGGAATCGCCGCAGCTGCACAAGTTCTAACCTATATTTTTGTGGCTCGTTTTCAGGGTCACTCATGTATTATAGACCAAGTTTATTTTCCTTTTCTGTATCCTATACCTGAGAATTGAGGTCAGAGATCGAGTGGTTACGGTGTTTTTGCCGATATTACCAAACCTTAACTCATGTACTATAGGTCAGCGTTCGTCTTTTTGCTCTTCAGCCTATATTTGAGAGTTGAGGTTCAATATGGTGGAATATGGTGTTTTTACCAATATTACCGAGACATATCGAATTCTTATGAGGTTATACTTCACTCCTGATTGCCGTTACTGGTTATTATAGGAACTCTGTGTAGTTATCTGGAGAATAATAAAAAAAAGTCTTTGCCCCTTGCTCCTTTATGTGTTATGGATGGAACCGCTTCAAACCTGATTTTGGACCATTGTGTTGCATATCCCGTGATTTTGGACAACCGTATTCTACAAAGACCATTATTGAACCCCCACTACTCAACACTCACTCCCTTTGTTTCTACATGTGTAAAATCCATTATAATAAGACTTAACTATTCCCTGTGTACACCGAGGTACCAGATGGCTTCCTCAGAAACACCCTCCTTAGTTCCAAGCTTTGTCGCCAAAAAATCTGCAATTTTACGCGACCTGTCAACCCCAGCGTCATCTTATGAGGATGCATCGCCAAAAGGATCTATTGATGTTGGGATCGTGGATCTGATTGACCGAATCAATAAATTAGATGGGTTGGTTACGACCAGTAGCTGCTCTGGGAGGATCAGCGTCTTTGCGGAAGGAAAGAAAAAGGCCGAGGACCGCCAAGTCGATGAAGACCCAACAAAGGGTGTGGATGGCAGAGAGCAGAGCAGTCAAGACAAAGAGACTGTAGCTGGCACTGGTGGGAAAGGTGGCGGAGGGAAATGGCTCTACGTGTCCCATGATCCTTTTGTCTTCGTAAATGGGATGGATTTGGCAGTGGCTTTGGGCATGACGAGGAAGGGAGACAGAGAGAGCGCCTGGGAAGGACACAGGCTTGTGAGGATTAAATTTGAGCCAATGGTAAGTCATTCATATATCCATGATGTGTATCAACTTGTATTTGTTATACCCGAAATATATTTTATATAGGTTGGTGCCTTTCGTCTTTTTATATTAATATTTCCTAGATTCTTCACATCCTCACGGCGTCATTGGACCATGCACAGGCAGTTTTAAGGGCAGGACTTGCAGCAGGATTTAGAGAATCTGGTGCAATAAACCTGACAAACTCTCCTTCAGCTACACCCATGGTTGCTATTCGGAGCATGGGACTCGCCCTAGAATCTATGGTGGGGCTGCTTGACAGTAATGGCGAGGCGATATGTTGTGTGTCAGACAACTCCCTGGGAGGTTTGCTGACCATATGTAATGAGAGATTCCAAGAGAATAATAAGCGGAAAGAGAGGTTCTGGAAGGCTTTGGAGGATGGTCTCGAGGTATTGCCAGGGGATGGGGTGAGAAAGAAGTGTGGTGACTATGGCGGGATTTGGGAGGACAAGGAGGCGAGGAGAGAAAGATTGAGACGAGAGGGACTAGAAAGGAGCAAGGCAAAAAACGAGTCTACCAGTACTGAGTCAACATAGGGTAATATAATTTAAACTTTACAATAAAAGACATAGCCAAACGTACGGCCCACAGCGAGTACCAACACGACACTTAAGACAGTAAATGGGGCACTATAGGTCCACATAGCTTATATTTTGGGTACATGCTGTCTACACACTGTTGGTGTGCCTCCGTGGTGGCAGACCAAGGGCCTAGTGGCAGTTGCTAAGAACTCTTGCCTAGCACACGACAGTGCTTGAATACTTTGGCCACCGCAGAATCACCTAAAGCGTCTTCAGGTAGCTTGGCCACATCCCTATCCGATTTTGATAGCCCGGGATGCCACAATTATCTCTAGTCAGGCGCGGGATTCTTATTCCTACTGCTGTACGAATGGGTTGGCGATCGGTTCGCTCCCATCTACTGGGCTGACCAGCACCAGAAGTGTTCCTCTTGCTACCACCAATCCCAATGATCGCGTAGTCTCGTTTCCGTCATCATCTATAAGACTGGGTCAGTGGTATTCATAACGAGGGGTGCAAGGTGTGTGGACCTCGTAAGACTTCCTGCACATCGTCCAAGACCAAATTCATCAACGCGTCGTAACCTTTTAATGCGCCAGTAACTAAAAAGACCGCAGGTTAGCACGGATCCAGTAGGCGCGAAGTTATGCCTCAAAGCGTATGCTGCTTCAGGTGCATCTCAAAGCTAATCGCATCATGCGACTGATTCCTGCGCTTATCGAACCCGTTTGAGGTTGATGCTGGGCGAATCGCTCACCTTCTCTGCCACCATTAAACTTCACCGTAATCCTCTTATCCATATATTTGCTTAAATCAAGAATGTTTTCCTTCTTTGGGCGTTCCTGCTGCTGTGAATTGTGACCACCGCGCCCTCCTCCTCCACCGCGCCCACCTCTATGTTCGCCTCCACGCCCGCCTCCACGTCCACCACCGCGTCCACCGCGAGACTGGGAGCCCTGATGTTCGGACATTGACTAAATTGTGCAATGTTGTAATTGCACTTTGTGCTTTCGAATCGCGGGGTTTAGGCTTCGGCGAATGGGTTATCTGGGAATAACTTTGATACAGGTTGTTCCACCTGGTCGTCCGGCGGAGCTTGGGCCGCCACTAACCCTAAGCGGGAAGTTTTGGGAGGAGCGGGACCTCCAGCGGAACTCGTCGTCTTCGTTGCGCCGCTGAATGCAATACCTCTCCGAACGTTCGAGATCGACCCTACACAGATCAAAATATACCTAAGGACAGAGGGAATCCACTGAACCTTTCGTTCCATACAAGTCCGCCCCTGACATCCCGCCTAGGTGGCCAGCAAATTGCCATTCCGCCCCCTTTCCCTCCCCGCTCCGCGCCGCTGCATATCAAAGAGCATTATCAGTAAGGACGGAGGAGGCTCAACGGCCCCAGGCTATATCATATTTCAGAGCATAACCTGGCATTCGAAATGGATAACGCAGAAGCTCCAGGGGGAAAGCGAAAGCGTAGTATATCCACAGCCATGCCTCAACAAACAAGACAGCCAGTGCAGCCCCAAACGCCAGGTAAGTCATATAGATTTTCAAACATCTCTCATTCTCTCCAGTTTTCATCATACATGAAACTTGATTTAGAAGCCGGAACCCTTGACTTGACACTGTCATACTATACTACTTGCAACACATCACAAGGTTCAAAACATCACGTGTAAACATCACGTGTATATTTCGATGGCTTGTCGACCTGTGTTGATGCGCATCATTGGTTATGAACTGGAGCTGATTGAATTAGGCAATGTTGCTCAAATAAACTACTTGGCGAAAGCGAGAAGTGGCAAAATGAGGTTGATAGAAGGCGACGCAGATGATTTTGGCAACATACTCGGCCTCATTGACGATTACGAAGGTTAGTAATTATGTATACAGTTTGTTTGCTATGCATAAGCTGACGAAGATAGGGGTGCTTCAGCGCCATGAGAGCCTCGCTGCCAATTTGGGGGCGAAGCTTGTTGGCCCGCTTCTCTTGAAATCGCTAGATAAACTCTTTGAGGGCCCAATCAAAGTAACCACGACATATCCTGGTGAAGCTGTATCCATAACCTGGCTCGATGTCCTTGATTTCGCAAGATCGTCACCCCAAAATTTTGTTCTGAGCGAGTCAAGGAGCGGTGGCAGAGTATGTCAGTTCTGGATCAATCAGTGCAGCGTTGAGATATCGGAAGATGACTACAGATTGATCATATCAGGCGCACCAGAAAGGATGATTCCAACTCAGCCGATTGTTGATGATGAAGTTGCAGAGCTTGGCACAATGGATATCCTAGAACAACGCCTTTCGATGCTTATAAAGCGGGCTGACCTTGTTGCGGCCCGAGCAAGACAGTTGAATTACCACCTCAAAGGTAGAAAGTCGGCTATAGCAGGTCGCCGGGCCGCTGCACAATCGCCAGAACAAACCGGTACTGGCTCATCAACACAGTTTATGACAAACCAGGGGCAAGCTTCCGCAAGCAATGGCGAGGCCCGCTCAATACACCTTGATCTGCTTCGGCAATTTCAACATGATGATCGAAAGGGGATGCCATCACGTATTAAGGGTAGCCATTCTCAGCCCGATGCTACAGGCTCACCACTGTCGGGAGGATCTCCAACACCAACCAGCTTTAGCAGACGCGTAACTGCTCCAATGCCATCCGGGCCCGATGATGGAACCGGGGGACAATATCGACCTTTGATCGCCGCTAGGATAGAAAAAATGAACCGGAACGATCCGATCTGGCCCCCATGCGATCGGTGCAGGCGCTTACGCATGGAATGCACCAAGTATCTTACGGCGTGTGGCGGCTGCACGAAGAAACATGCGAAATGCTCATGGCGAGATATCACAGATGAAGAAATTGCGTTTCTGATCCAGATCCCAGAATCCTCTATTGAAAACGAAGACGGAGCTCTTGAAGTAGCAGATATGAATGCTAACCTGGACCCAGACTTACGTCTTATGAATGGTGGAGGGATGCACCTGGGCGGTCATGGTGGTGAGGGCCTTATTAGTGCTGGCGAAGGCAAAAGACCTGAAGTTTTATCGGACGAGCACTCGATCTTGACACATATGGCCTCTGCCGCAGCTACCGAAGGGAACCGCTAGGCAGCTAACATAAACCTCTTATGTTGTCTAATGCCATCTGTAATATTAGTAAATACGGATATCATTTTGTATCTTTTCTCAGGCAACGCACCTTGATCATGTGATATATCCGGCTTTCCCTCCACTACCCCGCGTGTACCCGTGTACCCGTGGTGACTCGTAGAAACTCCAAATAAAAAAATAACCAATGACTCAATCACTAAGGAAACCGCAATCCTGCTAAAATATTTAAGTACACTCCGTTGGAAACGGCTATTTGTACACTCAGTCATACCAATCGAATACACACAAACTTTGGGTCATATACTCCCCCCGTAAACTACAAAGTATATTTCGAAAGGCAACACTACCAAGTGTTACCCCGCCATCTTAACAATGCCGATGTACGGAGGTAACCCCAGACGAACAACCTAGACCACTGCTAATTATCAAACTGGTAGGCTTGCGGATCCATCTAAGAAATACAAGAGGTTTCCACCTTTGCAACTTGAAAACCGTACATGGCCAAATAAGACAATCGACAAGCCACCGCGATGGCTCGCAACAGACTTGCGTGATGGCAACCAGAGCTTGGTGGACCCAATGGTTCGTCATATACAATCTGCCCATGTAACTGCATGCTAATTATTATACAGGATGGCGAACAGAAATGGAAATATTTCAAGATGCTTGTGGAGCTCGGCTACAAGGAGATTGAGGTTTCGTTCCCATCTGCGTCCCAAACCGACTTCGATTTCACACGCCGACTTGTCGAGACCCCAGGCGCAACACCGGATGATGTCTGGCTCCAGGTCCTCTCCCCATGCAGGGAAGACTTGATTCGCCGAACTGTCGATTCCCTCAAGGGGGCCAAGAAGGCCCTTCTCCATTTATACCTTGCCACCAGCGAATGCTTTCAACGCATTGTGTTTGGATTTACACAGGAGGAAGGTATTGCTTTGGCAGTCAAGTGCACGAAGTTTGCTCGCTCTATCACAAAAGACGATCCATCACAGGCCGGCACAGAATGGGCATACGAATTTAGCCCCGAAACCTTCTCAGACTCCAGTCCAGAGTATGTCATAAGAATCTGTGAAGCTGTCAAGGAGGCTTGGGGCCCGACAGAGGAGAACCCTATCATCTTCAACCTTCCCGCCACAGTTGAGATGTCTACACCAAACGTCTATGCAGACCAAATTGAGTATTTCTGCACGAATATTACCGAGAGAGAGAAGATCTGCGTTTCTTTACATCCCCATAACGATCGAGGATGCGCTGTGGCGGCCGCTGAGTTAGCCCAGATGGCTGGTGCGGACAGAGTTGAGGGTTGTTTGTTTGGAAACGGCGAGCGTACTGGAAATGTTGATCTTGTCACTTTGGCACTCAACCTCTACACACAAGGTATCCATCCAGGGATTGACTTTTCTGATCTCAACAAGGTCATCGATGTGGTTGAGGTTAGCAACAAGATTCCTGTCCACCCTCGAGCTCCATATGGCGGGCAGCTTGTGGTCTGTGCCTTCAGTGGCTCTCACCAGGACGCTATCAAGAAGGGCTTCCACCTTAGGAAAACTGCTACTGATGATACCTTGTGGCAAGTTCCATACTTGCCACTTGATCCTGCCGATATTGGTAGAACCTATGAGGCCATCATTCGCGTGAACTCCCAGAGCGGCAAGGGAGGCGCGGCGTGGATCATTCTTCGCAATCTTGAATTGGACCTTCCTCGTGGTTTGCAGGTCGAATTTAGCAAGGTTGTCCAGAATAAGGCCGACGGCGTTGGTCGGGAACTCCTATCGAGTGAAATATCCGATCTCTTCGAGAAGACGTACTACTTGAAAGAGAACCCGAGATTTAACTTGGTGGACTACACTATCTCGGCTGATAGGTCTAGCTCACCGGCTCCACCCGCTGCTGGGAAGACGCAAGACACCAAGAGTATGCGAAGAAGATTCGAAGGTGTTATTTCCATTGACGGAGAAGAGCACAAGTTGAAGGGAATGGGTAACGGGCCTATCTCTTCTCTTGCAAACGCACTTTCATCAATCGGCATTGACCTCGACGTACAAGATTACAAGGAGCATGCTATTGGAAAAGGAAAGGGAGTCAAAGCTGTTTCATATATTGAATGTACAGCTGCTGGATCTTCGCAAAAGGTGTGGGGTGTTGGAATCGACGTGGATGTTGTTCAGTCTTCTTTGATTGCTCTCTTGTCGGCTGCATCAAGCGTGAGTCATTCCTCTCCCTTCTACAATTATGAAATTTAACGCCAAGTACTAATTTTTGTGAAGTTTATCACAAGCAGACCCAACACCCCGATTCCATTCCGTCCCACGAGCAGCGGACGTTGATACCAATAATTAGTAGTCGCTTATTCCGCCTTGGGGCAATAATGGCCAATCTGTCTATGCATCAGGTGCCTAAAAAGTAGTATAAGCAAATGGAAACAAAAGTAGTCCTCCTAGTGCAATTTTGATTACTGGTTCTTTGATATAGCTTGGAGCTCAAAATGGTAGGATACAAGGCAGACATAGTTTGATACACATATCGGAAAGCAAACAAATAAAAAAACAAGGCCTTTGTTTCCGGCACGACGGAATTATTGCTGAGCCTAGGCTAGGCCGTGTAACATCTGTAACATGCAAATAACAAATATTGTGACACCGAACTGTGCTTGTCGAGGTGAGACGAATAGGAGAAGATAGGAGACAGACCACAGATCACTAAATCACGTGTCAATAGATGTGACAGAATAAACAGACCAATCTGTGATTTGTCTGTTAGACGAGGGGTTTACGCCAAACGCGGCCGGCAACCAAACAATCTTTGCCTGTGAAGCTGGTCATCGAATCACTCTTTGTCCAAGTGCTACAGATCAGAAAATCTGCCGACCTAACCCTACAAATTATTTCTTTTACTTATTTTATAGTAGCAAGAATAGTGAGTTTCCTAAGTCTGATCCACCTCACAAGCGGCGTCTACTTCGGGCAATCGTTAACCCCATTAACGCAGGTATCCACCAATAAAGTCTCGCTTCAAGAAAGCCCCGTCAACATCATCTCGTAGCCTGAGATTGTAATTTCAAGTCGTTGTCATCTAGCAACGCCAAAGACTCAAAATACAACAGACATTTTACAAACGCTTTGTGCGTTGATCGGTGTATTTATTCAAGCGGGCCACCACCACAGACCTCCCTCCACACCGACTCTCACCTGCAAATATGGATGTTAATGCCGTCCTCGAGGGGACGTTGTCAGCAGGTTAGCCCCCCCGCACAACGACCCCTTTTCTTTTAACCTCTAGGTTTGAACCCTGCTGACAACTTTTAGATGCGAATATTCGTGGAAATGCTGAGCAGCAGTTGACACAAGCTGCCGATGCCAATTTCGTATGACCCTCCTTTGGTTCACCCCTCGAAAGAGCTTCCTTCCAAGTATACCGTCTTTACTAACTCCGGAATTTAGTCTGCATACGTCACGACTCTCGTCACACAGCTTGCGAGCGAAACTGCAGCAAAGCCCATACGTGTAGCAGCTGGTTTAGCTCTTAAGAACGCCTTCTCTGCTCGAGAATATGCCCGTTTACGTGAAGTTCAGGAGAAATGGCTCCAACAAGTCGACGCAGACACCAAGAAGGGTGTGAAAGATATTACACTCCAAACACTTTCTTCGGAAAACGCACAAGCTGGCCAGGCTGCGGCGCAAGTTATTGCATCGATAGCTGCCATTGAGCTTCCCAGAGAACAATGGTCCGAGCTTATGCCAACTTTGGTTCGCAATGTTGGAGAGGGTGCCGATCATCTTAAGCAATCATCCCTTACTACAATTGGTTTCATTTGCGAGAGCGAGGACCAAGATCTACGAGACAGCCTGGTTCAGCACTCAAATGCTATTTTGACCGCTGTTGTCCAGGGCGCCCGCAAGGAAGAGACCAATGACGAAGTCCGCCTCGCAGCCATTTCGGCCCTTGGTGATTCGTTGGAATTCGTAAAGGAAAACTTCAAAAATGAAGGAGAGCGCAACTATATTATGCAGGTTGTCTGCGAAGCCACACAGGCAGCAGACTCCCGAATCCAAGAGGGCGCATTCGGATGCCTCAACAGAATTATGTCATTATACTACGAGACTATGCGTTTCTATATGGAGAAGGCTCTCTTTGGCCTGACGATTATGGGAATGAAAAGCGAGGACGAGGATGTCGCAAAGCTTGCCGTTGAATTCTGGAGCACAGTTTGCGAGGAGGAAATTGCCATCGAAGATGACAATGCACAGGTTGACTCTGCGGATCAGATGAGGCCGTATTACAACTTCAGCCGAGTGGCCACAAACGAGGTTGTCCCCGTACTTCTCACTCTGCTCACAAAGCAAGATGAGGACGCTGCTGACGAGGAGTACAACATCTCTCGCGCCGCTTACCAATGTCTCCAGCTTTATGCTCAGTCTGTTGGAGGAATAGTTATCCCACCTGTGCTTTCATTCGTTGAGGCAAACTTACGCCACGAGGATTGGCACCACCGTGACGCAGCCGTTTCTGCTTTCGGCGCGATTATGGAAGGCCCAGACGAGAAGGTCCTTGACCCAATCGTGAAGCAAGCCCTCCCTGTGCTCATCGATATGATGGCAGACAAGGTCCTCCAAGTGCAGGACTCTGCAGCATACGCGCTGGGCCGTATCTGCGAGGCTTGCTCGGAGTCTATCGACCCGGCTCTTCACCTTCCTGCGTTAATCTCATCTCTCTTCACTGGATTGGCGAACAACCCCAAGATGGCCGCTTCTTGCTGCTGGGCCCTGATGAACCTTGCCGAGCGCTTCTCTGGTGATATTGGTTGCCAGGAGAACCCATTGTCTCCCCACTTCAACGAGAGTGTTTCGCGTCTCCTGCAAGTCACTGAGCGCCCTGATGCAGATAACCAGCTGCGAACTGCGGCATATGAAGTTCTTAACACCTTCGTCATGAACGCCGCCCAGGACAGCCTGCCAACCGTGGCATCTCTTTCCGATGTAATCCTCAAGCGCTTGGAAGGCACCATCCCTCTCCAGGCCCAGGTCGTCAGTGTCGAAGATCGCATCACCCTCGAGGAGATGCAGACCAGCCTTTGCAGTGTCCTCCTTGCGATTGTCCAGCGTCTGGAGAAAGAGATTGCCCCTCAATCCGATCGCATCATGCATGTTCTTCTCCAGATTCTCAACACCGTCGGCCCCAAGTCGTCTGTTCCTGATGCAGTATTCGCCACCGTTGGAAGCTTGGCAAATGCTCTCGAGGAATCATTCGCGCCATACATGGAGGCTTTCGCTCCATTCCTATACAACGCATTGACCAACCAGGAGGAGCCAGCCCTCTGCTCAATGGCAATCGGCCTTGTCAGCGATGTTACCCGTTCCATGGGCGCCCAGTGCGAGCCGTACTGCGATACGTTCATGAACTACTTATTGAACAACCTGAGGGTGTGTTTGGATCCATTTGGTTACATATATATCAATACTGACATTTCACAGAGCACCGCCTTGGCAAACCAGTTTAAGCCTGCGATCCTTCAATGCTTTGGCGACATTGCTGGAGCTATCGGAGGAGCATTCGAGAAGTATCTCTCGGTTGTGGCACAAGTGCTTCAACAAGCTGCACACGTCCAGGCTAGTCCCGACGGTTCTTACGAGATGTACGACTACGTTATGTCTCTTCGCGAGGGTATCATGGACGCCTGGGGTGGTATCATCGGTGCCATGAAGTCCAGCGATCAATGTGAGTACAGGTTAACTACGTGTCCTAATTCATATGCTAACTTTTGACAGCGGCTCTACTTTCGCCATACGTCGAGTCTATTTTCCAGCTGCTCAACGGTGTCTTCATTGATCAGAACCGCAGCGAGGGCTTGATGAGGTCGGCCATGGGTGTTATTGGGTAAGTTTTAATGCTCACTTAAGATAATTCCATTTTTTCTAATATTATTTTAGTGATCTCGCTGAAAGCTTCCCTAACGGGGAGTTCTCTCAGTTCTACCGCGCCGATTGGTTAACTTCGATGATCCGCGAGACTAGATCCAACAGAGAGTTCCAGTCACGTACGATCGACACTGCCAGATGGGCCCGCGAGCAAGTCAAGCGCCAAATTGGTGGCTCCCAAACCGTTCACCAGACTTGAGCCCGCAAAGACCAGTCCAAATACACTTCTGTTTCTTGTTCTAGGGTTGGCGTATCGTCATTCACATAGAACTCGTCATCAGCGTCCGTTATTTCCCACCAATATTTCAATAATATCTTACAAAGCAGCCTGGCCATTCAGAGGGGTCTTGTCCTCGACCGGCGTTTTTGATTAATCGGTCAAGTGACCGGTCCCCAGCACCTTCACCAGCACATTTCTAGCACCATGTACAAAAGAACCCCTATACCCCTTTCACAACACACATTTCATTCGTTAGAAGATTATGAGGCCATGTCACCGAAGATATTCATGTATTCCCCAACTTTATGTAATAGTCATTCCAAGTCTTAATTGGATGGCTGGTGGCTGGCGATGAGCGATAGAGGAGGTGGGCGGAGGAAAAGGTAGAAGGAAAATGCTTCACAAGAAAGTTCTTGTGTACAAGCTGGCTGGAAGTGAAATGCCTGCTTCCATGCCCCATGGAGTCGGAGGAGCGTTTGTTGGACGAATGACGAACAGTGTAGAGAACCCCCCAATCAATGAACACAGATTCTCATGGAATAATATAATTTAGTTGCATATGTGTGCTTTCCATTGAACAGTGGACCTTCAGACTTACCCTAGGGATGGAATACTATCTTGTTCGTTATTTACACGTAATACTCTATATGTTATGCGCTCTTAATCCATTCCTGAAGAACTTCCACGACCACGCCGTTATCCTCGTCCTGAGACAGGCCGCTCACAATAACCACAGCCACCGGGGCCTCCACGCCCTTCACTCTCACCGGGACAGCGCCGCCGTGGATGGCGTACTTAGACGCATCGGTTGGGCTTAGGCCAAACTTTGCAGCGAAAGCCTTCTCATCGCCCTTCAGCTTCTGGCCCATGTACCAGCTGGACACGCCAAAGCGGAAGACGGTCTGCGCCTTACGCGCGACCCAGACTTCATTGTCGGGCGACACGCCTGCCTTAGCCGAGCATTGGAAGAGGGTTCGTGTTGGGGATAATGGCGCAGAGAGACCGCTGGGCGCGACAATGCTGATTAAAGCTGGTTTAGGGGCATCGGTGAGACGCTTTTGGAGAAGGAGGCCGAGATCGAAAGCATCAGCGGTTGTGAAGTGGGGGACGACAAGGGATTCCTCAATGCGGAGGATCTCGGCGAGCTGGTGGGATAGTTAGGGCCATGTGAATATAAGGGTTAGTTGGGGGCCTACATCTGTTGGCGACTTTGCAATGGTCTTGAATGTAACTGAAGACATGTTTGGTAGGTGGCTTTTGGTGGGGTAAAAATATTATTGAATCAGGGTGCGGGGTAATGATTGCGACACGGCCACAGTAGCGACTGTCTATATACACAAGATGCTGATTGGGGGCTTCGGGGTCGTAAGTATTGTTCCTAGCTCGGATTGTATGCAGTTACTACAAATGGCGTTTATGAAGTATAAATTATCGAGGCGTTGAGGATATTTGCCTATTACCGTAGCCCATATTTTTCTATTGCTCATCTGCATAAGTGGACCATATGTTGAGAGTGAGTGGGTGGATGACGTGACCGTAAGACATTTATACACGGTAGATAAGAGATACATCACCCTGACGACTTTTTTTAACAGCAGGTTTATAGGTGTCTAGCGTATCATTTTTTATGAATTCGAAGACTAAAATAAGTAGCTGAGCGGCATCCCCTGGATATATATATATATTCGAATTTACCTTATACCTTTGCTTGCCCATTTACGCTCTCTCAAACTGATTTACGGACACCCGGGTGTCCGGCAAAAAAGCAGGGGACTGTCGCTTACTTAGCAAGGCGGTGAGGGACGTGGGGTATGGATGTGCACAGGCACAAATTAATTATCGTTCGTCCTTTGCTTTGTCACATATGCCAGTGCACTTTTTGAGGCGCTCGTGCATAATATCAACCGCGTTTCATCCCTTGATCGGGTTGGGCGAAAAGCCATAAGTGACGGGCACAGCACCTAGAACGTCTTTCGAGACAAAAAGAGTGTTGCCGAAGCTACGCCTGGCCCTGGAGATCAGAGCAGAACTTCTTCACCATGGATCCGGTCGTTACCAATGAGCTCACCAAGCTCGACGATGGCATTGCCTTTCGAGCTTCTCCCGACCACTTCCACCATACATGGGCTCGTACATTTTACTCTGCTCCCGAGCTCTACATACAACCTCAATCCGAGGAGGAAGTCGAGAAAGTGATTACGCTGGCACGACGATGCAGACGGCGCGTCACAACCGTTGGTTCCGGCCACTCGCCGTCCGACTTGACCTGCACCTCAAGTTGGATGATGAACCTGGATAAGTTCAACAAAATACTCTCTATTGATAGAGAGACGGGACTCGTGACCATGCAAGCTGGAATACGCCTCTTTCAGCTTTCGGAGGAATTGGACAAGGTTGGTCTCGCGATGCCTAACCTCGGCAGTATCAACGAGCAGTCAATTGCTGGCGCTATTTCTACGGGAACTCACGGCTCGAGTTTGCTTCACAGCATTCTATCCTCTTCGGTTACTCGACTTCGGATAACTCTCGCGAACTCTCAAACGGTCACTTGCTCGCCGGAGGAAAATGAGGACCTATTCCGTGCCGCGCTCTGTTCTCTTGGCGCCCTCGGTGTCATCACGGAAATCACCTTCCTGGCCGTCCCGGCGTTTTCTCTCCACTGGAAGCAAACAGTCTATCCCCACAAGCACGTTTTCGACGAATGGAACAATAATCTCTGGACACAAGGCGAGTTCGTGAGGGTATGGTGGTATCCATATACTCGTCGTGCGACTGTCTGGCATGCCTCGAAAACTACGGAGCCTCCCTTCGATATAGTACATACAGCTGCCTCCTTCGATTCTTCTTTCGGTTACCACGTCTACCATAATCTACTCTACATTGCACAATGGGTACCCAGGATTCTCCCATGGGTGGAATGGTTCATAACTGGAATGCAATTCGGATTTTCATCAGGACCGAAGACTACTACCGAGGCAATTCAGCCATCCCGGCAGGCTCTTCTCATGGACTGCCTATACAGCCAAACCGTAAACGAATGGGCCATCCCACTTCGCAATGGACCAACTGCACTCCGCCGCTTGACATCTTGGCTTAATCAACTCCAGCCCACAGATCCCGAATATGTCGAACATGGTATCCCATACAGCGCAAAGGGACTCTGGGTTCACGCACCCATAGAAGTCCGCGTCAGTGATACAACTATCGGGCTGAAGAACAATGATGGTTCTTCTCGGAAATCGGTTCGCCCACACCTCGATACATCTGCCAAGGATGGACCGACTCTCTATCTCAATGCAACTCTCTACCGGCCTTACAATATGGATCCTCCCTGCCTCGCTCGATACTATCAAGCCTTTGAATATTTAATGAGAGAGCTTGACGGTCGACCTCACTGGGCAAAGAACTTTGAGACTACAAACGAAGAACTAAAGGAAATGTACGGCGATGACTTAAAATCATGGCTCAATGTCAGAAACGAGGCAGACCCCGAAGGAATGTTCGTTGGCGCATGGCACAGAGAGCATATCCTGGATGAGGAACAACCGAGACTTGCACTCGAAGAAGCCGAAGTTGACCGAAAGCCCATGCGAAAAGGCGGCGTTGAAATATTCGGAGAGCTCGCGTCTACAATGACACAAAAGGAGCGTGATGAAGCAGGAGACACGCCTATTCCCGTATCTGAAAATGTCTCCAGCTACTCAAGCCAATCGAGTTTCGACATCCTTAATAGGAGCGAGGCTGCAGAAAGCCAGTGGCTCTCGAATTCTAGCACAAACGGGACAAAGGGAAAGGGGCTTGCGGAGTCCATGGAACAAGTGGCTGCTGAAAGCCGCGAAGCAACCGAAAGCGCGACCCCGGCGGCTACAATTGCCACATTGAACAGTAGCATATCCAGCATCGAAGCCGTTCTTCGCGACCTCGCTGACAGCCAGACTATCGGATCCGAGAACACCTCTTCATCGACCCCAGAAAGTTTTTCCTTCCAAGACAAGTCCGGAGAAACTATTTCTAAATCTGAAGAAGCTGCTCTTGTAGAAGAATTTTGGGCTGGTGCGGCTGCCGCGAAGGTAGAAGAAGCCGCAAGGGAAGAGGCCGCCGCGAAGGAGCAAGCTGTAAAGGAGCAAGTGGCCAAGGAAGAAGCTGCCCGAGCTGCTAAGGAGCAAGCCGAAAAGGAGCAAGTTGCCCGAGCTGCTAAGGAGCAGGCAGAGAAGGAGCAGGCTGCTAGGGAAGAAGCTGCTCGAGCTGTAAAGGAGCAGGCCGAGAAGGAGCAGGCCGCTAAGGAAGAAGCCGCTCGAGCTGCAAAGGAGAAGGCTGCTAAGGAGCAAGTAGCCAAAGAAGAAGCCACCCGAGCTGCTAAGGAGAAGGCCGAGAAGGAGAAGGCCGAGAAGGAGAAGGCCGAGAAGGAGAAGGCCGAGAAGGAGAAGGCCGAGAAGGAGAAGGCCGAGAAGGAACAGGCCGCCAAGCAAGCTGCGAAGGAGAAGGCCGAGAAGGAGAAGGCCGAGAAGGAACAGGCTGCAAGGGAGCAAGCCGCAAGGGAGAAGGCCGAGAAGGAAAGGGCTGAGAAGGAGAAGGCTGCTAAGGAGCAAGCTGAGAAGGAAAGAGCCGAGAAGGAAAGAGCCGAGAAGGAAAGAGCCGAGAAGGAGAAGGCTGCAAGGGAGCAAGCCGCAAGGGAGAAGGCCGAGAAGGAAAGGGCTGAGAAGGAGAAGGCTGCTAAGGAGCAAGCTGAGAAGGAAAGAGCCGAGAAGGAAAGAGCCGAGAAGGAAAGAGCCGAGAAGGAGAAGGCTGCAAGGGAGCAAGCCGCAAGGGAGAAGGCCGAGAAGGAAAGGGCTGAGAAGGAGAAGGCTGCTAAGGAGCAAGCTGAGAAGGAAAGAGCCGAGAAGGAAAGAGCCGAGAAGGAAAGAGCCGAGAAGGAGAAGGCTGCAAGGGAGCAAGCCGCAAGGGAGAAGGCCGAGAAGGAAAGGGCTGAGAAGGAGAAGGCTGCTAAGGAGCAAGCTGAGAAGGAAAGAGCCGAGAAGGAAAGAGCCGAGAAGGAAAGAGCCGAGAAGGAGAAGGCTGCAAGGGAGCAAGCCGCAAGGGAGAAGGCCGAGAAGGAAAGGGCTGAGAAGGAGAAGGCTGCTAAGGAGCAAGCTGAGAAGGAAAGAGCCGAGAAGGAAAGAGCCGAGAAGGAAAGAGCCGAGAAGGAGAAGGCTGCAAGGGAGCAAGCCGCAAGGGAGAAGGCCGAGAAGGAAAGGGCT
Source organism: Pseudogymnoascus pannorum (assembly GCA_001630605.1). Lineage (NCBI taxonomy): Eukaryota > Fungi > Ascomycota > Leotiomycetes > Thelebolales > Thelebolaceae > Pseudogymnoascus > Pseudogymnoascus pannorum. The sequence goes on from LNAS01000009.1 coordinate 148,388, forward strand.
GAGAAGGAGAAGGCTGCTAAGGAGCAAGCTGAGAAGGAAAGAGCCGAGAAGGAAAGAGCCGAGAAGGAAAGAGCCGAGAAGGAGAAGGCTGCAAGGGAGCAAGCCGCAAGGGAGAAGGCCGAGAAGGAAAGGGCTGAGAAGGAGAAGGCTGCTAAGGAGCAAGCTGAGAAGGAAAGAGCCGAGAAGGAAAGAGCCGAGAAGGAAAGAGCCGAGAAGGAAAGAGCCGAGAAGGAGAAGGCTACTAAGGCGCAAGCTGCAAAGGAGCAGGCCGAGAAGGAGCAAGCCGCCAAGGAAGAAGCTGCCCGAGCTGCAAAGGAGCAGGCCGCAAAAGAACAGGCCGAAAAGGAGCAAGCCGCAAAGGAACAGGCTGCTAAGGAAGAAGCTGCTCGTAAGGAAAAGGCTGCAAAGGAGCAAGCCGCGAGAGAGAGAGCTGCTAGAGAAGAAGCTGCCCGGAAAGAAAAGGCCCTGAAGGAACAAGCCGCCAAGGAGCAAGCTGCCAAAGAAGAAGCTTCTCGGAAGGAACAGGCTGCAAAGGAACAGGCCGCGAAGGAGCAAGCCGCCAAGGAACAAGCGGCTAAGGAAGAAGCTGCCCGGAAGGAACAGGCTGCTAAGGAACAGGCTGCTAAGGAACAGGCTGCTAAGGAACAGGCTGCTAAGGAACAGGCTGCTAAGGAACAAGCAGTGAATGAAAATGCCCAATCTGGACATATCTCGTTCTCAAAGACATCTTCCCTTGACCCCAAGGCTACCAAATCAACTAAGCCAAATGGCGAAAGTACAAAGGCAATCGAGCCGACTAATGGTGCTGAACAAAAGACTGACGCGAAGCCGAGACGTTTGTCGTTTGCCAAGGTAGCTGCCCTCACCACGGAGGAAGCACCGAAATCCACCGAACCCGCCGCTCCTGTCCTAGATCTCCATCATCTGCCACCATCGCCGCCCAAGGCCAATGGACGCCATTTCCTTCCCCTCCAATCACGTCAAAACGCTGTCCATGCCAAGTCCAAGGCAGACTCCAAGGAGACAGAATCCCCAAAGGCAGCAAAGAAGGAGCAGCAAAGCCAGACCACTGATGCCGCAGCTTCCCCGAAGCAAGCAAAGAAGGCGCAGCAAACCAAGACAACCGACGCAGCTGCTTCCCCGAAGCAAGTAAAGACAGATGAGCAAAGCTCAACCACCGACCCTGCAGCCCTGCCTTCAAAGCGCGAAGCTTTCGACCGCAGCGCCTCCACTCGCGCTGCCAAACGCGCCAAGCTCGCTGAACTAGCCGGGCTCGACCCCGTGGAGCCCGTTGCAGAACAAAAGGAGAATGTGCCACCGCCAGTGTCGAGACCGAATTCGCTAGATGAACTTCTGGAGGAGCAGGCCAGAGCGAGGGAGGAGAAGCATACGGCGGGGGCTTGGAGGCCGCAGGCGAGACCGAATTCGTTGGACGAGTTGCTTGAGGAGCAGGCCAGGGAGCGGGATGGGAAGGAGAAGAGTGCGGAGGGGGGATGGAGACCGCAGCTTAGGGCTAACTCGTAGAGTTGGTTGAGAAAGGGGGTGTTTTGATATTTGTTTTGCTTTGGTGTGTATTATACTGTTGAGTGCTATCTCTGGAGTCTGAGAGGGTTGTTAGACCGGTTGCGACAGAATCTCCATACAATAAACGTGTATTTTCAATACCTGGATCCAATACGATGGAGGCTCTTCGATCGTTCATATGGATCTACGGTGCATCACAAGATGTCGCTATCGCCCAGATGTGACAAACATGTACTTGACTGTGACTCTGCTTCGTATTTGTAGGATGGAGTAATTAGTTTGATCGTTAATCATCTACTCTAGTGTGACTGTCCATCCATCTCTCTGTCTGTATATGTTCGCCAAAACGCCATCTTAAATGCAAAACCTGGCTAATATGTAGGTAGCCACCACCTGTCCCAGTTGGTATACCAAACTCCGCGCTCGCTCCTAGATCCGATCCCATATCTTATCCTCCAATACTGTCTATATACAAAAGCCTGTTCCGATAACCAATACCCCCATATATATACTACCACTCCAATCGTTACACAGTAGAGCGGTCTTCGACATCACCTCCCTCCAAGCGACTCCCCGGTAAACGCTCTTACCAGGTAAAAGCCTCCTCCACGAAATCAATAACACCGCATCCCTGAACTTCTCTCGCGACCTCGCGAACATTATCCGCCAGGCCACCTGGTCCACAGACCGTAACGCACATAGCGCCCGCCTGATTTACGACTTCATTCATGAGGAGTACGCGGATATTCAGGCGTCCAGGGAACATCTGCACCGTCTGACTCGGACTCGTCACCTCGGCCGCGGACTTTGGCCTCGTGACAAATAGCTTGATAACCAGCAGCTCGCGACGCATTGGCATGCGTAGCAGCTCGTCCATCCATGGACGCACCCACTCTAGGTGCTCGAGGTCGCGGACGATCCAGATGAGTGTGATGCGACGTGTGGCGATGGTGCCGTGGGGGAATTCACTCAGGAGCTCGTGAACGTGGGAGATCTGGTGGGTGATTCCTGAGGACCCGGCGATGAGGACGCAGTGCCCGTAGGAGGAGAGGGAGTGGTGGCCCGCGTAGGGTCCTTCGAAGGCGGCGCGGGTGCGGAGGCGGCGAGAGGGCGCGGCTAGGGCGCGGTTGTAGAGGGAACGCGTCATGCCTGTGTGGGCGGAGATGAGGAAGGAGACGGAGGTGCGTGCCGATTTGGGGATGGGGTTGTCGTGCGCCTTTTCGGTGGTGGGGAGAACGTCGACGGTGTCCATGCAGGTGTGGGATGTCCAGGCGATGGAGAATGGGTGGGACTCCCAGGGCTTGATGGCGAGGAAGCGGAGGTAGGCGTGCGAGCCTGGTGCGATGTTGACATAGGTTGGGAGGTGGAGGGTGACGCGGCAGGCTTCTCCGGGTAGAGCTTCGACGGTGGCGTAGGTGCTGCTGCGAGGCGAGTAGTTGTAGTAGACCAAGCGGGTGAAGCGAGAGAGGCGGTCGAAAAACCAGATGACGAACACGCCAATTGCGTATGGTAGAAGTTCATATAGCTGGCCCAGCTTGCAGTGAACACACACGGCGAGGATGGCAGCGAGAGCGAGGATGATGTGGACGTTGAGGAATGTCTCGTAGAAAGCGTGGCGGAGAGGGGAGGGAGAAGAGAGCAAAATGATGATCATAGATGCTGTCCCTATTGTTCCCCACAAGATGAAAGGATCCGTGCTGATCTTCCTGCCTACGCTCGACCAGCCATCGCTAGCAATCTGAGTGATTAGCCAAGCCAGCGTGTGTATGATAGCTTCCAGGACGACCATACGCCCGATCCAGCGGTGGAGCAAGTTGTAGGTGTCGAAGCTGATCTTCAGCAGGGGGATAAGTATGTTATTGCGCCCTGCGAAGATTACGAGCGGGACCATATTTGACAGAGCCAGAACGCCACTCCTCCCGCGTAGTTGTGCAGCGACTGCCCATCGGTTATCAACAGTGTAGTCGAGTGCCGCGCAGTATGCAAAGTTGGATAAGAAGTAGACGGTTAGAAGAACCATGTGTAAACGAGAAGGCAAGGTGCCGACGCTGACAGCAGAGGAAAGGCGCATCTCTCTGTTGTGCCTCTTTTTCCCTAGCGGGGCGTATGTTACATTTTTCTTTATCCATGGCCACCATGCGGACTGATTGTCCCTCCAGAAGACTTGACGAGCCTCGGGCTTGCCCATTGCGACCTTGTGTCGTATCCATGCTCTGGTGATTTCTAGTATCCTGACTACCAGGACACATAGTCCAAGGATTCCTAAGAACCAGAAGAGGGCGTCTCGGTACCTTCTGTTGCCCAGTTGATCAACGCCATTTAAAGCTGTAGTATATGGCTCGATCGTTGGGTTTGGTCCTGAAATCCCAGTGGTTGCTGTGCTTGATACTGGTCCAAGTGAGGACAGCTTGGTTGACGACTCAGTCGCCATTGCTGTTGTTTGCCGGTGCCGTATCTATCGCAAGTTCTGCGAGATCAATTACGGTGAAAGTAAGTTGAGAAGCGTGATATGCAAAGAGCGGTTGTATGTGGGCCAAGATCGAACCTTATGTCTGAGGCTCTGATTAATTTATGATTCAAGAAGATTCGGGGGGTTGGCAGCACTCACTCAACAAAGAGCCAGGCGAAACAATTGTTACAATGGAACAATAGCCCTTCGCAACGAATTTGCACTCGCTAACAATAAACTGCCATTGTGCCAGTGAATTTCAATGTTCTCTTTGTTTTCTTTGCCTCGAATCGAGCACTGTTGAATAGGTGCACCTGTCGCCTAGTCGAGATCAACAGTCTGAATATCTGACCAGCAAATATGTACTGCGAATGAATGCCGTCTTATGTCGATCAAGGACGGATCGATGCTTCCGCTAACGAGTGTATATATAAAACTAAGACAGAAGGGAAAGGAGGTGCACGTTCATGATATAGTAATATATCACCGAATCATATATGGAAAAGTATTTGCAGCACGCAACAACTGATGAAGCAAGGTTCAAAAGGAAGTAGACGCCAAAACGCGCAATATAACTGGAATGGAGGAGGCTTGGTAAAAGGGATGTGGAGATATGATAGGCACTGATACGGGCCCCGCCAGTGCCAGTTGGGACGGATTACAGACATGGGTATGTACGCCACCGGGGAGTCTGTGCCATTTCAGAACACGTCGACGACCACGCAGTCGCTGGTTCGTGTGAGCGGAGTACGAACAAGACTAGTCATAAGATACACAGCTAAACTGCTGACTATGCCACAATAACGCAAGGAAGCGCCGTAGGAAAAGTTTCAATGTTCCTGTTTCTTGTTCATTCTTGTTGCATCTCATGGTGGGCGGTGTTGAATGTGGTCGCGGCCACGCCAAGATGACAGGCTCCCAATGGCCAGCACAGTACACCATCCTGTCAGCATAGCTGAGCGTGCTTAGTGTGGGTTTTCCCCTGAGCAAAGGAAGGGCCCGGAGACGGTGCGATTCGTCGATCTTTGAAAGTCTCCCTGCCCGGCTGTCATCCGATCGGTCACAGCGACCCAATGGCCGCTGATGTTTCAACACTTGGCGTTTCGCGTTCTGTTCCTTGCGTTTGTACGAGGCAAGGTGTACTAACGTGATAAAACCTTTTGGCATGGATAAGTTGATTGGCACCTGTTCAACGACAACGTGGGCGACATGAAACGAAGCGCACGCACGCGGCTGGGCCGGGAATTACATATACAAACGCCATACGCCAGCCAGTGTTCAACATGCAAAGCTGAATCCTCCGAATACCTCGAGTAATGTATACTCGAAAGAGATATTTCGGTACCCGGAAGCATCTCACAAGTCAGCTTCATGCATATTATCTCTCCACCAAAACTCAAATTTCCCCAACCCCGTATGACAAAGTTTATATTACAGATTCCCCGTATAAATTAACTATGCGGGCTACCGACTCAAATAAAGAGGCCGCCAGCGCCTCCCATGCAGCCTCAACGCCACATCGACTCCCATATCACGCTGGCTTATCGTGTCTAAATTCCATCCGCCCGCAGTTGGGTAGTGCGCTGGGAATCAAGGCAAGGTTGAGTATGTATATATTTGAGATCAACCGCCCCATGCGGCCCTTTCATAACCCCCTGTACCCCATGATATGGGCATCGAAATGCAGAGTTGAGGTCTGTCTAATCATGTCGCTATAGTATCTAATCAGTTGTGACCCTAACTTGAAATGATTATAAATAATTGCCAAGTATTAGCAGGAGCACAGTTCATATGGCGTGGCTCAACAGGTAAGACGACCGACCGATGTCCACGAGAAGGCCAGAGCCCACCAGTGCAAGAAGAGGGTGTTAATCTTTGAATTCTATACTCCTTATCTTCGAGCCCTTGCCCACATGTTCATGCTACCATGATTTTGTCTGCCTGTCCGTCGTACAACCTCTATAATACACCCATCCCATTCTCTATCTGACAACCTTCTCCACCCACCCCTCCTCCAACCGTGCCACACCCTCCCTGAATGCCTTCACCTCCTTCCAGCAATCCAGAGGCCTCGTATCCTTCCCCCTCAAGCACTTGACCACCTCGCTCCTCGCCCTATCAACCTCCTCGTCCAGCTCCCCCACCTCGCGGATCTTCTTTCGCTGCTCCAACCTCTCCCGGAGCTTGGCTACATCCTTCGCTACCGATTCGCGACCTAGATTACGAAGTGTGTCACCTGCGCTCGATTCGGCTGAGGGCGCTGCATCTGGGGCCGATTCGTTCTTCTCGGCTTCAAGGAGGGCTGCGAGGGTAGATTCCTCGCGTGCCTGGAGTCGCTTCAGCTCTTCGGCCACGCGAGCTTGGACATGCAGCTCGAGGGTGTTGGCGCGGGTCGAGTCAGTCTGTGGTGTATTAGTGCCATTCATTGCGCGCCACGTTGTTGATGTGAGGGGGAAGTTGGTGTGGAGGATTGGGGTAGTTTTGTAATGTCGTGGAGGCGGGTGGGATCATCGGGAACGTGCGTACCTCGGTGCTACTCTGGAGAGAGTCGACGAGCTCTTGGGAGAAGCGGACGGGGGTTTCGCTGGAGGTGGGTTAGTAATTGTCCGGTTGAGAACCCAAGAATTCAATAGCCTCGGAGCGGCTGTGTTGCCAGAATTTGGCAGGCAAAGGCGTGGCATTGCGCTTTGGAATCAAGGAATCGGGCAGACATACCTTTGCCAAATGTGAGATGGCGCCTGCGACGCAGGTTTTGACGCTGAACTACCCATTGTAGAGTTGTGATGAGGACCCAATACCTGTGCGGCTTTGAGCTCAGTTGATCTTGATCGGGTGCTTAAGCTTCAAGATTCTCGATGTTCCGGGAACAACTCTCGGCACCTTATTATTAAGGCCACAAGATCAGCCTTCAAACTCCTAATTCTAACAACCAGTCCACGTGACTGGTAGGGAAGCACTTCAAGACGAGGTTATATACGACAAGTACCTGTCGTGAGGGGAAGCAGGATCGACAGAGATTCGCTATGTCTAAGCAAACGATTCGGCGAGTTGTTATGACCGCATCGGTTGCAGCCATCACAGCGACCGGGGCATGGTATGGCGCAGGACTCAAGACACAGAAGCAAGCAACAGAGGTAGGGCCGACTGACCCGTGCCCACCTGACATTACTATATACTGATTTTTTGGTTAGGCAGTTGAAAAGCAGCGCGAACTGACCGCTGATGAGCAGTTGGCGATCCTCAATGAGAGGCGGGGTCAGCTTATTGGGAAGAAGATGACGATGGAGAGGAAATTGGCCGAATTGGAAGCCAGGAAACAGGGCGCATCGAGGGAGGAGTCCAAATTTGGACAGGAGAGGAGGTGACGCCGATCAATGCGGAGTAGAGTTAGAGTTATTCAGTGGGAAGGCAAGGCAAGAGCGAACTTGGGGTGTTTGATCGATGCCACAGGCTAGTGGTATTGACAGATTTCCTTCACCAAATCACACGCAAACCATGTACTTATATATGTCCCTCAAAACGAGTTTATGAACGCGTTTATAGTTTGTATAAATATCGAATATCAGCAATAAGGAGGATGCAGGTGTAAGTTTTGACTTCATTTTTTGCTATGGGAGACTAAACGGAGAGGGAGATTCAAGCACAACCACTCAGTATCAACTGCCCTCGTTTGTCCCCCCAATTTCCCCGGAACATTCGACAACTACACATGTAATGCGCTTGCTCCCCAGTTTTTCTGGTGAGGTGCTGGATTTCAAACGGAAGCAAATATACTTCGTACCACTATCCTACTTTCTCCGTATAGTCATACCCTTAACACAGGTACATAATATTCAATCCGTAAATACCTGCTCCCACACACTTCTCTAAAACGGTCTGTTAGGTTTAGTGCCAGCCGGCTTCATCAGGTCGCCAAATGCTGCAGCGACCTGCTTCTTTAATTCCTTGTACGAGACAACGAAGGATGTCTGGTCGTCGCGGCTCGTGAGGAGGATTTTCTCGTCCACGCCTGCATCCAACTTGTTGAGGCAGCGGATCATATGCCCTATATCCAAGACTGGGTTGCCGACAGCATCAACTTGGTGAAAGACGTAGTCCCTAAACAGCTTGAGCATGTATCTCTCTCCATTCTCGGACCAGTTCCGGTCTCCTTCATATTCTTGGCGCTCGTTGATAGTGCCGAGCTTCATGAGCAGCCTTGCGAGGCGGCCGTTTTCAAGCTCTCTACTGAGCTCGGAGGTGAGACTATCGGCTTGATGGAACGCGCTGTCAAGGGACGAGACGACGTGGCTAGAGATACCACAGAGAAATTCATCGATGGTCTTTGTAGCTGGAGCAACCGCCGGAGTCAGAAGCCACAAGACGGTGTCGCGGACTTCCGTAGAGTAGATTCGCCCAAGTTGCTCCACAGCTACCTTCATATTCTGTTGAGTGAGCAGGCTGTTGGTCCCGAGAGCTAGGATAAGCTTGCCAAATAGCTGCAAGTCCTCTTGTTGAAGCTCTTGTAATGATCGCTGGGTATCGTGATGCACCACATCGAGGACAGCGCATGCGCTCAGGCGAACACGGTTCTTGTCCGTAACGAGGACTTTGCTTGGCTCCAAACAGCGAACTGCAAGATTAGAAGCATGCACGCTCTTAAGGGCCGCTGAAATTTGCACAATGTACCCCCAAAGGACCTGCTCCGGCACGGTTGTAGCTACGCGACTACCAAATCGGTTGGCGGTTGAGAAGTGCGTCTCAACCAACGTCTTTGCTAAAGGGTGATAATCCGTGACAAAGATCAGTGAGCTGTCTCCGAAAGCACGGGTAGTAAAGGCATCTAGAACGGTTACGACGCCTCCACAGTCGACTCTACGCCACTCTTTGACGGATCTAATGGCCTTCTCATTCGTCAAACGGTAGCCTAATTCATATTAGTTATAGAACCCGTCAAAATAGTCAATAAATATACCTTCAAGTCTTCTCAGACAATAGAGGTTTCCATTCTTGCTTGACGTAGCCTTATAAACCCAGCTCGGATACCCAAAGACAGTGGCACTTTTGTGATGGCTAGTATCCAGCGCCACGAGAGAATGGTAGTTATCAAGAGTTGGAAGTTGCGAGTCTGCATTGTGTTAAAAATGTTATTTCTCAGCGTGGAACTAACTTACTGGGCATCGTTTGAAGCGAGGCTTCTGACTTTCTCTGCAGCTCTTCACGGAGCTTTTCTGGCATAAAAAAGTCATGCGGAAGCCTTTGATATGCTAGCAAATCTTCACGGTAAGGACCCATAGGAGCGTAGAGGTGATATTGTAACTTAATCAATTAGTATGGAGTAGAGACAGTATCGGGGTTGATCTTACTGGCTGAGCAGTTGGTGCGTAAGCAGCCTGCCCTGGATAGTATGCGGCACTGGCACCAGCGCTGCTATCTTCCAAATATGGATTGTATTGTGCCGCAGGAACGGCTTGCGTAGAGTTAGAGATAGTGAAGGGGTCAAAAGGAACCTGGGCGTCGAGGCCTCCCCCATTCAGCGTACTCTGGAGAGGAGTTAGGCCATTTCTAGATAAGTTCGGGATGGTGAACTTACTGTGTTGAGATCATAACTCTGCGGCGTAAACTCGCGGATTTGCGCAGGATTAAAGCTCACAGAATCTTCTTGCTGAGTAGGTGTTGCAGTTCCTGCGATTGTCAGTGATGCTTATATGGTAGAGTTTAGGGTATTACAAACCGCTGGCAGCTGATCTAGGTGTAAAAGGTGCGGCACTTGCTGCCCGCGAACTCATCGCAGACAACCCGGCGGAAGTGTTCGCCAAACCAATAGGGGTGAATGAGGGGGAATCAACATTGAGGCTTTTCTTGGACCTATTATTATTATAAGATATTAGCTAGAGTCCATATAATTGGGGGTTGCAGGTCAGAGACATGGGTTCGCGACGAGCAATGCTGGGCACGGGAAGCTACATCATGGAACGAACAAACAAGAACAATGGCGAAAGATAGCCTACATTTCGGTTTGAGTTGTATGCGCCTTGTTTGGCTCGTGGTTGAAAGCGCATCCCTGGTCTTCGTAACGACAATGTCCGTATATTAAGACGTTTCGGCATAGTGTATCCTTCGCATTTTCTGTTGAACAGTCATTAGTAGGTATTATTGCGAAAGGCCGCAGATTTCTCCCGTCTCATGTCCCGAATATATGGGCAAAAAATAGACCTACCACGGCCTTTAGGTCTCGGAGACCCGACAGCTTTCTGCCCGGGGACAAAGCGAGTCGTAGCCATAGTATGTTAAGCGCGTTGCACCTATCGGCCTTGCCCCGTTGAATCGCAGCGGATCCTGTGCAGATATTAGCTATATGTATAAATTGAAGCATACAACTAGACTAGGACATTACAATATCTCTAATCTAGCAGTTCACAGCTGCGCGTACAGGATTGGAGCAACAACATAGGCGCCACTTGAGGGCATCGTCACTTACTTGGCTCTATGGGACATGTCGTAGTGGTCGAAAGCGGTAGCTTATCCCCCTTGGGGTTATATAAGGTCACAGATCCTTAGATGATATTATGAATTGATACAACACGTTTTGCGGTTGATTGGGCGTCCCGTGGACGTATATTGCCCCATATCTGGAGACGCGATCACTCGAGTTTGTGAGGGCGGTGGTCAGTTGTCAGCCTTACAGCATCCGTGCGCTAGCCAAACCTCGTGAGGCTCCGAAAGGTATGGGTGGCCGGGGTACCCTCAAGCCATTTATGACCCGCAGGCATGACGGGAGGCTAACCTCGGATTATTGGAATATTATACTCCATAAGATAATTGTTTTTGTACGAATACCGCAACTGAAACACCAGTTACTCCATGGACTCCACATCACCGATCTCTTTGTGCGATTGAAGTTCGTGAGATTCTGGTGTGATGGCAACTCCAGGTGAGGTGGATATTGGACAGCTGTCGCAGTCGCAACAAGAAGCGCTGCAACAGTATACTTCTGTCACAGACCAAGAAGTGGAAGCAGCAATCCCGGTACTTCAGCGAGCGCAATGGAACGTGCAGGTATGGCCTTGAAGGATAGAGCTGATATATGCCACGTAACTGACTGTGCCAAAGCTGGCAGTTTCGAGATTCTTTGATGGCGATTCTGGGCAAGTCGACCCCCTTGCCGATGCTATCGCAGCGGCTCAAAATGCGCCTCCGACTCGATCTGGCCGCCATGAGAACCTACAAGAAAGCCTTCTCCGTGGGCCTTCCGCGTCTACGCGCCCAGATGTAGCTCCTAGAATCGTTCCCCAACCCGAAGACCAGATCGCCCGCCGTCCTCCGTTACTGTTAGGCCTATTATTCATGCCATTCAACGTCCTCTACAAGATAGTATCGTCTTCCTTGGGGTTTTTTGCCTACCTCTTCCCATTTCTCCCACGACTATTTCAACCTCGAAATACAAGTGCTCAGAACAGACGGAAGAATACGACAGGGCGACGGATGCTAAGCCCGCAAGATACAGCGGCGCGATTCAAACGAGAATTCGATGAAGAATATGGGCCTAATTCACTACCCTTTTTTACAAATGGGTATGCCCAGGCACTTGATCTGGCGAAGAAGGACCTGAAATTTTTAATGATTATAATCATGTCTCCGGAGCATGATGACACGTCTTCGTTCATCCGGGATACCCTCCTTTCGCCCGAAGTCACAGCCATAATCAACGACCCGTCCAACAATATTGTCTTATGGGCTGGGAATGTGCAAGACTCTGAAGCATACCAGGTGTCAACTGCTCTACGCTGCACAAAGTTCCCCTTCACGGCCTTGATTACTCATACCGCCGAAAGCGGTCCTACATCGATGTCAGTTGTGGCCAGACTTACTGGACCAATGTCCGCAAGCACATATGCTGCCAAATTACAGAATACGATTACCACCTACACCGCGCAGCTGAATGAGGCCAGGCAGGCAAGGACAGCGCAACAGTTCGAAAGGACATTGCGTCAAGAACAGGACTCAGCGTATGAAAGATCTCTTGCACAGGATCGCGAGCGAGCTAGACAAAGGCGCGAGGATGAAGCGGCCCAAGCGGCGGAGGAACAGAGAGCTAGGGAAGCAGCTGCAGCTGCAGAAAAATACGCCAGTGGCCTTCATCAATGGAAGCTGTGGAGAGTGCAGAACATCGCTCCCGAGCCTCCCAAGGATGCAACAAACGCTGTACGGGTTGCATTTCGAATGCCAGAGTCAGCAGAGAGGGTAACAAGACGATTTAGCCCCGATACTCCTCTGGAAGAGCTATACGCCTTCGTTGAATGTTATGGAATTCACGGGTCAGGCGACTCGGAACAGGCCACGGAACCTGCTGATTTTGAACATGAATATAAATTCAGGCTCGTGTCACCTATGCCGAGGGAAGTGTATGACCTTGAGCAAGGTGGATGTGTTTTGGATCGGATTGGCAAAAGTGGCAATCTCATTGTCGAGCCTATTGTTGATGACGACGACGCGGAAGATGATGAATGATCATAGACACGATTCATGCATGTGAGATGTGGCTATGCTGTTTATGTTAAGGTTTCCAAGCATCGTAGGTATGCCAGATAGGCCCCTATGGGGTGGGCACAGGGCCATAATTTATTGTACTCCCAAGGAAGCAAGATCATTCATTGATTGCATGTAGTAATAGCAGCACCAAGAAACATATCATTGTGGGGAAGGGCCAGGGTTCCCGTTACGTGGATGCGGGGGCTGTGCAATTCAAATGGAACTTACAACACAACCTTATTCAAAGTAAATTAGAACTATCTTTTTGTATGTAAATGTGTATTGCGCCACACATAAACAAATATCGCTCGTAAAAAAATTCCGTACCTCGTCGTGCTTTTGACTCCTTCTAGACCAGCTACTCGTAAGCTACCCCATACATCCGCAAACGCCTAAAGTCCGCTTTAGCGCCCCTGCCAAAGAGACAAACCTGGGTGGTTAAAAGAACGACCAACCGACGCGGTTGTTGCCTTATCGGACCCTGAGACAAGACTATCGTCGCGACACATGGTTTTGATCGACTCTGACCACTCCGGCCCATCGAGATAATCCACTGTGCGACAGAAGACAGGAAAGATAACATTTTATTTTACAACGATGAAATCAATAAAGAACTTCGGTAACGTAAACCGAGTTCTGGCCAGGCGTCAGACCGCTCGTGAGATGACTTCCTTCCTTTGCTGTGCCGCATTTACTGTTTACTGAACAATCGTTTAGCTGCCATCGATACCTCTCCAGAGACTTCACTGGCAACACCAGAAGAGAATGCGTCGCGCAGTGTTGTACGTGGCGCATATTCACAGTATGGAGTCAATGGCTGACTCGCATCCATAGAAACTCTTCTGCGAATCTGGTGGACCTGGTCATACGGTATGAGAAGCCCAGACTATTGGAAGGCATGCGCTGACCTCATATGTAGCAAGGCGAAGAAATATTACACCTTCCTGCCATTGTAGAAGCAGCGGAGTCTTCCCCGGTGGCAGCAAAAGAATGCGCATACCAGATCCGAAAATTCCTCTCGAAGGATAATTCGAGCCGGCCCTACGTCCAATACAATGCGGTCATGCTCATACGCATATTATCAGATAACCCAGGTTCAACTTTCACTAAAAATATCGACAAGAAATTTGTGGAAGCGGTGAAGGAGTTGAGCAGGACATGTCGTGATCCCAGCGTCCAGCAGCTGCTTTCGGACACCCTGAACAATTTCCTAAGAGACAAGGGAGCTGATGTCCATATGGCACCTTTGCTAGAAATGTGGAAAAAGGAGAAAGTCAAGATTGAGAAAGTTCTTGCGCAAGGGGTAAGTAGAACCCATCTTTTATTGTGCAAATCTTTAAAACGCATTGTGTGCTGACCGGTTTTAGGGTCAACCCGGCCGCGCTCCATGGATAGGACATCATCCGCATCCACATGCGCCAGGGAGACATGCCAATAACGGGCCACCTGGTCGACTCCCTGGCCCAGAGGAGTTAGCTTCTCGTGTTGAGGAGGCCAAGAACTCAGCGACACTCCTGACACAACTCATTCAATCAACACCTCAATCGGAGTTTCTTCAGAATGACCTTATCCGCGAGTTTGCCAACCGCTGCCAGGCCGCAAGTCGAAGTATTCAAGCTTATATGGCTACCGAGCACCCAGCTCCAGACAATGATACTATGCTTACTCTGATCGAGACGAATGAACAGTTATCGCTGGCCACTACTAAGCACCAGAGGGCCGTTCTGGAGACAAGGAAGGCTTTAGGCGTTACCACGCCAGACCCTTCTGTTGGCCCTGTCATGACGTCTGGTGTTGCTGCTGCACCACCAGCACAACCCGCACAACCCGCACAACCCACGTCTATGTTCAAGCCTGTTGCCCCTCCATCACGAAAATCATTTCCTAAGCCCAGCCAATCCGTTGCTTCGGAGCAGAAGGTTTCGCCAGTATCGCCAGAGACCGAAAACCCATTCACAGACCCAGTCGAGCCATCAGACGTCGCTACAACCAGTGTTATTGATCATAATGAGCCTTACCATCCTGGATTTGGTTCCAATGCAGGTCACAAGGGTCCTCAGGAGTCTGCCAAAGAGGCCCCCTTGGATACTACTAGTTCTCTGAAAGATGGAAGGAGCCAACCTCGGGATACAAATGATAGCGATGATGATCCATATGCAGCTCCAGTGCAGCACACAGCGCCGGTCTATCGATACTAAATTTCCAATTGTTTGCACATCCAAATCGACCCTCAGGAGGTCACGGGTTTTTTAGGGTATTATTGGTCCTGCTTAGCCTTGGTGCAATGGAGTAATCTATATTTTTTACACACGTTGAAATTGATCAAGGTGCTGGATGACTTGGTAAAATTGTAGAGTGACTATTGTCCAGATACCTCTAACGCCTACGGAGCCTCTATGTGACAATATGCGGGCTTCCATAGAGTATGGCAGATATTCCATTATATAATTTGCCACCCATCGCCCCTTAAACAACAAAGGGGCGGGGTGACACCGAAGTGGAGCCGCCAACGTCATTCACCGCCTGCTTGTTTTGAGAGATCCAGAATTGTACTGACACGTCGTGAAAATGCTTTTTAATTATGAATAATAATGTTTAGAGAAATAGTGTAACTATTGACTATATCGGTCATTTTAAAGTATCCCATTAGAGTTAAAATTGGATCTGTGCTATTGCTGACAGTTTGTTATCCAATACTTGGCGGGACGATCTGTAGATTTTAAGGCACAACATGGGATTGTTCGTTCCTTGGCCGAAAGAGCGACTATCAAACGAGATTGGAACCCCAATAATAAATTCAACAGCTACATCTACAGTCCTCCACCAAAACTACGCGCTAGAAGCTGTAGTCGTCGCTCGCCCGTCAGATACCCTCCAATACCGACCGAAACCAGATTCACATTTCGGAAGCAAACTCTTTGTTTTGGAGGCTCTAGGCTTGAAAGAGCTCTAGACCTCGTTACCCCCCACGTGGAGGCGACAACATGGCCGAACAGGAAAGGTAACGTTCCCCATCCACCGTACTTGTCACCAGCAAAGACCGCGGAATATTAGAAGGCGTCATATGCTAGCAATTTCCGTGTTTTATCCCTGGAGAATAAAGCGAAGCGCGACGTTTCTTAGCCATTGTAATAACGGTGGTTCTGTCCTTTCTGGAAGCAAGTGCTTCGGCTTGTGGCCCGACAAACCTAAAATCGACAGCCAAGCTACGGGGGGTGTTATGGGGCACATATGATATATTGCTAACGTCAAGCTCATCACAGTCATAAGCGCACGAAGTCAACACTGTCATTATTACGCCGTAACCAAAACAAGATTGTTGACGACGAGGGAGCGTCCGATTCTGGGTCAGTTGGAAGTAGCTCGCAGCCAACCTTGCACCCAAGCGTGTCAGGCACCTCGTCACTTTCGAAATCACCCACGATGGCCGGGATAACAAAAACCACTTCGGATTCTGGGAGGAGCACGAAGTTGCCGCCTGCCGCGACACCGGATAAGGCATTATCGATTGAGCAGTCAGTACGCAAGTTTAGGATATTCGAAGCTCTCAGGGGAGGCGACACAGCTCAGATATCCAAGAGCATTCGCGAGGCATCTGAAGGAGCTAATGCGGCCGGTCACCTTGAGGATACAACGATTCTACATTTGGCGATTCAATGCGCAGAACTTCCGGTTGTCGAGTATGTCCTATCAGACGGTGCCTCCGTTATCGATGTAAATGCAAAGGACAAAGATGGAAATACCCCGCTACATCTTGCTGCAATGCAAGGCAGGGGTCAGATTGTACGGTTGTTGCTCGCACAACCCAATATCAACGACTCCATTGCGAACACCAGTGGCAAACTTCCACTAGATTTGGCGCGAACACCCGATATTTTCCAGCAGCTTCAGCTTTCCAGGTCGTTATTCGTCGATACCAAGATCAAAGAAATCCAACTACTCATCTCCGGTGGTAACTATAAAGCTCTCAGTGATGTGCTTGAAGAGCCTCGCGTAAAGACCGTGCTGGATATTAATGGCGGGGAGTTTGCATCTGAAATAAGCACGGTGCAGTCGGGTGGCACGTTGCTGCACGAAGCGGCCCGAAGGAAGAACACTCAACTGATTCAGGTGCTCTTGCTACATGGCGCCGACCCATTCCGACGGGATAGGAGGGGCAAGCTTCCCCAGGATGTCACTAAGGATGAAGCGACGAGGGCTATGCTTAAGAAGTCACCAGCAGCAGTTGCTGCGCAGAGGGGCATTCAAGAAAAGGCTGTACTGGGCAACCTGTCACAAACAACTTCTGGCGCCACAGGGACCGCAGATGCCCTCGCAGCGAAAGAATCACGAGAAATGAAAGGGTATCTGAAGAAATGGACAAACTATCGGAAGGGCTATCAGTTGCGTTGGTTCGTGCTCGAAGATGGGGTGTTAAGCTATTATAAGCACCAAGACGACACTGGCTCAGCATGCCGCGGTGCTATCAACATGCGCATTGCCAAATTAAACATGGACCCGACAGAGAAGCAGAAATTTGAAATCATTGGAAAATCTTCTGTCAAGTACTCCCTGAAAGCTAACCATGAGGTCGAAACTAAAAGGTGGTTCTGGGCCCTGAATAACTCCATCCAGTGGACAAAGGATCAGGCGAAAGAGGAGTATAAGCAGAAGGAACGTGTTTCTGAGCTCCTTCGCCAAGCGAAGGTTGAGCAATCAGAGAGGACTAGCTTGTCGCCTGACAGCATTGCGGGAACTGATATTCGTCGGGGCAGCATGCAAAGCGTTAGAGCGACACCTACGAGCGAGCCGTCCCGCCAGTCAAGCCAGCGTGTTACATTCAAGGGGACAAGTATTGCTGGTAGTGTGCAAGACGAAGATGAAGGCACCGCATACGGGTCATACGAGGCCAGCCTTTTGAATGATGCAACTCGTGTCGCCAGCAATACCAACAATGCACAATCACACTTTGATGGCGAGTACGAGGAAGACTACGGCGACGATACCAGCAGCCGAGAGCGTGTGCCTGTCAGCAAAGATGCGTTCGATATCACCGCACAGTCCGCCAAGTTACAGCTTGACATGATGAGCCAAGTCCACAGTGCTCTACTATCGGAGCAAAGCCAGAACCCAGGTGCAACCATCTCAGATACATTGATCAGACAAGCACTATCCACCTATGACAATTCCATTCGAAGCCTTAACGGTCTTTTAAGCGACATGACCAAGATCTCGAAGGACCGAGATGACTACTGGCAACGCCGACTTAACCATGAAGCAGAATTGCGTCAAATGTGGGAAGAAAGCATGGCGCAAGTTGCTCGTGAGCAAGAAGTCTTAGAGGCTAGAGTGGGTGAATCAGAGGAGAAGCGGAAACGCACGAAGCGGGCTCTACGAGAAGTCATAGAGAGCACAAGCAGACCAGAAAGCAGAGGTTCTGTTCATGAAGATGGGCTCGTCGAGGCAGTGGAAGCTATTGACGCTCCTGACGGCGTGGCTACGCTCAGGCGGCGTGCATCTACCCGAAGCACGTTACGACGTAAGTCAATACTGGCAGATATCAAAACCCTTTCCGACTCCGGATCGGAAGATGATGAAGAGTTCTTCGATGCCGTAGATGCTGGCGAGATTGCCGTTGGTGAAATGCCGCCAACGAGCCCTAAAGCAGAGGAGCCTATAGAAGAAAAGAATATGCAACTCATTCTGGCTGGCGGTGTAGACCTGAGCACGTCTTTCAAGGGTTATGAAGATGGTATTCGAAAACGCCTGAAGATGGACGCCGATGATAGGCCAAAGATTTCACTTTGGGTAAGTAATCACACTACATCATTAGAGAAAACAGTTTGCTAACATCCGCTCAGAGTATTCTCAAATCTATGGTTGGCAAGGATATGACAAAAATGACGCTACCTGTCTCATTTAACGAACCGACTTCCTTACTACAGCGATGTGCTGAGGATATGGAATATACAGATCTTCTGGATACTGCTGCTGAACGAGCGGATTCTACAGAGCGTATGGTGTATGTTGCAGCATTTGCGGCAAGTGAATATGCTTCGACCATCGGCCGTGTTGCAAAACCATTCAATCCTTTACTTGGCGAGACCTTCGAGTATGCTCGGCCAGACAAAGAGTTCCGCTTCTTCATCGAGCAAGTCAGCCATCACCCTCCTATTGGAGCTGCTTGGGCAGAATCGCCAAGGTGGACATACTACGGCGAGTCTGCTGTCAAATCGAAGTTTTACGGAAAGTCCTTTGATATTAACCCCCTGGGTACATGGTTCTTAAAGCTTCGCCCTACAAATGGGGACAAAGAAGAATTGTACACCTGGAAGAAGGTCACCTCTTCTGTCATCGGTATCATTACTGGTTCGCCAACAGTCGATAACTATGGTCTCATGGAAGTAAAGAATTGGACTACAGGCGAAGTTTCGACCGTCGACTTTAAGCCACGTGGCTGGACCGCAAGCTCGGCCTACAACATCAGTGGCCGTGTTCTTGATGCCCGTGGCAAGCCACGCTTCAGTTTGGGAGGCAAATGGAATAGCAAGATATATGCCAGGTTAACGCCAGGCTATGAGGCACCAATTGAAGAGCCTAAGGGAGAGCTTCGCCGCCAAGATAGCGTTTCTGACGTAAACCAGGCTTTCCTAGTCTGGCAAGCAAATCCTAGACCGACAGGAATCCCCTTTAACTTGACGCCATTTGTTGTTACTCTGAACGATATCAATGACAAGTTAAGGCCATATCTGCCGCCAACCGACACGAGATTAAGACCAGATCAAAGGGCTATGGAAGATGGGGAGTACGCCTTGGCTGCGACTGAGAAGAACCGTGTTGAGGAAAAGCAGAGGGCTACGAGGAAGAGGAGAGAGATGAATGGAGAGGAGTTTGTTCCTCATTGGTTCAAGAAGAACAAGTGCCCCGTCACTGGAGAAGAGTTCTGGGATTTCACTGGCCAGTATTGGGAGGAGAGAGAGAAGGCCGGTAGGGGCGAGAGCGATTGGGAGGGTGTTGAGCGCATTTTTTAGATTGTTTCCCCTGCGATAGTTTTACTCGCAATCGATGAGAATAATAGAATGTGGGGATGTCACTGTTTTGTATCACCATCTCCAAAGCTCACGTACACTATAAATATAAATGTAGATGTCCCAATTAGTGGTTCCCGAGGCAAGCTTGGCACGAAGCAAACAGAGCAAACAGGCCCCAAAATTATAGTACTATTGTCCACCTCCCCCAACCACATACAGTGTCAATGACAATATCGTCACAGCAGTTGTCCAAATGAAGCGCATATCTCAATCAGCATCCTCGGAGGTCGCAAAGTCTACCAGAGCAGTTTTCTCTCATCGCCCAGCCCAAGCATCATATACCCAGCGATGCTTCGGTACCACCTCTCGCCTACCAGCGGATGTTGCGCCAGTAACAGCAGCCGGGCCACCGCCCGACGCCCCCGTTGCGTCGGTGGAGCATACTGATATCCGAGTTGCGCGGAAGAAGAAGCAGGCGGAGTTGTTGAAGAGGGGCCAGGATATGCGGGCGATTGGAAATGGTACTGGCGGCGGCTCGGCGAAGACGAAAAGATTTTGGAAAGACGTTAATGTCAAGAAGGCAGATGGTATGCAGCTATCCATCCATGATTCGATAGCATAGTGGACCAGATGGCTAACTATTTTTGTTTATTAGACGGCCATCAAATCTTCCTGGACACCCGCCCACTCCGAACCCCTACGAAACAGATCCTTAGCGTTGCTCATACCAAACCACATCTCGCCCACGCAATCGCCTTAGAATGGGATTTACTCGTGTCCGCACAGCAAGCTCTACGCCATCACCTCATCCCTCTTACGTCCCTAACGTCTCGCGCCCTTGATATCGCCGAAGAAGACAAGAAGTCTTCGTCAGCATCCAACCCGAATAGCATCCGCAACACGATCACCAACACGCTGATGAGATACCTCGACACGGACTCCTTGCTCTGCTGGGCACCTACGCCACCAGATGACCCACCGGGATACGAGACACACATTAGCCGCACCGAGAGTCTGCGGAGTATCCAGCAGAGGACTGCCTTGCCCATCATCCAATACTTGACAGAGCGCGTGTGGCCAGGCGTCGAAATCGTGCCTGTGCTGGACGAAGGCAGCATTATGCCCAGAGCACAGCCGCAACAGACACTGGATGTTATCAAGGGGTGGATCATGGGTCTGCCTGCCTATGAACTGGCAGGATTGGAACATGCGGTGTTCGCTGGTAAGGGGCTGCTTGTTGCTGCCAGGTTACTTGTGGAGTGGAGCGAGGAGCTTGCTCACCTAAGGGGAGAAGAGCCTGAGAAGAAGTTTGGCATTGAGGAGGCTGCAAATGCGGCTACTCTTGAGATTGAGTATCAGTTGGGGATGTGGGGTGTTGTTGAGGTAAGCTATTCTACTTGTCCTCTCCGATGTGACATTGCTAACATTTTTGTAGGATACCCATGATGTGGACCGCGAGGATGTGAGGCGGCAGTTTGGCAGCGTGATACTTTTAGTATCTGGAGAGAAGGCACCATAGATGTTAACTTGTAACAATATTTGTACTTTTCAATGTAAACTACGAATGGCTGCCAGTTATTTGGCGCTATGCATCTCCACATATATTATATCTCGGCCAGGGCTTAAGAACCCACTGTGAAATAACCTGTCATTGTGATACATAAACATTCTAATAGCACAAAAACAATATATTAGCTATCTCTTTCGAAAATTATATCTGGATACTGCCAAGACCTCCGTTCCGAAATACCATCCTCTCATTGCCCCTCCAGGTACACAGAACCATGACAGGCTGGGAAACATGACGACGCCGCCCCGCACTCGCACCCCCACCATCACCAAGCCAAGATGCCCAACGGAGCTCAATCGTTGGCTGGGCTGCACTTTCTACATGGCATTTCAGCTTGCATTACACGCATCATGTCTCACTTGGTAACTGGCTCCCTATATTATGGGTCCTGTTGTCGTCCACCTGTACATTGTCATTCAGACCCCTCATTGACAATCACCCCCAATACATAACCGCCTACAATTCCTACAATCTACATACAATAAGCCACAGTTCTTTGAAAATTCACAGGAGTAGCAATCATGGATTTCATCAAAAAGCTCGCCGAGGGCGATAGCAACAACAACAACAACAACAATAGCGGAGGTGGAAACAACTCTGGCAACAACCAGTACAACAACAATAACCAGAGGAACGACGACCAGTACGGCAGCAACAACAACCAGAGGAATGATGATCAGTATGGTAACAACAACAACAACCAGGGGAACAATAACCAGTATGGCAGCAGCAACAACAGCAACCAGGGGAGCAATAGCCAGTATGGCAGCAGCAACAACAGCAACCAGAGGAACGATAACCAGTATGGCAACAACAACAACAACAACCAGAGGAATGATAGCCAGCAATACAACTCGGGGGGCAGTAGCAACCAGAGCGGTAGCGGCAGCTTCCTGGATGGCCTGAAGGACAAGGTGACCGCCGCAGCAACTGGTAGCAACAACAACAACAACCAGAGGAACGATAACCAGCAAAACAACTCCGGGGGCAGCAGCAACCAGAGCGGTGGCGGTAGCTTCCTGGACGGCCTGAAGGACAAGGTGAACAACGCTGCTGGCGGTGGCGCCCAAGGCGAGAAGAACGAGGACATGCTTGACAAAGGTACTTGGCACCATACTCACTCTTCATGCTGTGCCAACTCGCTTCGAGCTACGCAGCCGGAAAAGATCTGTACTAACAGGCCCACAGGCATAGATTTCGTGCAGGAGAAGTTCCTAGGCCAGGGCAAGCAGGACAATGAGTCGGCTATTGAGCAGGCTAAGGATGGGCAAATCGCGGACTTCGTTCGTTCGCAGTACAAGAGTGCTACTGGGTCTGATTTCCCCATCAATGACAAGAAGTCTACCAACTAAGCCGCAGACGGCTCATGGCCGGGGAGAACGGGGAGCATATGAGCTGCGTTTGATGCCCATGATGGTCTAAGTCATGAGCAGTCACTCACCGGTTGATCTTCAATGCAATCAATGATTTTATGTGTGTTTTTTGACTTTCTAGTGACTATTCTTTGTGCTGTCTTGAATACCAGCAAGTACAGTGTAGTAAATAACCCAGTATATTGCTCAAATTAAAAGTAAATATGCGCTCCTAAGGAAATCTGGTGTATGTAGGCGGGTAGATATAGAGATACAGTAGCGAAATCTAGTGCGCAGACAACATATCCGATCTATAGCTAGGCGGGTATCAAAGCTTAGATTCAGATGGAGGGGCTTCCTGTCGTAATCTCACGACACCCTAAATCAAAGTTAGCACTGTATGCTTCATGGAAGAGATATATATAAGGTATTAAATGCGGGTTGCATACCTCTTGAATACAAGTTGCAATCAGTCTGCCATCTGCAGACCACATCTTCTGGAAAACCAGACCCCTTCCATCCCCGGACCAGGGGCTCTCCATCTCTGTAAAGACCCACTCATCCGCCTTCAAACTCCTCGGGTCATGGAAATAGATGGTATGATCGAGACTAACCATCATCCCAACCCCGGGCCTGTTATTCCGATTATCCAAATCATCCCCAAAGCCCTCATATATCTTATTCTGGCGCATCTGCTCCGCAGCTGCCGGATTCGCCTCGATGCTCTTCGCGAGCTCACTTCCCGGCGTTGGGAAGCGCCACAAGTTGTGAATCCGTGAGATCGTGCCGATGAAGTATGAATCAGACATATACGCTAAAGCGGACAAATGTGCCTCATGCCCACCCGCCTCACTGATCTTTCCCCTCGCGCGGATCCACTGCCTCGTCTTCTTCGAATTCGGCTCACCGTCTTTATTCAGGATAGCGATTCTCTGGCTCTCGAATGGAGGTCCAGAGCTGCCATCCCTGTTTGACCCAGGGACATCGGGGTCGGGGGGGGTAATGCCCTCGGGCATCGCTGCAGCGTGGTGCACTGTCTCGCGACCTCCCGACCCTTCTCTCGCAAATGACATTGTAGTTGTGAAAATGCACTTCCCCCTCTGGCGCGCCTGGACGGTTCGCGTAGCAAAGGACTTGCCCTCCCGAACGTGCTCAACGTGGTAGAGGATGGGGACGGTCGAGTCGCCGGCTAGCACGAAGTAGCAGTGCATGGAGTGGATTGTGAAATGTGATGGCACTGTTCGCTGGGCTGCTGCAAGGCATTGTGCGATCACGGCACCGCCGTAGACGCCGCGTGCTCCGGGTGGGTGCCATAGAGGACGGGTGTTGGTGAAGATGTCCTACAGAGGGGCAAACGAGTCAGTGACTGCTAGGGACGAGGGCGGGTGAAGGAATAGAGAAGGCACAACAAAAAAGTACATACAGGTCCGATTACATTCAGTTCAGTCAGCTCGAGAGTGTTTTCGATGGCGGATAGTTCGGGGTTTTGAGGTGGTGGCCGAACCAGAGTGGTTCTGGTGTCCGCCATTGCGTTGTGTGCCTGTGGTCCGCCTTCGATCACTCAGGGCACAGCGGGATAGCGATGTGGTTGTATATGCGGACTTGGAGTGATTATAAAGTACCCAAGAGTGAGAGATGTATTTCGAGTTTTTGGGCCGGTCTCATACTCTATAGATATGTTGAATATCTTTCTCATCCGAAACTGCTATGGGTCGGTTGTTGGATTGAATGCCAAGGCCGTCAAACATGCCGAGGCATTGTTCCAGAAGCCAACCATACGGAATTTAGTATGCCCAACCCCTGGAAGTGATACCCCATGATTAGAGTGATGTACCCCCGCTGTTCTCCATTTACCATTCAAGCATACATCAATAGTAAGCGTAAACCTTGAACCTTGATCTTATTCACACAGCCGCTCTCAACCCAGGAACCGGGACACGCATGTGATAATAGTAACGGTTTAAGATTACCCCTATCTTACACCCTCTTAAATGCTCTCTATGCGCGTGCCCAGAGAACTTCTTAACTGAAAAATAAATAGGTAAGACAGCACAACGCTGGCTTCGCTCAAAATACAATAATACTAATCTACATTCAACAGCCTCAGCGCCATAACCAGATCAATACGGTGGCTCTATCATCCCTGCCTCCTGGCGTTTGTCGCTCCCAGTATTGATCCCCTTCAACAGTAACTCGAGGTTCAGACCTGGACTGGCTTCGCGACCCTGCCTTCCACTTTCTACGCTCTGAGGTCCTTGGGTATGGCGGCCACGACTCTCACTCCTTCCATTCCGGAGATACTCCCCAAGCGATATTTCTTGAGCTCGGGTTTTTAGGCCCCTCGATCGTTCCGTTTCATCGCCTGTTGGACTCCCTCCGACTGTCAAAGACGCAGGCAATGGAGGCACTGGCGGGACTTCGTCTTCATCTACATCCCTTCCAGCTCCATCTCCAGGTGGGGGAATCACAGAGTCCAACTGGATAGGATGAGACCTTAGCGGCTTAAAGCCCTCGTTGCTAATAACCCTCTCCTGGGACTTCGACCGTGAAATTTCGTTCGAGGCTTTCCGTCCCCTGTCTGCTATTGGACCTCGATTGTCGTACGAAACCTCTGAAGGAGATGCGTCGTAGCTCAACATACTCTCGCTGCTCGAATCATTGTGAATAGTACCAACACCTCTTGAGGGCGGTGCCTGGCCCGACAGGACTCTCTTCAGCTGGTCAACGCGAGTTATGGAGTTCTTGCTTGAATCACTTGGAGTGCGGTCTGCGCCGGTGCTTTGACGTAGTTTTGATATTGCAAACAGTCCACCTATAACCCCGTAGGCCTGAGAAGGTGGCCTGCTACGTTGATGTAGGCTTTGAGTTGAATGGGCTCTACCATTGCCGTTGACTGTGAGATAGTTTCGAGCCTGTCCGGTGATATTTGTACCGGTTCTAGATCCACTCAGAGATACGGACTTGCTGACAGTACTCCTTGAAGCAAGAACGGCTTCCTTGCTCCATTCAGATAACATTTCCTCCTTGACAGCTTCTGGAATAGTAGCGACCAGGTTTTGGACTTCATGGGGTTGGCTTAGAATTGGATGGTTGAAGCTTCTATTAGGAGATGAGACCGGACTAGCCGCTGATGCTGCAGAGGCTTGAGAGTAAGAAACTGCAATCAGCTCGACCAGTGTTTCCCGATCATCAAAAGGAGTAAGAGATTCGGACTCGAGCACATGCATCGGTAGGCCTTCATGTGGGGTTATTGTCCCCGGGATACCAATCTCTGGGAGTGGCACAGGTGGCATTTGTATTATCTTAGCCCAGAAACCCTTGCTTTGCCGGCGGAATATCTCATCGTAAATCTCCATTCCAATTCCGGACGATCTCAAATCGAATTTTTCGCTTAATGCCCAGAAATAGCCATGGCAGAGACTACCCATGCGCACTTTTGCAACCGTTTCGGCGGCCTGGATATCTTCCTGGAGGCGGAAGATCATAGGTAGTCCACTCTTAACTGCATTTACACCCAGCTTCTCAACCAGTTTGACAAGTATTAGGTGAAGCATGCCAATATCAGGTTCAGAGTCGGTATACTGAAGTGCATTTTCGTATATTGCAAGGTGGAGAAGGTCAATAACGTTAGTCTTCTGAAGTTTTGCTGCCCTTTCCCGGTGAGATGTAGCAGAAACTGCACGCCTTGCCATGTTATCCGTAGAATCGTCGCCGGAGCTTCGCATAATGCCCTTGTGCTGTGTGTGGGGTCCCTTCTCGTCCAAGGACGTAAGTTCTTCGTTAGATGCCTCCCGGTCCAGCCATGTCAAAAACGCATCAGCGTATGCAAGTCGCACCTTTCCATCAATATCACGTAGCAACCATTGCGTAGATTCCCACACGCCAAGTCCGACTCTGGTTCTGCCGAGAGTCGACTCTGCTATCTTCGACCGTTTCGTAGCCACAGTAAGAATGCTTTTAACAGCTGTCAATGCAGATAATTTTGCTGTATCGAAAGAAAAGAATCCGTCAATACTGCCATCGTCAACAACATTTGCTGCCGCAGTAGCAAGACTTGAAGCACCTTCTGCGTCCTCGACGGCTGCTACATCAGTTGGTGTACCTGATCCTGGCAGCGGCTTTAAACGAAGCAATAAAGCTGAGATCATATCCGATATCTGATCAGCGTAGTAAACATGGGTCGCTAAATCGCCAATGCAGCGCTCGAGAACATGCAAAAGTTCCACCTGGACTTTCGAAGGCACATCATCCACGGCCAGTCTATCGGAACTTGCGGTTGGTAACCTGTCTTTGGACGACCTTCCATCGAGACCTGCAGCATTTGTAGACTGAATAGGGGACTTTGCCTTGCCTAAGTGGAGCAGCTGAAGAACATGCTGTATAAGACCGAGCAAAACGTCCATAACGCTAAGACCAATTAAATTGATGTCGGAACGGAGTAGCGAGCCTATCATCGTAGCCAGGACAAGTTCTTGCGGTGCACTGTTTTTGTTCAGGGGGCTTCTAACGAGAGCATCCATAGCCGTGACGAGTATCGTGTAACGCTCTTGTACGGGCGTCCACCTAGCAATCATGAGAAATACCGTCGTTGCCCATCCGCGGTCTTCATTATACGGGTATTGCTGGTCAATTAGGACCTCGCCTTGGATAACTCTATCGGAAATAAAGCTTAGTGTTGCTAGCGTGCCGGTTCGAATTTGAGATCTGCTATTGGCCTCAAATATCTGCTTCAAACACTGGGTGGCGAGAACACCAATGTCCTCTTCAGCCAGTTTGTCGGCATCGGCCGTCGTACCGGAAAGTGCCAGTGGGTTTACATCTGTGGCTGTTTCCACAGTCCTCACAGTAGCAATGCTTCCACGTCGTCGTAGGAGCTTCTCGGTACTAACCCTCTCTTCCAGCTGAGCTCTATTAAGCAGAGTATCGAGATATTCCGGGTTATCGGTCCACAAATTCTCGAGAAGTACTGGCATAATGACGTCAAGTTGTCTCCCGGCCACGGATCCCAAGGCTTGTGAAGAAACAACACTTTTAAGTGCGCTAAGCCCAGCAACTCTCCACCTCATCGCCATAGGCGCACTCGCTGAAACGATTGGCGAAGGCTTAGGGCGAGTTGATGCAAACGATGCATAAGTTCTGACTATTTCTTCATAGTGCCTGAGGTATTCTTGGTCTGCAGACAAGGAGGCGCCGTCGTGATGTTCACAGAAAGCTTCAAATGTTGGTATGGAGGCTTCGACCATTGTAATATCGCCAGACTTGAGGATAAGATGGAGGATCTTCAAGACGTATCGCGCATACAAAGGGAGATCGCGAGGCGTTTTCTCGATCAGCGCCTCTAGGATTTGTAAAGTGACCTGGACATTCCTATAAGATCCGGAAGGTTAGCTTTGTTTATGGCTGAGGGAGAAAACCGATCGAAACGCCTCTCATTCACACGACCAAGGGGGGATGGAACTTACCCTATACGCGCTCTCCAGACATCGCTAGCTGTCTTGGTCTCCAAAAAAGCTCCTACTTTTTGTACCTTGCTGCGTCGTGTTGTTGCGTAATATGAGAGATAGCTCAACTCGCTGGAATTGGGCTTGACATCGACAGCACCCTTCGTAATTCTTGGATAGCATTTCAAGACTAACACCTGATGCTTCGGGCGACATTTTTGGCTTATTGCGTGCATCTGTTCGGTGCCCTCGAGCCGCGTGGATGGGTCGAGGATCAGGTCGTGGCCAAGTTCCAACCGGGTTGAGGATCCGAAGATAACAGCAATTAGGGTGTTCTCAGGGTTCAGTTGCGACAAAGTTGGGAGATTATATCATCGATGCTGGAGTCGATCGCAACTGAAGTAGGGTCAAGACTTGTAAGCAACATCGATGGGCTTTAGGCAATTGAGAGTATTCGGACGGGTTGATGTCAGCGCGATCAGTTGACTCTAGTAATCTTTGTCGTCAAGGCTCGTGCCTCTGGCCACTCCTTCCATCATTCCGGCTTGTTCCCCTGTCAGCCCTGGAACAAACAATTCCCGGATCCCGGTTGATCGACAGCACCAAAACAAAGCCTTGACCACATGCTACGAGCCGTCCCAGCCAGCCGTCCCTCCATTGACGATTACCATATTTTGTGATAAACAGTTTAAGTGTTCCGCCATGTGCCCTGTTGTCAAAAAATCACATTTGTATATATTGTCACCAAGTTTGCTCTTATAAAGCGCCCGGTAGGTGTTAATAATTTCATGTGCACCCTTCTCTATGTAAGAACTGCAACACTAAAAGGACCCAAACGCCCTATCCAACCGCCCCACCGTTAAACACCGTCTTTAAGTAGTCCTCACAACACCAACATCCAGGCTCAGGCAACCGTGAGCCCCAGCAAGTATGCGATATAGAAGTAATGAAAAAAGTTGCCAGGTGATGACGCTTAAACCCAAACGAACGCCTTCATCTACCCCACTCCCCACCCCCCCTACTCCGACCTTTTCATCCCTTTCGTTGCAGTTCCCAAGATATATCATACGCATCATCACATCCTCCTGATCGGCTGTCTAGTCCTTACGAGGAAAGGACTTGGCATCTCATCACGCTCAGGGTCCCATGAGGCAGCTTCTCGTTGCGCCATACGATCAGCAAAGGCACGCTTCGACTTTGGCGAGTTCTCATCGACAACCACATTATCATTAATATCCAACTGACGACCACCAGCTCGTGCCTGTGCGAGTTCTACCAGAGTGCGCCCCTTTGGAGCGTGGTTAACTTTCATGGCCATGTTGTTTTTTATGGCGAATTTGTTAAGTTCTGCTGGGTCGGTGCTTGTTGCGGTTTTCCTTGTGAGGCTTGGCTTTCGGGTAGGTGATGAGCCAAGATCCGCAACATGGAGGTTTGAAGAGGAGGGAATTTTGGACAGGCGTCGATTTGGTGATGTGCTTCGCTCCTTTAAGGCGCCATTACTCGAGGCAGGTCGGAGACCAAGATTATTGCCTACAGTAGGCAGAGAAGGCGCCGTAATGCCTCTCGCGGCCCCGTGCAGATTCGACATGTTTGAAGCCCGTGGCATAGGCGCTGTTCTCTGTGCTAGTAGAGCAGGGCGTGCGCTCGATGGCTTAAAAGGGTTCGCCGAAGACTGCCTGGTCGGCGATGGAATTGGAGGCATGTCATCCTCATCCTCAGAATCAGATGTCATCAGGGTCGCCTGCCATCTATCACGCGGATTTCCACCTTCTGCGAAGATATTTCGGCCCGTAGCGGGCGCCTTTGCGCCCCCGTTTCGACGAGGGGATAGCGACAGAGATGCGATCGACATTGGCGAGGGATCTGCCATTTCAATGTCCATCGGGGTTCCAGCAAACATTGTTTGAGCTCTTCCGAATGGCGTTCTCGTGTTTTTCTTTGTCGCTTTTATAGGCTCTGGCGAGTCTAATGATAAATCTGTAAGATCGGTCGTTGAAGGGAAATCAAACTCCCCGCTGGTGCTGACTGACGAAGTCGGTATGTCGTTTGGCATACTGGATCGTGAAAAGTCTTCAAGGGTTACAGTATCGCTCGAAGTGCTGGGGGTGTTTGATTTCTCTGCCATGAGAGCGTCCACTCTCTCTTGCACCTCTGCTTCAAACTTTTTCTGCAGCTTCTCAACTTCTTGCTTCACAAGCCTGTCGATTTCCAATCTTGCCTTTACCTCCCATTCGCGCCTCAGAGAGGCATCGATCTCGTCCCTCACTTTAGCTTTGTCATTTTCGATTTGGCTTAGCTTCTCATCAGCTTCGCGGAGTCTCTGAGCAGTACGCTCCTCCTTGGTTTTCAGAAGTTTCCCGAGTTCCACTACCTCCTTCTCTTTCCTCATCAGCTTCACTACCGGGAGATTGAGCAGAGCTGCAGTATCGGGACGCCTATCCGGGTTCACTCTCAGACAGTCCTTGATGACGCCCATGAGCTCTGGTGAATAAACGCTTGGTATTGGCGCGATCTTTCCTTCTTTGATTTTCTGAACCAATTGGAAATGGGACTTTGCATTGAACGGCGGTTCCCTCGAGCAGAGCTCGTATATTATGCAGCCCAATGACCAGATGTCGGACTTGAGGGTGTATCTCTCAGCGGCGCATATTTCCGGGGACATGTAGAAGGGGGTCCCAACGTAAGTCGAAGCGAAATCATGGGACTGCATAATCTTAGACAATCCAAAATCGCCGAGCTTGACCGAATTATCATCGCCGAGAAATACTGGAAACCTTGTTAGCATGGACCTCTAAATTCCTGGTGCATATATATCTCACCATTCTCTGGCTTTAGATCTCTATGCAAAATCATGACATTTCCCACCGGTGGGCGTGGCTTCGCAGTATTCCCTAGGCCCAAGACATTGCTTCCTACGTCTGGCGGATCAACTCCATAATGGCACCTATACAGGGCCGTAACCAATTGTGAGAACATGCTCCATACGAACCCTTCCTCGGCGTATTGCTTCTTCGCCTGCAAGTCCTTGATGACGCGACCAAGGTCGCCATTTCCACAGTATTCCATGTACAAATGCAAGTCTTGTGTCGTCTTCAAATGCTCTCTGTGGTAGTAGCCAACAATATTCGGGTGTCTGAGGGAGGACAAAATGGCGAATTCTGCATGAAGTTGCTCTCGCTCCTTCTGCGACATTCGGATATAATTAATCTCTTTTCTGCAGAGAATCTCTCCATCATTCTTCCTTTTTACTTTGCGAATGATGCCAAATGATCCATGGCCTAGTAAAGTATATTGTCAGTTATGGTCGCACGGAATGGTCGTCGGCGCAACCAACCAATCTTCTCCAACACTTCGTACTTCTCCGACTCGGACATTTTATATGACACGGCGGAGATAGATAAGTTGTTGTCGAATTTGTATATAATATGGCAGTCGAATAGCCATGCGCAAACGTAAATGCTGTTTGGTTAGTTCTCACGTCTTGTTCGTTCTAAGGTCTGGTCTTGTTGGAGACATTCGCTAGTAAACACCCGTCGCTGCCCCAGCAACGCACCCTCAAACACCCTTAGTAATACAGTCTAATCGATAAGACAATGCTTAGAGGGTCCCATCAATGGTCCCCGCCACTTCACGATTGAATTTATATCCAAGCTGCTGGTCGGCGGACGACGTTATATATTTAAATTATATACCATCCAGCATGGTACTACGAAAGGATGAACTGGAAATCCAGCTTAAAGATGAACACCAATTAATAAAAGAAGGCGTCCTTCGCGATGACAGCCCTTTGGATACAAGCGATGACTTCAACCGACTATGTGATGCATGCAGGCGGGGTGACCTTAAAGACTGCCATGAGGTGATTGCAGGAGGGGTGAACATAAACGCGAGAGATATATTTGATTATACGCCATTGATTTTGGTTCGTTTTGCCGCCTGAGTATGCACACTGCATTCTTCCCGGGATGCATGCTAATGTTGGAACAGGCGAGTCTCTGTGGCCACTACGAAGTCGTCCAGCTATTGCTAGAATCCGGAGCGCTTTGCGAAAGGGATACGTTTCAGGGCGAACGGTGTCTTTACAATGCCCTCACCAATCGAATAAGAAACCTCTTGCTCCAATACGACTATTCCAAGAGCTCCGATCCTCTGCAACCTCTAGCTTCCCATATCACATCTCTCTTGACGAAACGAACACCAAAAACCTCGGATATCACCCTCACTTCAGGGACGGAAGCCTTTCATGTGCATAAATTTATACTGTCTGCTCGATCGCCATATTTCAGGAAGAAGTTATCACTGGCTCCCGAAACCACGCTGTGGAAACTGGCGCCGGTAATTCCCGACGAGGCTTTTGAACTAGCCCTTCGATACCTGTATCTAGGAGAAATACCAGTAGATCTTGGACTTGGCCCGAAAAGTAGGGTGTCAGAGGAAGATGTGCTTAAGGGGATTGATAAAGTAGGCAAGCAGCTGGAGATTGAGTCGCTTTGGGAAGGCATACTTGCTGGAGAAGATCGACGAATAGCGAGACAGCGGCACCAAATTGAGGTCGCGCGAGGCCGGGATCAGCTTGAGAGTTGGTACCATGATAATGTGTTGAAGCACAAAATTATCCTGAATACGAACAAGGCAAATGATGTTAAATGGGATCGAAACAACACTATATTTGCAGATGTCATCCTCAGGGCCGACGCGGACACAGAGGCGGAAGCACCAATGCCCTCGGAGGATGAGAATCGCGATGCTCCCCAAAGCAATGGCATTCCTATAGGTCCTTTGGCATCCGAACCTTTCTCTTCAACTTCTCTGCCAGAGAAATCAGTCCTTTTCCCGGTCCATCGAGCCATACTTATTCGTTCCGAGTATTTCATGACAATGTTCTCCTCTGCATTTCAAGAAGCACAGGAGACACCATACCTTCAAATAATACCCGTGGATTGCTCTCCAGAGGTCCTGGAGGCTATTCTTAACTTCTTGTACACCGAGAAGGCCGATTTCTCACTTGATATTGCTATAGATGTGCTTCTGGCAGCAGATATGCTCTTCATTGAAAAGTTGAAGGCAAAGGCTGCTGTTATTATCAGCACACTTGGCAATGGAGACAGAGATGTCTTGGTGGATGAGACGGCTAACTCTGGGGTTACACAAGCTGAAGATGAAACAATAAATATCTACGATGTCATTCGAGCCGGGTGGCTGACCCGAGTCCAGCGCCTGGAAGAGTTTGCGGCGCGTTATCTAGCTTATAGGCTAGAAGACTATATCGATGAAGAGGAGTTCGAAGAGCTGATCAAGGAGAGTGCGTCGAGGATTGAGAAGCGACAGGAGACTGATAGTATTGAGTTACTTGATGAGTATGTCTAACGATATACTATTGCCAACGTTCGAAGCTAATTATGATACAGTATCCGCTACTACCTTTCAGAACGCTTCCGACTCCGCTTCGAGGGTACTGGCATGGAGGAAATGATGGATGAGAATCGGCAAATTTCCGAGGATGCCGGACATGACGCGGAAAACGATGCAAATGCTGTTAACAATGACAATATACATCAGGAAAATACATATGGGGCCAATATTAGGACATTAGACGGTGAAATGGTTGAGGATGAGTTTGATTCCGATTCCATCAACTATCAAATTTTGTTGGAGAAGATAGACAAACTCCTAGAGAGGCTAAAACTAGATGCATAAACGGCGCAAACCCCGACTGGGCAGTTGGGAATAAATTATATATCAAATTAAACTTGGAATGTTTATACGAAATTACCTTCAAAACTAAATAAAGTTGGAACCGTCCAATCATTTTAGCTCGTCAAAATATAGCATCGCAAACTTGATTCCCATATTAAATCCTGGGTAGTGTAGAATATATAATCATAATTAAGTCATCAATAAATAAAGTTAAAATGTATGACGGTGCCTCACCAACCCCCACAATCAGGGTTCATCCATCTCTAGCGGTGACACTTGGAAGGAAATGGGCTCTGCCGTCATAAAAATATGTGCCCGAACTTACCGGATCACCATCTGGGCATCTCCAATAGTTAATATAGATATAGATATCGTACATGGATGGGGAATTGATAAGCAACAAAGGGCAACAATTACCTTAATATTGAAATATCAGATAGTATAGGAGGAATATTGTCCAAGGTTTTGCCCCAACGAAAATTGATCATGTTGTTGTTATTGGAGCATTCCGTACAATGTGCCCTTTGGAGGAGCTGCGAAGTCAAAATGTCAGGATTCTCAATGTCAAGGCACTGTACCGTGCAAATACCCACCCTTGATGTGTTGGACGAAACCCTTGGATGAAGATCACCGTGGCTAGTCCAATGGCGGCAGAGTTCCTCCCCGAAGCGGATTAACGTTGACCACGTCTCTCTCTCCCAACCGCCTGCCGAGCCCGTCTAGACCACTTGCACTTCATATCCAGCTCAAAAAGGAACCTACTAAACTACACCGCATCAGCACGATATCGTCTCTATCTTTTTGTCAATAACCCGTGTTTGATACCCGAAGTCCAATACCAAATACAGTAATGTCATTCTCAAAACCCTGCTTTTCTCCACTTAGTGCAGTGCTGTAAATATGCATACACTTTGACTATGAGCATACTTAAATTATTTAGGTATGCCCAGCCCAATAAGTTAGGTCTTTTCATTGAGTGACAGCAACAACGTCATTGCCCTCATTGTTGCTGTTGTTATTGTCGCCTTCCTCTATCTATCTTCTAGATTCCGTCATATTTCCTCGCTCGCTCTTACTCTCGGCCCTATCATTCTACTCTTGCCATATATGATCCTGTGACCACTTCAACATCATCCACTGCCAGCAGGCTGCGTCCTCTCCAATGGCATGAATCTTCAAATACCGACAATGGAATCAACATCTGTCTTCACCTTCGACTAAGAGCAGAGCACTGTTTAAACATGAGGTGGTTCTTTGCTGCACTGGGGCCATGGAGCGCCACCATCCTTACCGTGGCTCTGGCTGCGATGCTGCCAGCACTAATAAACGCATCACAGGAAAATGGGAATTTCGTAAAAGCCACTGGTGGACGCGGAAAAGCTAAAATATTGCTTGCAAACGACCGTTATCCAGCCTTATACACCGGGGAGTTTGGAGACTGCTTGGGGGGGCATTCTCAAGTCGAAATTACTGGATTCGATGCGGCATACTATGCGGATAACATGACGGTTATGTTCCATCTGACCGGCTCAACAAAGATAAAGCACGACAATATCATGGGTATGGCTCTAACCCTGGAATGAAAGTTATTAAAAGCTAATCATTGATTTAGCGTACATCTCTGTAGATGCTTGTATGATGACTCAACATGTAAATAGTGAGCCAACAGCTGACTCCGGTTCTAGATGGCGAAGACCGCTTCGACATGATATTCAACCCCTGCAGAGCGAATATCAACAGGTAAGCTTCTGGGTTTGATAATCTGCCAGCTCTTAACTCGTTGCAGCCTGTGCCCCATGAATGCAAGCACCCCGATAAAGGCAGAAGCAATCATACCAGTCACCAAGGACAGTGTCTCCGGAATCCCTCCCCTCGCCCTCGTCATTCCTGACTTCGAAGGCTACGCAACCTTGCGATTATACTCGAATACCACGAAAACGGAAATAGGCTGTTACCAGGCGGTTATGACAAATGGGGCATCACTGTCACATCCAAAGGCTGTTGGGTCTGTGCTCGCTATATTCACTGCATTTGCCTTAATGGCGTCCGCAGCCACTGCCATATATGGTGTCAACGTACCGGTTATGAGGACACATTACGCCCATTCACTATCAGTTCTTGTGATATTCGAGATATTCCAATCGTTCTTTTTCTCAGGTGCACTATCATTGCATTGGCCGAGTGTCTGCGTCGCTTGGTGGAGCAATTTCGCATGGTCAGCGGGTATGATCAATAATTCTGGCATGACAAGATCGATCAGCCATTTTCTCGGCACGGATCAGGGAAACCCAGGCTATGTCGGCGACGTTCAAATCAATCCGCCCGGCAAAAGTGCGATTTTACAGATTTATGGCAAAAATACTGGTGGCATACCAACCAACGGTGGCTCCAGGACTGTGGTTGGCGATGGGATAGACCACAGCATTGGTGCAAGAGCTGTTGCAGGCGTTGTTGACCAACAAGATCCTGGATATAGCTGGTATGGAGGCGCTTCTGGAGCTGGTTTACCGCTTCCAGGCGTGTGGTCGAACTTTACCGGGGAACTGTCAGAAGTCGGGATTCCAGCGCCAAATGCCTTTATGACCGGATTCATATGGTTCCTGATTGCACTAGTCATAGTCATTGGACTGACTGTTGGGTTAAAATTGATCCTAGAAGGCCTCAGCTCTATCAAATGGATTCGAAAAGATCGGTTGGATTTCTTCAGAGGCCATTGGCTTGGGTACGTACAAGCTGCGATTTTACGGACTATGATGGCTGCCTTCTTCATGATAATGACATTGACCCTCTATCAATTCTCAATTTCGGGCCCAGCAGGAGTTACTTCCATCGCAGCAATCGCTTTCGCTGCCTTCTTCGCCGGATTGCTGGGGATTGCCGCGCATTGCTGCTTCAATCGGCTTCGCTTTGGGCAATATGAGACTGGAGTTGATCACGTTATCATTTCTCACAAGAAAGTATGGAAGGTCATACCTTGGCCGGGATTTTCCTGGCATAGCAAGACAACTGATGCGGACGAAACTGCTGCTACGCACATCGACTCCCCGCCCGTGTTGGGATCTTTTCCCATGTTTGTCATCAGATACGTCGATGACGATCCTCTACGACCAAATGTTAATGAAGACCAAGCATTCATTAAACGCTACGGGTGGCTTTCCGCCCGATTCAGACGGACTCGATGGTGGTTCTTTACCGTGTGGTTTATCTACCAGTTCATTCGTGCCTGCTTTGTTGGCGGAGCATCCAGAAGCCCCGCGGCTCAAGTCATTGGTTTACTTGTTGTGGAGATCATATGGATGATACTTATCATCGCTTTAAACCCATTCGAGGGTTCTCGTAATACCGCTATAGCTGTCTATTTACTCAGCCTGAGCAAAGTCGTGACAGCCGGCCTGTCCGTCGCATTTCTTCCACGGTATAATCTTGCTCGCATTCCTACCACCGTAGTGGGATTTGTTATTGTGATTACCCAAGGGGTTGTGGCGATCGCCACACTCATTCTGATAGTCTTGGGTGCAATATCGAGTTATATGAGTCTCACACGCAACCGCGAGCAGTTCAAGCCTCGAGTTTTAGAGAGTACTCGTTACAAATACTTTATGCATCTCGAAAGGGCCGCATTAGATATTCCGCCACCACCACCCCCGCCTAAAGAACCCGAAAAGCCAGCAGAGCCAATCGAGCCATACTTCAAGGTCAATAGCGTGCACCGCGAGCCAAAGATCGAAGATGAGCAAGCAGATATGCTTGCAGTCATGACTGATCCCAAGTCCCAGCCCATTGTAGCTGGAAGACGGGGTCGGGTAAATAGTGCGTTGAGCACATCGTCTGTGCCAGGTGGCCTCCCTTTCGGTGCCCGGGTTCACAGACAAAGTTGGAGTTCGCAGGACTTTACCTTGTGGCAACAGGAAATGCTGGCAGGGGGGTTGGGTAAAGGTGGACATTCACGGCACAATAGTGTTAACAAGCTCAAACATTCGTCTGGAACTCTGGCACCTCTAATCCAATCTTCGCAATCACTCGGTAGTTCAGATCCAATCCCCACGAATAGCAGACATCGGGTTGGAGGGGCTGGTCAATGGCCTGTGGAGGTCGGAGAGAGTAGCCAGGGTTCATCTGCTGAGAACCTTCGGGAAGTTACGATTAAGGAGTAGTATATTTTGGTTTAGAGATGGAATCCAGCATACGGAAGCAATGGATATAGAGGTAGACAGGAAATTATAAGCTAGGCTTTGGCGTTTTGGTGTGGATTAATGGTACTTTGTTGAACTTCTTGAATCTTCGTGGAATATATTCCCATTACCCTCAAATAAATACAATCAATATTTGTTGATTATGGGCCACAGAGAATAAGAAAGAGCAAGGCTGACTGTGAGTAAAGAAAGCTGAGGAGCCAGAAATCGAGTAGGCATAATTCGTTAAGTTGGAATCTGGATAACTTCACCTTGACGCGTCAAGGCACCTCCTTCAACCTCGCCTCTCTTACCCCTTCAACCTTCACATTCTCCCTTCAAACTCCAGTTTTCATTCAACCCCCACAATCTTTATGATACACTCTTTATAATTCTCAAATACATTCATTACAATCTCCTCGAACCTCTTTTGATCACTCCCTATTTGACTTGGAGGACCAGAACTCGACCTCATCTTAACACTGCCCAGGCCTCGGAGGGTGGGTTGCCATGTCACCGAGGAGCTTGAAGAACAGTTCGAATTTATATACTGTAGTATATGCGGTAAATGGTTTGAACTATCTGGATTCTTGTCATTCTATACTCTACAAGTTCTACTCTAAGATCAACCGGGCGATCTGAGAAGGGGTACGTCTGAGAAAGGGCATCTAAACCTGGCGCAACAGAACCCAAATCTCACCGTCCAGTATCCGAGATGTTCTACAGCCACGAGAGTAAGTTATCTCAACGTTGTAATTGACCATTGGTACTATATCTGAAGGCTGATTTGGTGTGCATAGTCTTGACGAGTCGGAAGTATGGAGTGGCCACCGTCTGGTAAGTCCCTTCCTTACCCTCATTTCGTGGTTTAAGCAGTGAAATAACTGTCATTTGTTACTACTAGGTTGGTCGGAACTCTGGGCCCAACATCGTCCGCATTGAAGGTCAAACGGAAGGAGATCCTCAGCATCGACGTGAGGAAAGCATGCGAGACCATTATACAACCCGAGGCCCCAATGGCACTGAGGCTTCAGAGTAGTCTGCTGTTAGATAACCCCCGTGCCTATAAATATGAATAACAAACTGACAGTTTCAAAGATACGGAGTTTCTCGAGTCTATTCCCAACAGTGCGGCTACGTTCTCCAAGATGCACAGTCTGCCCAGAATAACCTGAGAGCCCTTCTGAAGGTGGTGAAAAACAATGCGATTGATCTTGATGTCGGTGCGGCACGGTAGGTGTTTATACTCAGTTTGTTGATATAGTACTGATATACGTAGCCCCGACCAGTTCATACTCATGGACGATCCAGCATTCGAACCAGGACTAAATCTGCCGTCTCTCCCACCATTGGATTTCAGCACCCTGGATCAAGGATTCAAGGACTCGCAGTACTCAATGCTCTCATCATTACAGTCATCCAACCCTTCTAGGGTTTCTAACTCCTCTCAAGCTTCTCTCCTTGACTTGCAAATCCCACCTTCGGATAGTGATATCACAGGGCAATTCCAACTCCCTGGGCAATTTCAACTAGGATCTTCCGCTCAAAAAACACCAAGTGGAATCAATCCCTTTGAAGGTGATGAGCCAGGCCTGTTGGATGATCTCGACTTCGAGTTTGATGCCGATGGTGATATGGTGGAGGTAAATGTGGAAGATCTCGAGCGCCGAAGGGCGGGGGTTTACCCTTCTGGAGCCGGACGCCTTCAAAGCGACTCTGCTGCCAGCGAGAGAGTTAGGCGTGATCATGAGGAGGCACTTATTGGCCGCCTCGACAGACTCGACGACGATGGAGATTTCATCATGCAGATGGATGATGACATAAATATTCTTCCCGATGCAGAGGCATTCCCAAAACACCAGGGAGTTAAGCCCAGTGGAGACAACGAGTCGACCCTGGAGGAATCTTCAGTCTCGGCGGAAGTGCCAATGAAGAAGAGGCGCCAGCGAAAAGCTCTCAAAGTCGTCTCAAACTTGGATATCCGACTTGATATTCGTAACTCCGAGCTCAGCGAGTGGCAGACGAACTATGTTCAGAACATGGCCAAGGAGAAACATGCAAAGCTTATGAGAGTTATCAGTAAATACGCAGTCGCCAATGCGGGAATTTTTATTTGGGGAAATGGAGTTGGAGGTATCGGCAAAATAATCAGGTCTTCTGGCAACGTCGCTCATCCCCTCGATATTTTCCGTGGCGACAACCTGAAAGAACTCCTCACTGGAGTAGCGAGTTCCCCTGATCGCCCTGATCACCGCAAAAAGAGAGTTCGTTCGGCTATTGACGGGAACGACGAAGACGCAGCCCGCAATGTTCGTGCTCGACCAGACTTGGAACCTCAGCTCCCAAGAGCTGCCGACAACGATGCTTTCATGCCAAACTTTGACGACGAAGTAATGCCATATCCAGACGACCCATCTGGAGTAGAACAAGGGAGAGAGGCATTCACACCACTCGTAGACTATCACTCATCAGCCATGCCATGGAATGTCTCGGCCTCTATCAATTCTTTCCGCCAGAGATCGTCTTCTGCGATGCCTGGACAAGGGCGCCACTCATCGGTTGTGCCAAGCCGAGCAGATTCCAGACACCCATCAGCCAGCCCCTTACTTGGCCGTGGCAGAATTCTCAGTGACAACGACTTGGAGCTTCCTGTCGGAGGCGCGGGAAGCACGTCTGCTCTTGAGGACGAAGAATTCGAAGCCCTCGGACTATCTGCAGCCGTTGATACACAAACTGCTCAGAATAGCCAGTGGTTGGCAGATGCACTGGAGAATGAGTCGCTCAATTTCCTAGAGTTTGTGAGATGCTCCAACAGGAAGGATGAGGAGGATGAGGATGAGGAGGACTGCTTCAAATACCAGGACTCCCAGGACTCCCATGTCAGCGACGGCGAACCTAAAAAGAAATGGGTCGGCTTTGAGGCTTTATTCCCCCCGGAAGAAAGCCACTGCATTGTGGCTGCTCAAGCCTTTCATCATGTCCTCAGCTTGGCAACTAAGAACTTGTTAGAAGTCACCCAGGACGAAGGCGGCGAAATTTTGATGTGTGTGAAAGAGTGAATTGCTAACATGGTGGCAGACAGATGGGGATTTTTGCTATACTTGCTATACTTGCTATACTTGCTATATAACTTGCTTGAATATGGGGCGGGAAATGTGACAAATTAAAGTTGTACGAGGAGAGGAGGATGACAAGTATGGGGCGTTACTAATAAGGGTGCATTAGGATGAACTTACACACATAACATTTGTCAGATATTTTGCTCTCGATACCTATCCATATCTATGTTTTGTTAGATATTTGCTATCAATAGATATTAGCTCAGAGAATCAATGATTTCTCTCGCTATGATGCCGCCGTTGTTGTACTACTGTACATGGTGATGTGGGGTAGTTTTGACAAGTTCCACCCCACCAAGGCTATCTACCTGCCAAGAAAATTTCTGTGCAAGGCTGATAAATCACCATGTCTCACGAGGGTTACAATCGAACAAGTTCGGGCTCTGTACAACAACGTTGCTGGCCCCGGCCAGATCTGTGAAATTCTTTTAATCGCCTCATACTGTGGTATGTTTCCTAATATCCTCCCCGCTTTTACATAGTCAATAACAATATTTGAAGCTGGACATCATGAGCGAGGTCAACGAAAAAGCCGTCGCCACCAGTGGTGACTCGAAGAATGCGCCGATGGATCCGACCTCGGCCACCGATTTGCCTGAGAGTGCAATTGAGAAGGCATTGGTTAGGAAGGTTGATATGCACATTATCCCTTTGATTATACTTCTATACCTCTTCAGCTTCCTCGATCGTGGTATGTTTGGTTCCTCATACACTTGGATACAACCTTGGTGTCTCCGGTTCCCTCCGACGTCGCTTACCTGAAGACAGTCAATATCGGCAATGCTAGATTGTATGGCATGGAAGAGGAACTCAACTTAAAAGGGAACCAGTATCAGATTGCCGTCTCGATTTTATTCGTCACATACTGCGTAAATACCTCTGGTTCCCCTCTTGGCTCCCGGACTAACAGCAATAGGGTCTCGAAGTACCTTCCAACTTACTTCTCAAGAAGTTCCAGCCAGGACGATATATCGCTGCTATTACTATAGCATGGGGCGTTATTGCGACATTATCGGGTCTCGTTCATAACTTTGGCGCCTTAGTTGCCTGCCGCCTTCTTCTTGGCGTCTTCGAAGCCGGGCTTTTTCCCGGGCTAGTCACATACCTCACACTCTTCTATAGCCGCAGGCAGCTTGCTGTTCGTATTGGCTACCTCTTCACATCGGCTGCCATTGCTGGTGCGTGTGGTGGACTCATTGCCTATGGTATCAGCTTCATGGATGGGGCTGCTGGGCTGAGTGGCTGGCGGTGGATTTTCATCCTGGAGGGCATTCCGTCTGTTCTAGTTGGAATTCTCTGCATATTTTTCCTCCCGAACGATGTGGAGACGGCGTATTTTCTAACAGAAGAGGAGCGCAAGCTGATGGTCAACGTCCGATTCCGCGAAGTTGGACAAACCGTATCCAGCCAGAAGTTTCACTGGGCCGATGTCGAGGAAGGAGCAAAGGACTTCCAGTTATGGGCGTTCTCTATCGCTCAATTTGGCGAGGATGTGATGCTTTACGGCTTTAGTACATTTTTACCCACAATCATCAAAGGGATTGGCCATTGGACGGTCGCAGAGTCGCAAGCCCTTACCGTTCCAATTTATGCGCTCGGAGCCATCACTTATCTCATTGTTGCGTGGATAAGTGACAGGACACAGCAGAGAGGTCTATACACCTGCGTTTTTGCTGTGGTGTCTATGGTGGGCTATGGAATGCTTCTATCACACTCTAGCTCCGGCGTGAGCTATGCTGGTTGCTTCCTCGTTGCCATGGGACTGTACGTCTCTGTCGGACTACCTCTGGCGTGGCTCCCAGGCAACCTTCCTCGATACGGGAAGCGCACACTTGCCAGTGGGCTGCAGCTTATGTTTGGAAATATTGCAGGCATCGCCACCCCTTTCATGTATCCAACCGCCGACGGGCCGAACTACATCAGGGGGCATGCAACGAGCTTATCCATGGTGGGAATGGCGGCACTGATATACCTTGCAATGATGTTCTACTACGCCAAAGTCAACAAGGATAGGGCAATGGGGAAGGAGGATTGGAAAATAGAGGGGAAGACTGATGCGGAAATCGAAGATATGGGTGATCGAAGCCCGCGATATGTTTATGCGACCTAAACGATTTACTCGAATTATAGAAGGCGATCCCAATTTTTCTCATCTACAAGCACAGCATTTATACCAATTTAGAATAGAGACGAAATTTAGACGATATTATTACCAAGTGCTCTCTGTGACATTTTATAATATTTGCACTGATACTGATGTGATTGGGGTAAATTATGGCGTCTGGGCAGTAAGGAAGTTCTAATTGTGGCGGCCTCACAAAGCGCTACCCCCATAATTTAATTCCGTCGCGTCCTCCCTAACGCGACATTGGCAACGAACCCCGCGGTGACCTCACCCCAATTCCCACGCAACGTAAACCAAGCCGACCCATTCCACAAAGCCGATAAAATAAAATAAACATTGCCCTGTGTAATACGCATCCTATCTAGCCAACCTCCAGCATGGGTCCAGGACGAAAACGCCGCGCTGTAAGCCCTCGCGACCCCTCAGCCTCGTCTTGGTGTTAACAAAGATACAGGAAGTTGCTCAAGAATCCTCTGACGAGAAGTCCGAAGACGAAGAGCCACGAAGTACTCAGCGCAGACGTCAAAATCAACCAGTTGAAGAGGAAGAGGAAGAATACACCCAAAATGTTGCCGATGAGCCCACGATGCTCGAAGCGGAGGAAGAGACGGAGGCCGGCAGAGACCCGAGGGGAACTTATGGGCTAGTGAGGAACCTGGTGCGCTATGCGTTAGCATGCGAATTTGGAAGAGTGCCAATAAAGAGAGAGGGGATTAGAGAGAAAGGTATACCATGAACGATTGTCCTGGAGGCGTTATATTGACATTGTCTGTCTAGTGTTCGGGAAGCACGGTGGCCGTAGGTTTCAACAACTGTTCGACGAAGCGCAGGTCCTCCTGGAGGAACAGTTTGGGATGCAATTGGTAGAGTTGCCATCAAAGGAAAAGGTCACGCTGAAAGATAGACGAGGTATGCTCTCTGCCAGTTACTCCCCCTTTGATACCGTCCAGTTGCTTACCAGAAGCTCTAGCTGCCGTACAAAAGGCCGCTGCCACGACAACCAACCGCTCATACATCCTCAAGTCTATTCTTCCGCAGAAATACAATATCCCCGCCATCATAACGCCGTCTCAGATTCCCTCCGCCTCCGCAGAAAGCGCCTATATGGGTCTCTATACACTTATAGTGTCTATAATCATGCTCAACGGGGGAAGGGTCTCGGACGAGAAGCTGATGCGATATCTTCAACGCTTGAATGCAAACGTGAACACGCCAGTGGACAAGACGGAGTTGGTATTTGCGAAGATGCTGAAGCAGGGTTATATTGTGAAGATCAAGGATAACGCCAGCGGCACCGACATTACGGAGTGGATGGTTGGCCCCAGGGGAAAGGTTGAGGTTGGAGCTGAGGGCGTCAAAGGACTTGTGGAAACTGTGTATGGAGATACGGCACCGGATGATCTGGATGTGAGGTTGAAAGCTAGTCTTGGGATTAAAGATGGTCCTGAAAGGAGGGAGAGGCAAAATGTTGAGGGGCAAGGAGAAGAGCCGGGTAGAGGGGGAAGGGGAAGAAGAGCTGCTGAGGCTGAAGATGAATGATTACATGATGGGCTCGGATCGATATATATATATACCCCTGGGATACTACTGGAGTTGCTGGAACTGGACAGAATGGAAGACATTTTTGGTATATAGAAGGGATGCAACAGGTTGTTGTGTAAGAGATACTGTAATTGCAGGTTGATTTGATAGATGAAACAGGAGTCAAATATATCTGAGTTCAGGAGCTGCCCTCTATCCTCTATACAACCGCCTGGCAGTAACTAACATACTGTTCCGTCATTGC
Organism: Pseudogymnoascus pannorum; assembly: GCA_001630605.1. Lineage (NCBI taxonomy): Eukaryota > Fungi > Ascomycota > Leotiomycetes > Thelebolales > Thelebolaceae > Pseudogymnoascus > Pseudogymnoascus pannorum. Next base: position 193,144 of record LNAS01000009.1, read on the forward strand.
CATCTTATCTCCTTCGTGGCCGATGTATGCCTAGTCACTATTATTGCCCCTCCTTAACGCCATGCCCTTCCTTGGTGTTGTAAACCCATACGCTCCCCTTATTCTTCCCCCGTTGGAAGGTTCAGTCCTGGACCTCCGGGGGTTTGCCAACCGGTTGTATCATTTTCTGCCATTCGTTAGTCTCAATATCCCCAGGCTCCTGAACTAGATCGACGAACCTCAATAAGCGCAGCCCGGACTCTCTCCTTTGGCTCCCCCATCCCAATTGTCATATAGCTCAAGAGAGGCGGATGCCCGATATATGACGCATAACTGTCGCGCTGGATGTTGCTGGTCCACTCGAACTTGGTCGTGTCGGCATGTCCAGTTCCAACGTATCGCGCTTGGAGCTGCTCCAACTGCTGCTGCGCGCGAAGCTTGTCTGCCTGTATGCCGGTTAGATCGATACATAAAAGGTTATCAGAGCTAACTTACCATCGTTGCGGTAGAAAGGGTTCTAAAAAGACCCAAGTCTGTACTGATGGAACAAGATGGGTCTGGCCTTCAGAAGCGCATGGCAATACTCTAAACATGCCGCTGATAAGGATAAGGTTGTGTTCTAGTGTCTTTCCACTTGACTAACCTTCCCTCAGCCTCGCCCTGGACCCCAACATCTCGATCGCATCACTTGCGCACGAATAAATCAACTTTTGTTCGTCACCATATAATGCGAACACACTACTTTAGCAGAGGACATACCAGCCAAGACAACTCATAACACGATGACGGTCGATATTCAACCAACATACCCGCTCACGAAGGCCCAAGTGGAGGAAATTGCCTCCCTCCATGAGGCAGACACGTCGGAGCTTGAAGGCCGATTGAAGAATCTCACGGAGACATGCCAAAGCAACTGCGCCTCGGGATTTTCAAAATGCGGAAACCATCAGAATGAAATGCGCCAACTATACCAAACTGCATACACAGCAGCTTCGTCCGGCCGTTGGACCTCATACCGGCCAGCGGAATATACTCAAGATTTAAAGAGAATGTTTGATGCGCAGGCTAGCATTGACAAGATCAATGGCCGCGTGCGGAAGGAGAAGTTGCAGCACATCAAGGACTCGCAATGCACTTTTGGACCTAGCGACCATCCGACGGTTAAGGAAATTAAGCTGAAAGTTGCTGGATTGCGTGGTACGGCGACGCCTCAATCGGACATCGATAGCTATATAACAGCGGAGGAGGAGAAGCTACTAAGCACACTCACCCCGGAGCAGCGAGAGATCCAAGCTGAATACGACAAGTCCAAATCAGAGGAGCAGAAATACTCGTACCTGCGCACATGCGCCTGCACTCTCCAGCCAACAGACACGCCTCGCGACGTCGAGCTGCGACAGAAATGGGCAAAGTTATTCGATAACAAGGTTCCCTACAGCGATATCCTGCCCGCGATGGAAAAGGACATCGCGGATGCCAAATCGAACGCGCAGATTCTTGAGAACCGGCTGGCGGATTTAAGGAACGCGCAGGCGGCTAATAATAAAGCGAAGGCGGCGAAGGAGGAGAGTAAACGCAAGCAGGCGAGGGATGCTATCAGGCGATGTTGTTCAGAGGGATGTGGGAACGTTTGTGAGCTCAGCGGGCCGAATGCCGATCTTGGATGCGAGAGGTGCTTTGCGATGAAGGAGGATGGGGCATTACAGAACTATTCTTGGTTTTGTAGCCCAGAGTGCGCGAAGACGAATGCTGGTAGCCATAATGCAAGGTTCCATTCAACCTGATCAGTGGCTGCTGCGTTATATCTGTCTGCGTGTTTTTTGGGGGATGTTTTTAAAAGGGGGGCTGGACCGGCGTTCATGGGTTGACAACGGAGGCGCTTTGGTGATACCCATACCTTGATTGCGTTCGACAAGAACCTTTGTAGCTATATACGACTGCTATTTTGACCTGAGGGAAATAGATAGAGTCTCCCATGGGAGGGAGGTCAAGTTCAAGCCAAAATTGATTATAATTATGGGATATTTCTCTATAACTTTATTCATCTAAAATGAACCTTTCATCGCCATCATTCCTAACCCATCCTTTAAGTGTTTGCCTGGCACTGTTTTTGGCAGTTATCCTGTCTTGCAGAAGCCGACTCTGCTTCATATCTTCGTATTTTTTCCGGCCTTTCACAGCCCCCAACTCCGACAGATCTGATGAGGAGCTATTTTCTAAATCTAATAATCTCGTTATGTCGCGAGCTAGCCCCCACATCCTCTTTTTGCACACAACGCTTGCGCCCTTCGGATCATTCTGTTTCCGCCCCTGAAGAACACCCCCTATTAACGTTTCCTCGAAGTACGGCGACCAAGAGGCAGCAATATTGCTGGGTGAAATTGCATCACTCAAAAGAGGCGAGCCGTCTCCGTCTCGGCGAGAATATGCAAATTCCTTTTCCGTCGTCATCATCTTGAAGCCCTGAAAGCTATATCCTCCACTTGGCGACAACTGTAAGCCCTTTAACCGCCCCAGAGGACTGAAGCAGCGTTCACAGCCTACATCAACATATTGGGACGCTGGCAGAGTGAGAGTTTGCAAGTATGCATTTTCTGGTGAGATGAGTAAGGAGGTGATGGAGTTGAGGACAGAGGTTATCTGCTTCAGTGTTATCTTGTCGGAGCACGACTTTGAGAGTGTAGAAGGAGCGTCGGGCCGAGAGGGTTTGCGCCGGACGATGCCTAGATTCGAGAAATAGCCACGCCCGGGCATACTGGAATCTGTTGCTGTAGGGGATGCGGGGGCAGGGACCTCCCAGGGGGTTGCATCGTCTTGGGCGGCCATGGTGAGCTCCATGCTGGCATCTCCGCCTATGATATGTTAGTTGGCTCTTGGTGGGATATATTGAGTATTCAGTAACGTACATGGTGCCTCAGAGCAATACATATGTAGTTTTACATCATTCCTGATTGTGAAAGGCTGAAAGCTGCTCAGAGTAATCTCGTCTGCCCTTCTCCTTCTTACATACTTAGAGGACTGCTCCTTAGACAATGCTAGTTTGCGGCATTCTTCGAGTAAGAAACAGTTAATAGAGCGAAGGGCAACAACCTCGGCGTGCCAGTCATGGAGAACCGTGCCATTGGCTTTAGGGATCTTTTTGGAAGGAAGGCATTTCATTCCTGTTCTGGGTACGTCAGTCACCAGGCTACAAATCAAGAGGCAGGCCTGGGCATATGCTCACCCGAGGGCCAGACACGTCAGTCCATCTTCTCCTGGTCGTGTGTCAGTATTTATCATGGGACGTGGGAGGATCACGGGGTATAAAACCTTGAGCAACGATTCCTGCCAGAGGAACCCATTCTCTCCGATGATCAGCTCGCTGTATTGGCTTGCGCTTTTTAGGCAGAGTATTAAACTTCTTCAATACAGTATCTGCAATAGAGTCTCCCGTGAGTTCCATCTGATATTAGACAGCCAAGACGAAGTCGACGAGGCTGAGGCGTTGAGGAGAAGGCTGAAGGCAGGGCGGCAGCCTAGGATAAGCTTTCAGGAGCCTTACCTGTCATGATTCTAGGCCCACCCACAAGCCAAATGTCATCGCTACCAGCACAGCCGGACCGAGTAAGCACCGCCGCGACCTTACCACTTACGTAGCCTCGTCGCAAGATCCGGAATGGCCAGGAGTGAAATATACGGATTATCAGCAATAGTCAGCCACGCCACATACACCATATGCCCGTTTGGGATTTCCGCCATTAACACGTGTACGTGCCCCTCCACTGCGATACCATTAGTCCGGTTCCATTCTGCTGCCCCTCGCCGAATATGGTGCGCATACATCGGGGGTTATAAGCATGATATATAAGCATGAACGGCCTGAGTATGTGCTCCCTTCCCTTCTTTGCGCGCCGTACTGTCCTTTCGGCTTCAAGCCCACTTTTAAGTGTCACCTACTGACTATGTATTTCGAACCTATAGTCAACAAATCTCGCAAGGTTCGAGAACTTCCGCGGGTCCCCTGTCAGCAACTATTCCCTGCTGACCACATTCACAGCCGAAGTTTGAGCTCATACTACAGGTAAGCTGTTGCGCCATCCGTGGGATGGATTCGCCTGCTATCAGAATACCATTACTGACCTCTGCCGCCAGATAATTGACCTCAACAACGTCCCGCTCGTCGCTGGGCAATCCTACGTAAAATGGCATCTCCCGATGTCCACCGCGGCAGAGCACCGGGGCGCGACACCAAAGGCGCCGATCAAAGAACATAAAGTCACCTGGGAGTATGAGCGCTCACTAACCGTACGGCTATCGATGGATAAGACAAACATGCTGCAAGAATGCTTCATCGAGTTCGAGGTCATCCAGGACTACAATGGCGGGGCGCGCGGCGAGAAGATCACGATTGGAAGGGTGCGGTTGAATCTAGCGGAATACGCGGATATACATGATGAGGAGGGCCAGGTTATGGTGAGGAGGTATCTGATGCAAGATAGCAAGATCAACAGTACTGTCAAGATCGGTCTGGGTATGTCCCAAATCGACGGGGACCGAAACTTCATTGCCCCGCCTCTCCGAACCGCAGCCGTCTTCGAGGGATTCACCGGCGTCATGGCCGTCGAGCAGGAGAAAGATAAACAAGGCTGTACGTGCCTCTTTACTACAACTTCATTCCCCATCCGTTCCCCTATTAACACCCCCCAGACACTGGCGCAGTAGGCATCAATAAAGAACTCGCCGAAATGCAAGACATGTACCGCCAAACCCTCGCCGCCTCCTGGCTCTGCGGCAAAGGCACCCTAGCAGCCGACCAATGCATAGAAGACATTTTCAATGGCGGCGACGGCTGGGGCAACAAGCCCGCCCCGAATTCTCAAAATCCGGCTGTCCAAACCGCGCCCGGAATAGACGACAGCGAAGATGAGGGAATGGGGACCGCGACACCGCGGAACCAGCATCAGCGCCGTAGCCACCATCACCACGACCGCAACAGCGGCGGCGAGCCGAGGAGGAATGGGTCGGGCGCGAGTAAGAAGCATACGCTTGCGGTGAAGAAGGCGAGGCAGGAGAGCGAGATGCCGGGGTTGACTACTACGGTTGATAAGCAGGGGAATCCGATTGGAGGGATCCGAAGGGTGTCGCAGCGGGCGTTGGTGGTGGATAAGCAGGAGCTTTCGTCTTCGTCGGAGGAGGGGGGGAGGGGGAGGAATAAGGCGAGGGTTATGGATGAGGTGGCGGAGTGGGATGCGAGGGATGATTTGAGGGCGTGGACGATGCCGAGTGTGTCGGTTACGGATGGGAGTGAGAGTTGAGCGGGGTTGGGGGTAGTGGGGGATGTATTTTAGGATAGATGGAGTTAGATCGAAGGGATATGGGTGGGATTTTCACTGGCGTAAGGGGGGAACTATAAGTTGCTATTTAATTCATAGAAATCCACACTTGTTATTTACTGCCAGTAACCCCTCCAAAATATTGCTTGCGAGCTGTAGCATCTAACAGCGCATATCAATTGCAACCAGACTCCATGATATAACCCCAATACTCCATCCCCCCCACCCCTTTCGCCAAGAACACCCCTATTCCACCTCCCACCCACCCAGCTAACCATTCGTCCCACCCTCCACCCCAAAATCCTCATCCACCAACCCAACCCTATCCACAACCTTAAACACCGCCCACCTCATCTCCCTACCAACCCACCCCCCCGGCCTCCCTGCACCACTCACCCCCTCCCACCGCTCAAGCTGCGAACACTCATCTTTAAGCACCTCCAGCACATTCGCAAACCTCACACCCCCCCTCCCACCTCCACCCCCCTTCCCCTTCCCTCCTCCCCCCTCACCTCCCTCTCCATCCCCACCCCGCTCCCCCCCAT